>JAETGN010000203.1:0-522651 GCA_017139565.1 Luffa aegyptiaca
ACCACCTAAAGAACTCTCATTCGGACGAACTTTGAGTTCCAAACTCTCTCGAAACTCAAACGGAGAAAGTTTGGACCAACTTCGTCCAAACTAGATTAAAAACTCTCATTGTGACGAACTTTGGGTTTCGAGCTCTCCAAAACGAAAACGGAGTAAAGTTTGGACCATGTGTCGTCCAAACCACCTAAAGAACTCTCATTCGGACGAACTTTGAGTTCCAAACTCTCTCGAAACAAAAACGGAGCAAAGTTTGGACAAACTTCGTCCAAACTAGGTGAAAAACTCTCATTGGGACGAACTTTGGGTTTCGAGCTCTAAAAAACTTAAACGGAGTAAAGTTTGGACCATGTGTCGTCCAAACCACCAAAAGAACTCTCATTCGAACGAACTTTGAGTTCCAAACTCTCTCGAAACTCAAACGGAGCAAAGTCTGGACCAACTTCGTCCAAACTAGATTAGAAACTCTCATTGGGACAAACTTTGAGTTCCGAGCTCTCAAAAACATAAAGGAAGTAAAGTTTGGACCAAGTGTCGTCCAAACGACCTAACGAACTCTCATTCGGACGAACCTTGAGTTCTAAACTCTCTCAAAACTCAAATGGAGCAAAGTTTGGACCAACTTCGTCCAAACTAGATGAAAAACTCTCATTGGGACGTACTTTGGGTTCCGAGCGCTCAAAAACTTAAACGGAGTAAAGTTTGGACCATGTGTCGTCCAAACCACCTAAAGAACTATCATTGGGACGAACTTTGAGTTCCAAACTCTCTCGAAACTCAAATCGAGAAAAGTTTGGACCAAATTCGTCCAAAGTAGATGAAAAACTCTCATTGGGACGAACTTTGGGTTTCGAGCTCTCAAAAACTTAAACGGAGTAAAGTTTGGACCATGTGTCGTCCAAACCACCTAAAGAACTCTCATTCGGACGAACTTTGAGTTCCAAACTCTCTCGAAACTAAAACGCAGAAAAGTTTGGACCAACTTCGTCCAAACTAGGTGAAAAACTCTCATTGGGACGAACATTCGGTTCCGAACTCTAAAAAACTTAAACGGAGTAAATTTGGACCATGTGTCGTCCTAACGACCTAAAGAACTCTCATTCGAACGAACTTTGTGTTCCAAACTCTCTCGAAACTCAGACGGAGCAAAGTTTGGACCAACTTCGTCCAAACTAGATGAAAAACTCTCATTGGGACGAACTTTGGGTTCTGAGCTCTGAAAAACTTAAACGAAGTAAAGTTTGGACCATGTGTCGTCCAAACCACCTAAAGAACTCTCATTCGGACGAACTTTGAGTTCCAAACTCTCTCGAAACTCAAATGGAGCAAAGTTTGGACCAACTTCGTCCAAACTATATGAAAAACTCTCAATGGGACGAACTTTGGGTTTCGAGCTCTCAAAAACATAAACGGAGTAAAGTTTGGAACATGTGTCGTCCAAACCACCTAAAGAACTCTCATTCGGACGAACCTTGAGTTCCAAACTCTCTCGAAATTCAAACGGAGCAAAGTTTGGACAAACTTCGTCCAAACTAGGTGAAAAACTCTCATTGGGACGAACTTTGGGTTTCGAGCTCTAAAAAACTTAAATGGTGTAAAGTTTGGACGATGTGTCGTCCAAACCACCTAAAGAACTCTCATTCAGACGAACTTTGAGTTCCAAACTCTCTCGAAACACAAACGGAGCAAAGTTTGTACCAACTTCGTCCAAACTAGATTAAAAACTCTCATTGGGACGAACTTTGAGTTCCGAGCTCTCTAAAACTTAAAGGAAGTAAAGTTTGGACCATGTGTCGTCCAAACGACCTAAAGAACTCTCAGTCGGACGAACTTTGAGTTCTAAACTCTCTCAAAACTCAAATGGAGCAAAGTTTGGACGAACTTCGTCCAAACTAGATGAAAAACTCTCATTGGGACGTACTTTGGGTTCCGAGCTCTCAAAAACTTAAACGGAGTAAAGTTTGGACCATGTGTCGTCCAAACAACCTAAAGAACTATCATTGGGACGAACTTTGAGTTCCAAACTCTCTCGAAACTCAAATCGAGCAAAGTTTGGACCAACTTCGTCCAAAGTAGATGAAAAACTCTCATTCGGACGAACCTTGGGTTTCGAGCTCTCAAAAACTTAAACGGAGTAAAGTTTGGACCATGTGTCGTCGAAACCACCTAAGGAACTATCATTGGGACGAACTTTGAGTTCCAAACTCTCTCGAAACTCAATCGAGCAAAGTTTGGACCAACTTCGTCCAAAGTAGATGAAAAACTCTCACTGGGACAAACTTTGGGTTTCGAGCTCTCAAAAACTTAAACGGAGTAAAGTTTGGACCATGTGTCGTCCAAACCACCTAAAGAACTATAATTCGGAGGAACATTGAGTTCCAAACTCTCTCGAAACTGAAATGGAGCAAAGTTGGGACCAACTTTGTCCAAACTAGATGAAAAACTCTCATTGGGACGAACTTTGGGTTTCGAGCTCTCAAAAACTTAAACGGAGTAAAGTTTGGACCATGTGTCGTCCAAACCACCTAAAGAACTCTCATTCGGATGAACTTTGAGTTCCAAACTCTCTCGAAACTCAAACAGAGCAAAGTTTGGACCAACTTCGTCCAAACTAGATTGAAAACTATCATTGGGACGAACTTTGGGTTCCGAGCTCTCAAAAACTTAAAGGAAGTAAAGTTTTGAACATGTGTCGTCCAAACCACCTAAAGAACTCTCATTCGGACGAAATTTGAGTTCCAAACTCTCTCGAAACTCAAACAGGGCAAAGTTTGGACCAACTTCGTCCAAACTTGATGAAAAACTCTCATTGTGACGAACTTTGGGTTCCGAGCTCTCACAAACTTAAAGGAAGTAAACTTTGGACCATGTGTCGTCCAAACCACCTAAAGAACTCTCATTCGGACGAACTTTGAGTTCCAAACTCTCTCGAAACTCAAACGGGGCAAACTTTGGACCAACTTCGTCCAAAGTAGATGAAAAACTCTCATTGTGACGAACTTTGGGTTTCGAGCTCTCAAAAACTTAAAGGAAGTAAAGTTTGGACCATGTGTCGTCCAAACCACCTAAAGAACTCTCATTCGGACGAACTTTGAGTTCCAAACACTCTCGAAACTGAAACGGGGCAAAGTTTGGACCAACTTCGTCCAAACTAGATGAAAAACTCTCATTGTGACGAACTTTGGGTTTCGAGCTCTCAAAAACTTAAAAGAAGTAAAGTTTGGACCATGTGTCGTCCAAACCACCTAAAGAACTCTCATTCGGACGAACTTTGAGTGCCAAACTCTCTCGAAACTCAAACGGAGAAAAGTTTGGACCAACTTCGTCCAAACTAGATAAAAAACTCTCATTGGGACGAACTTTGGGTTCCGAGCTCTCAAAAAGTTAAAGGAAGTAAAGTTTGGAACATGTGTCGTCCAAACCACCTAAAGAACTCTCATTTGGACGAACTTTGAGTTCCAATGATAAGGCAACCCTAATTCTCAGCCCAAAGATCCAAGCTTTTGTGGAGCAAGAACCCTTGAAACAAAGAGATTAACACCTCCTTACACAAATTAGAACCAACCAAGAGAAAAGGCTAGAAATTGATTACCTCTTATGATCAATGATCTAGAAGCAAGATTGGAAATCTTGTTCTAGATTGAGTCATTCCACAATCAAACTTGATCAAGGCCGGATTGAATGGCTCAAAATGCAATCTATCACAAGAATTGCAAGAATCCTAGAAAAGGGATTTCTAAGAAAAGTCTCAAATATGAGAGAACACTTTTCATTCAACTTAATCTGAATTTTACATGCTAGAATGAGGCTTTTTATAGCCTTTGTGTGAATGAAACCCCCAACCTTTCAAATCCCAAAAGTAAAACCTACAAAGCATTCATGACCATAATTGGCCTACAAAGTAACTCCCCACTAATGAATCTAACCTTGAATCCACGTTTTTGGAAGCCCAAAAGTTCAAAAATTACAAACAAAAGTTGATAAATTGAAATAACAAAGGAAACTTCAAAAGGTCGGTGCAACGTCAATCTTGCAAACGTTGACTTTCACAGCGTCGTCCTCTCTTGGGTTAATTTGCAGCATGTGAAATGAATGTGGAACTGAACCTAACCAATTTTGAATGTGAATGAAGAATGCTTGTTGAAGCTTCTTAGCCTTGGCGCGTGTAATAGGTCCAATTGGAACGTGTGGAGCACCATGATTCTTATCATCTTCCCCCTCTCCGAAAGGATTCGTCCTCGAATCAGGATAGTCGTCACCTACATCAAAAGGACTCAAGTCAGCAACATTGAATGTAGAACTTACTGAAAATTCTCCTGGCAGATCAATCTTGTAGGCATTGTTGTTAATTCTTTCAAGAACTTGATATGGACCATCCCCTCTTGGATGTAACTTTGTCTTCCGTTTCGAGGGAAAACGCTCCTTGCGAAAATGCACCCAAACCCAATCACCTGGTTGAAAAATGAGTTCTTTTCGTCCTTTGTTAATTCGTGAGGTGACTTTCGAATTTTGTTTCTCAATCCTCTCCTTGACCTCTTTGTGCAAGTTTTTGATCAAATCGGCCTTACTTGTGGCTGCATCACTCACAAAATCATTAAAAGGAATAGGAAGCAAATCAAGAGGTGTAAGTGGATTGAATCCATAAACAACCTCAAAAGGAGAACAATGTGTTGTACTATGAATTGCTCTATTATATGCAAACTCAACAAATGGCAAACAGTCTTCCCAAGACTTAATATTCTTAGAAATAATAGCCCTAAGCAAAGCGTGCCCAATGTTCTATTAACTACCTCGGTTTGCCCATCAGTTTGAGGATGACATGTAGTTGAGAACAACAATTTAGTACCCAACTTTCCCCACACACCTTCCAAAAGTGGCTTAAAAATTTAACATCCCTATCACTAACAATAGTTCTAGGAATTCCATGTAATCCTACCACTTCCCTAAAGAATAAATCAGCCACATGCTTTGCATCATCCGTCTTGTTACATGCTATAAAATGAGCCATTTTACTAAATCTATCCACAACAACAAAAATACTATCTTTACCCTTTTTAGTCCGAGGCAAACCAAGAACAAAATCCATAGATATATTAGTCCAAGGTTCATTAGGTACATTCAAGGGAGTATACAATCCATTTGGTTGTGATCTAGACTTAGCCTCTTTGCATTTAAAACATTGGCTACAAATCTTATGCACATCATGTTTCATTTTAGGCCAAAAGAAGTGTTCATGCAACATATCATAAGTTTTATGAATCCCAAAATGCCCCATCAATCCACCCCCATGGGCTTCTTTCACAAGCAAATCTCTTATAGAACATTTAGGAACACAAAGCTTACTTTTCTTAAACAAAAAGTCATGAAACACATAATAATCATCCATGGCTTTCCCAGCAAGACAAGATGCATAAATAGTTCCAAAGTCAGGGTCATCTTTGTATAACTCCTTAACATGCTCAAATCCAATAATTTTTGCACTAAGAGAAGTAAAAAGATTGTACCTTCTTGACAATGCATCAGCCACCACATTGTCTTTACCTTGCTTATATTTGATAACGTAGGGAAATGTCTCAATAAATTCTACCCACTTTGCATGCCTACGATTCAACTTGCTTTGTCCTTTAAGATGCTTCAAGCTTTCATGATCAGTGTGGATCACAAACTCTCTCGGCCATAGGTAGTGTTGCCATACCTGCAATGTACGAACTAAAGCAAACAATTCTTTATCATAGGTAGGATAGTTCAATGCTGCCCCATTTAGTTTTTCACTAAAATACATTAAGGGTTTTCCATCTTGCATTAAAACAGCACCTATGCCCAAACCACTTGCATCACACTCAATTTCAAAAGTCTTATCAAAGTTAGGCAAAACAAGTAATGGTGCATTGGTTAATTTTTCCTTCAGTTCATTGAAAGCTCTCTCTTGCATTTCCCCCCATTCAAATACAACATTCTTTTTCACTAAGTCATTCAATGGTGCAGCCATGGTACTAAAGTCCTTTATAAACCTTCTATAGAAGCTAGCTAGACCATGAAAACTCCTAACCTCATTTGCATTTTTTGGTGTTGGCCAATCCCTTATTGTCTTAACTTTCTCTTCATCTACTTCTACTCCATTCTTACTAACTATGAAGCCAAGAAAGTTAACCTTTTCCATGCAAAAGCTACACTTATTAAAATTAGCATAAAGCCTCTCTTTTCTAAGTGTAATCAAAACTGACCTAACATGCTCCACATGCTCAACCAAATTATTTGAATAAATCAAAATACACAACAACATACTTCCCCAAGTATTCTCTCAAAACATGATTCATTAAGCGCATAAATGTACTAGGAGCATTAGTTAACCCAAAAGGCATAACAAGCCATTCATACAATCCAAACTTAGTTTTGAAAGTTGTTTTCCATTCATCTCCTACATGCATCCTAATTTGATGATATCCATATTTCAAATTAATCTTTGTAAATAAACAAGAACCATGCAATTCATCAAGCATATCATCTAGCCTAGGAATAGGGTGACGATACTTTACAGTGATTTTATTGATGGCTCTACAGTCCACACACATGCGCCAGGTTCCATCCTTCTTTGGCACCAATATGACCGGTACAGAACATGGACTCAAACTTTCTCGTACATAGCCCTTCTCTATGAGCTCCTCCACTTGCCTTTGAATTTCCTTTGTCTCAGTTGGATTTGCTCTATAAGCTGGCCTATTTGGAATTGTAGCCCCCGGGATAAAGTCTATTTTATGTTCAATACCTCTAAGTGGAGGTAATCCTTCAGGGATCTCATCTTGGAACACGTCCTCAAATTCTTGCAAAAGAGGTTGAAACAAACTAGGCAAAGGCAAATTGTTAGCGTTAGAGGCCAAATACCCTTCCTTGTACATAAGTACAAATATTGGTTTTTGGGAAAACATTGCTCTTCTCACCTCTCCCACTTTAGCCAAACAACTGACTTTCTTTCCTTTTTTTTTCAATTTCATCTCTTTTTTCACTCTTTTCTCCACTTTTTTTTCTCTTTCTGATTTTTCTCTATTTTTTCACTCATTTCTTTCTTTTCTTTCAATTCTTTTTCTTCAAACTCTTTTCTTTTTCTCTCCAACTTTAATTGATCAGCAAATACATCTTCGGAACGCAAAGGTACAAGTGTTGTTTTTCTACCATCTTTGGTAAAAGAATACCTATTCAAATAACCATCATAAATGACCTTCCTATCAAATTGCCAAGGTCGGCCAAGCAAGATGTCACCAGCATGCATAGGTAATACATCACATAAAACCTCATCTTTATACTTTCCCAAGGTAAAACAAATTAAAGCTTGAGAAACGACCTTCATTGTTCCACTATCATTGAGCCACTGAAGTTTGTAAGGCTTAGGATGGTGTTGAGTTGGAATTTGCAACCTTTTGATCAAGAATGTGCTTACTACAATGGTGCAACTTCCGCTGTCAATAACAAGACTACAAGGAGTCCCATTAACTAAACACCGTGTGTGGAATAGGTTGTCTCTTTGGTCATCAACATCATTCTCCTTAACTTGAGTGTTAAGAAGTCTCCTTGTAACAAGCGCCAAATGACTCCCATCTTCCAATTCCTCCTCATCCTCTTGGAATTCATCTTCAATTAGCTCATCTTGGTCACTTCCCTCATCATCCGTAACAACTTCTCCATTCTTAATGATCATGACTCTCTTGTTTGGACAGTCACGACTAATATGACCAATCCCTTGACATTTCCAACATTTGATGTCTCTATTTCTCTCTCGGACCTCTTTAGATCCCTCCACTTTTTCCTTGCCCTTGGAGCTCTCGGGCTTGTCCTTTGTATCATGCTCATACTTCCCTCGAGGTTTGAAATCTGCATTCTTTTTCCAAGTATTAGTAGAAAAAGAAGTAGACTTAGAAGAATTATACCTCTTGGAGTTCTCCTTCTCCCAAGCTAATTGGCCTTCAATTTTGACAGCAAGGTGTAACAACTCTTTCATATCGAAATAAGTTTGTCTATCCACTTGATGAGCCAATGGTCGGTTCAACCCGCCAAGGAACCTAGCCATTGTATCCTCCTCATCTTCATCAATGCCAGCTCTATTCATAAGGGCCTCCATTTCTTTGTAATAATCTTCCACACTTTTGGATCCTTGTTGCAAAGCATAGAGCTTTTGCTTGAGTTCTCGGGAATAATGCTTAGGAATGTATCTCTTCCTCATTAAGGCCTTTAATTCCTCCCATGTTTCAATTGGATCCTCATAGTTTCTCCTCCATTCTGATTTCAAAGAGGTCCACCAAATATTGGCATAATCACAAAATTCAGCCACAGCAAGTTTCAACTTTCTTTCTTCACTAAAATTGTTGCAATCATTACATGCTCAATTTTGCTCTCATATTGCAAATACTCCTCCGGATCAGACCTCCCATGAAATGGTGGGATTTTAAGCTTCACTCCCCCAGCTCCTCTCTCTTCTCTCTCATATTGGTACTCCCTCTCAACCCTTCTTGGTGGAAAATTTTCTCTTCCCACTCTTCGTCCCCTTCCTCTACCCCGGCCTACACCTCTCCCTCCCCTTGGATTGTGCCCGGCTATAGGGGTTACATTGTCATCTTCCTCTTCATTTTCAACTCCTTCATTAACTTCCCTACCTTGAAGATTTCCTAAACCTACTTCCATTCGCCCCATCCGTTCTTCCAAGGTACTTATTACTTGGGTTAAACGAGTAATAGCCCCAATTTGTGCCTCTCTCCACCTAGCTTCACTAATCTCCCCTTCATTTCCCCCATCTTGACTCATGATGATGTATAAACAGTAGATAAATATGTTTAGGACCTCACACACTCAACTCACTGATTTTCACTCGGAACACTCGTGTTTATCACACAAAGGTAGGCTATTTGGGAAAGTGACTAAATGATGATATTGGGTAGGCTAATAGGTTCGAGCGATTCTTGTAATAGTGAGCTTTACAACACAACCAAGACAAGATAAATTATGAAATAACAACAAACTAGAACAAAGAAAACAAAGAAAGAGTCAAACAAGGAAGGACACAAAGACAAGATGTCTTCTACGGAATTCAGAGATAAAAGGCATACAAATAAAGAGAAAGCTCTAAATATGATGGAATTAGACTTTTTGAAGCAAAGGAAACAAATTTTAAGGACAAATTCTTTCAAATCTGAAAAGAACAATGTATGAAGCAAATCTGGAATTTTTCGGGTAAAACTGCACACTGAGATGGAATTCCAAAAACGAATGTCTTATGTTAGGATTTGGAGTAAATGCCCTTCTTCACGTTGAAAGATAACATGCAGATCTAACTTTTCACTGAAGGCCAAACGTTCAAATTCGGACTTTATGAATGACTTTGAATAGACATTAGATGCATTAAATTCTGCAGCTAGGAATTTGGACAGTCACAAAACAAATTAATTGCAAATTGAATTGAAGCTCATCAAATTCGTGCAAATTGATGCTGATTGAATACAAATGGGCATGAACAAGAACTCAACATGAACAACTTCTGAATTTTTTTTTCTCCTTTTTTTTTTTTTTTTTTTTTTTGCTTTTCAAGATCTCCACGTGATCTTTAAGATGAAAATGAGATTAGAATCAAAAGATGAAGAACAATGGATGAAATGAAAGAAACGAACAAGATGGACAGAATATGAAACAAAGAAAAAAACAAAACAATGAACAATAGGAATGGAAGATAGAATCAATTCTAGAGTAGGCCACAAAGATGAAACCTAGTCTCTGATACCAAAATGATAAGGCAACCCTAATTCTCAGCCCAAAGATCCAAGCTTTTGTGGAGCAAGAACCCTTGAAACAAAGAGATTAACACCTCCTTACACAAATTAGAACCAACCAAGAGAAAAGGCTAGAAATTGATTACCTCTTATGATCAATGATCTAGAAGCAAGATTGGAAATCTTGTTCTAGATTGAGTCATTCCACAATCAAACTTGATCAAGGCCGGATTGAATGGCTCAAAATGCAATCTATCACAAGAATTGCAAGAATCCTAGAAAAGGGATTTCTAAGAAAAGTCTCAAATATGAGAGAACACTTTTCATTCAACTTAATCTGAATTTTACATGCTAGAATGAGGCTTTTTATAGCCTTTGTGTGAATGAAACCCCCAACCTTTCAAATCCCTAAAGTAAAACCTACAAAGCATTCATGACCATAATTGGCCTACAAAGTAACTCCACACTAATGAATCTAACCTTGAATCCACGTTTTTGGAAGCCCAAAAGTTCAAAAATTATAAACAAAAGTTGATAAATTGAAATAACAAAGGAAACTTCAAAAGGTCGGTGCAACGTCAATCTTGCAAACGTTGACTTTCACAGCGTCGTCCTCTCTTGGGTTAATTTGCAGCATGTGAAATGAATGTGGAACTGAACCTAACCAATTTTGAATGTGAATGAAGAATGCTTGTTGAAGCTTCTTAGCCTTGGCGCGTGTAATAGGTCCAATTGGAACGTGTGGAGCACCATGATTCTTATCATCCAAACTCTCTCGAAACTCAAACGGGGCAAAGTTTGGACCAACTTCGTCCAAACTAGATGAAAAACTCTCATTGTGACGAACTTTGGGTTTCGAGCTCTCAAAAACTTAAAGGAAGTAAAGTTTGGAACATGTGTCGTCCAAACCACCTAAAGAACTCTCATTCTGACGAACTTTGAGTTCCAAACTCTCTCGAAACTCAAACGGAGCAAAGTTTAGACCAACTTCGTCCAAACTAGATGAAAAACTCTCACTGTGACGAACTTTGGGTTTCGAGCTCTAAAAAACTTAAAGGAAGTAAAGTTTGGACCATGCGTCGTCCAAACCACCAAACGAAGTCTCATTCGGACGAACTTTGAGTTCCAAACTCTCTTGAAACTCAAACGGAGCAAAGTTTGGACAACCTTCGTCCAAACTAGATGAAAACCTCTCATTGGGTCGAACTTTGGGTTCCGAGCTCTCATAAACTTAAACGGAGTAAAGTTTGGACCATGTGTCGTCCAAACCACCTAAAGAACTATCATTGGGACGAACTTTGAGTTCCAAACTCTCTCGAAACTCAAACGGAGCAAAGTTTGGACCAAATTCGTCCAAACTAGATGAAAAAATCTCATTGTGACGAACTTTGGGTTTCGAGCTCTCCAAAACTTAAAATAAGTAAAGTTTGGACCATGTGATATGAACCAAGATGTCTTGTGTTATGCCAAAAACGAATTCAAAATTAAGTTGGATTAAATGAAGTCAAATGTCAATAAAGCTGAAGTCAACTACCATGGAAGGAACTCAAGTTGTATTGAATGAACTCAACTACATGTCAAGTTCATTTAGTGCAAGTTAAACATCAATGATGGAACCACACTTCAAGCTACTTCAAACTACATCAAGTAGAGCTTCATTTAATCTTTGGGAGGTTACAAGACTTAGTTGGTTGATGGGGTTTTTAATTCTCGGATTTAAGGGAGTTTCCATGTAATTTTCAGTTTTTAAGTTTTGTTATCAATGTTTTAGGTTACAATTTAGGTAGTGGTCATTATAGTATTAATGAGGATGAGAGTTACAACTCTTCAAATGACCATAGGTTACTCTAGAGTTTAATTTTGAGGCTATAAAAAGCCATGTATGTTGTATTTGAAAGAAGACTTGGAAATGTAGTAAAAATAGCCTTTGAGCTTTTCCTTTAGCCTAGTGCTAAGTTTCTTTGCAATTCTATGTAGTTTAGATTGCATGTTGAGAATCATTCAAGCTTGACTTGATCAATCATGCTTGTGGAGTGATTCGAATCTCAAGCAAGTTTCTTGCCTTGAGATATTTGATCGACAAGGTAATCCGGTTTTTACTTTCCTTGGGTTGATTTTCAAATCGGTTTTGGGGTTTTCAGATTTGAGATCTAAAGGTCTTGTTTTTCAGCAAGGTTGTTAGATACATTTCCTGGGAGTTTCATAACATTTGGTATCAGAGCTGCTTTGATTCACAACATTTTGGTATTAGAGCTACTTTGATTTCACAACACCATGTGTCGTCCAAACCACCAAAAGAACTCTCATTCGGACGAACTTTGAGTTCCAAACTCTCTCGAAACTCAAACGGAGCAAAGTTTGGACCAACTTCGTCCAAACTAGATGAAAAACTATCATTGGGACGAACTTTGGGTTCCGAGCTCACAAAAACTTAAAGGAAGTAAAGTTTGGACCATGTGTCGTCCAAACCACCAAAAGAACTCTCATTTGGACGAACTTTGAGTTCCAAAGTCTCTCGAAACTCAAACGGAGCAAAGTTTGGACCAACTTTGTCCAAACTAGATGAAAAACTCTCATTGGGACGAACTTTGGGTTCCGAGCTCTCATAAATTTAAAGGAAGTAAAGTTTGGACCTTGTGTCGTCAAAACCACCTAAAGAACTCTAATTCGGACGAACTTTGAGTTCCAAACTCTCTCGAAACTCAAACGGAGCAAAGTTTGGACCAACTTTGTCCAAACTAGATGAAAAACTCTCATTGGGACGAACTTTGGGTTCCGAGCTCTGAAAAACTTAAACGGAGTAAAGTTTGGACCATGTGTCGTCCAAACCACCTAAAGAACTATCATTCGGACGAACTTTGAGTTCCAAGCTCTCTCGAAACTCAAACGGAGCAAAGTTTGGACCAACTTCGTCCAAACTAGATGAAAAACTCTCATTGTGACGAACTTTGGGTTTCGAGCTCTCCAAAACTTAAAGGAAGTAAAGTTAGGACCATGAGTCGTCCAAACCACCAAAAGAACTCTCATTCGGACGAACTTTGAGTTCCAAACTCTGTCGAAACTCAAACGGAGCAAAGTTTGGACCAACTTCGTCCAAACTAGATGAAAAACTCTCATTGGGACGAACTTTGGGTTCCAAGCTCTCATAAACTTAAAGGAAGTAAAGTTTGGACCATGTGTCGTCCAAACACCCTAAAGAACTCTCATTCGGAAGAACTTTGAGTTCCAAACTCTCTCGAAACTCAAACGGAGCAAAGTTTGGACCAACTTCGTCCAAACTAGATGAAAACCTCCTATTGGGACGAACTTTGGGTTCCGAGCTCTGAAAAACTTAAACGGAGTAAAGTTTGGACCATGGGTCGTCCAAACCACCTAAAGAACTATAATTCGGACGAACTTTGAGTTCCAAACTCTCTCGAAACTCAAACGGAGCAAAGTTTGGACCAACTTCGTCCAAACTAGATGAAAAACTCTCATTGGGACGAACTTTTTGTTTCGAGCTCTCAAAAACTTAAAGGAAATAAAGTTTGGACCATGCGTCGTCCAAACCACCAAAAGAACTCTCATTCGGACGAACTTTGAGTTCCAAAATCTCTCGAAACTCAAACGGAGCAAAGTTTGGACCAACTTCGTCCAAACTAGATGAAAAATTCTCATTGGGACGAACTTTGGGTTCTGAGCTCTCATAAACTTAAAGGAAGTAAAGTTTGGACCATGCGTCGTCCAAACCACCAAAAGAACTCTCATTCGGACCAACTTTGAGTTCCAAAGTCTCTCGAAACTCCAACGGAGCAAAGTTTAGACCAACTTCGTCCAAACTAGATGAAAAACTCTCATTGGGACGAACTTTGGGTTCCGAGCTCTCATAAACTTAAAGGAAGTAAATTTGGACCATGTGTCGTCCAAACCACCTAAAGAACTCTCATTCGGACGAACTTTGAGTTCCAAACTCTCTCGAAACTCAAACGGAGCAAAGTTTGGACCAACTTTGTCCAAACTAGATGAAAAACTCTCATTGGGACGAACTTTTGGTTCCGAGCTCTCATAAATTTAAAGGAAGTAAAGTTTGGACCTTGTGTCGTCCAAACCACTTAAAGAACTCTCATTCGGACAACTTTCAGTTCCAAACTCTCTCGAAACTCAAACGGAGCAAAGTTTGGACCAACTTCTTCCAAACTAGATGAAAAACTCTCATTGGGACGAACTTTGGGTTCTGAGCTCTGAAAAACTTAAACGGAGTAAAGTTTGGACCATGTGTTGTCCAAACCACCTATGGAACTATCATTCGGACGAACTTTGAGTTCCAAGCTCTCTCGAAACTCAAACGGAGCAAAGTTAGGACCAACTTCGTCCAAACTAGATGAAAAACTCTCATTGTGACGAACTTTGGGTTTCGAGCTCTCCAAAACTTAAAGGAAGTAAAGTTTGGACCATTCGTCGTCCAAACCACAATAAGAACTCTCATTCGGACGAACCTTGAGTTCCAAACTCTCTCGAAACTCAAACGGAGCAAAGTTTGGACCAACTTCGTCCAAACTAGATGAAAAACTCTCATTGGGACGAACTTTGGGTTCCGAGCTCTCATAAACTTAAAGGAAGTATAGTTTGGACCATGTGTCATCCAAACCACCTAAAGAACTCTCATTCGGATGAACTTTGAGTTCCAAACTCTCTTGAAACTCAAATGGAGCAAAGTTCTGACCAACTTCGTCCAAACTAGATGTAAAACTCTCATTGGGACGAACTTTGGGTTCCGAGCTCTCATAAACTTAAAGGAAGTAAATTTGGACCATGTTTCGTCCAAACCACCTAAAGAACTCTTATTCGGACGAACTTTGAGTTCCAAACTCTCTCGAAACTCAAACGGAGCAAAGCTTGGACCAACTTCGTCCAATTTAGATGAAAAACTCTCATTCTGGCGAACTTTGGGTTTCGAGTTCTCAAAAACTTAAAGAAGTAAAGTTTGGACCATGTGTCGTCCAAACCACCTAAAGAACTCTCATTAGGACGAACTTTGAGTTCCAAACTCTCTCGAAACTAAAATGGAGCAAAGTTTGGACCAACTTCGTCCAAAGTAGATGAAAAACTCTCATTGGGACGAACTTTGGGTTCCGAGTTCTGAAAAACTTAAACGGAGTAAAGTTTGGACCATGTGTCGTCCAAACCACCTAAAGAACTATCATTCGGACGAACTAGGAGTTCCAAACTCTCTCGAAACTCAAACGGAGCAAAGTTTGGACCATCTAGGTCAGAACTAGATGAAAAACTCTCATTGGGACGGACTTTGGGTTCCGAGCTCTCAAAAAGTTAAACGGAGTAAAGTTTGAACCATGTGTCGTCCAAACAACCTAAAGAACTGTTATTTGGCCGAACTTTGAGTTCCAAACTCTCCAAAACTCAAAGGGAGCAAATTTTGGACCAACTTCGTCCAAACTAGATGAAAAACTCTCATTGTGACGAACTTTGGGTTTCGAGCTCTCATAAACTTAAAGGAAGTATACTTTGGACCATGTGTCATCCAAACCACCTAAAGAACTCTCATTCGGATGAACTTTGAGTTCCAAACTCTCTTGAAACTCAAATGGAGCAAAGTTTGGACCAACTTCGTCCAAACTAGATGTAAAACTCTGATTGGCACGAACTTTGGGTTCTGAGCTCTCAAAAACTTAAAGAAGTAAAGTTTAGACCATGTGTCGTCCAAACCACCTAAAGAACTCTCATTAGGACGAACTTTGAGTTCCAAACTCTCTCGAAACTCAAACGGAGAAAAGTTTGGACCAACTTCGTCCAAAGTAGATGAAAAACTCTCATTGGGACGAACTTTGGGTTCCGAGCTCTGAAATACTTAAACGGAGTAAAGTTTGGACCATGGGTCGTCCAAACCACCTAAAGAACTATCATTCGGACGAACTAGGAGTTCCAAACTCTCTCGAAACTCAAACGGAGACAAGTTTGGACCAACTTCGTCCAAACTAGATGAAAAACTCTCATTGGGACGAACTTTGGGTTCCGAGCTCTCATAAACTTAAAGGAAGTAAATTTGGACCATGTGTCGTCCAAACCACCTAAAGAACTCTCATTCGGACGAACTTTGAGTTCCAAACTCTCTCGAAACTCAAACGGAGAAAAGTTTGGACCAACTTCGTCCAAACTAGATGAAAAACTCTCATTGGGACGAACTTTGGGTTCCGAGCTCTCATAAATTTAAAGGAAGTAAAGTTTGGACCTTGTGTCGTCCAAACCACCTAAAGAACTCTCATTCGGACAACTTTGAGTTCCAAACTCTCTGGAAACCCAAATGGAGCAAAGTTTGGACCAACTTCGTCCAAACTAGATGAAAAACTCTCATTAGGACGAACTTTGGGTTCCGAGCTCTGAAAAACTTAAACGGAGTAAAGTTTGGACCATGTGTCGTCCAAACCACCTAAAGAACTATCATTCGGACGAACTTTGAGTTCCAAGCTCTCTCGAAACTCAAACAGAGCAAAGTTAGGACAACCTTCGTCCAAACTAGATGAAAAACTCTCATTGTGACGAACTTTGGGTTTCGAGCTCTCCAAAACTTAAAGGAAGTAAAGTTTGGACCATGAGTCGTCCAAACCACAATAAGAACTCTCATTCGGACGAACCTTAAGTTCCAAACTCTCTCGAAACTTAAACGGAGCAAAGTTTGGACCAACTTCGTCCAAACTAGATGAAAAACTCTCACTGGGACGAACTTTGGGTTCCGAGCTCTCATAAACTTAAAGGAAGTAAAGTTTGGACCATGTGTCATCCAAACCACCTAAAGAACTCTCATTCGGATGAACTTTGAGTTCGAAACTCTCTTGAAACTCAAACGGAGCAAAGTTTCGACCAACTTCGTCCAAACTAGATGAAAAACTCTCATTGTGACGAACTTTGGGTTTCGAGCTCTCAAAAACTTAAAGAAGTAAAGTTTTGACCATGTGTCGTCCAAACCACCTAAAGAACTCTTATTCGGACGAACTTTGAGTTCCAAACTCTCTCGAAACTCAAACGGAGCAAACTTTGGACCAACTTCGTGCAATTTAGATGAAAAACTCTCATTCTGGCGAACTTTGGGTTTCGAGTTCTCAAAAACTTAAAGAAGTAAAGTTTGGACCATGTGTCGTCCAAACCACCTAAAGAACTCTCATTAGGACGAACTTTGAGTTCCAAACTCTCTCGAAACTCAAACGGAGCAAAGTTTGGACCAACTTCGTCCAAAGTAGATGAAAAACTCTCATTGGGACGAACTTTGGGTTCCGAGCTCTGAAAAACTTAAACGGAGTAAAGTTTGGACCATGTGTCGTCTAATCCACCTAAAGAACTATCATTCAGACGAACTTTTAGTTCCAAGCTCTCTCGAAACTCAAACGGAGCAAAGTTTGGACCAACTTCGTCCAAACTAGTTGAAAAACTCTCATTGTGACGAGCTTTGGGTTTCGAGCTCTCCAAAAGTTAAAGGAAGTAAAGTTTGGACCATGCGTCGTCCAAACCACCAAAAGAACTCTCATTCGGACGAACTTTGAGTTCCAAACTCTCTCGAAACTCAAACGGAGCAAAGTTTGGACCATCTAGGTCAGAACTAGATGAAAAACTCTCATTGGGACGGACTTTGGGTTCCGAGCTCTCAAAAAGTTAAACGGAGTAAAGTTTGAACCATGTGTCGTCCAAACAACCTAAAGAACTGTTATTGGGCCGAACTTTGAGTTCCAAACTCTCCAAAACTCAAAGGGAGCAAATTTTGGACCAACTTCGTCCAAACTAGATGAAAAACTCTCATTGTGACGAACTTTGGGTTTCGAGCTCTCAAAAACTTAAAGAAGTAAAGTTTTGACCATGTGTCGTCCAAACCACCTAAAGAACTCTTATTCGGATGAACTTTGAGTTCCAAACTCTCTCGACACTCAAACGGAGCAAACTTTGGACCAACTTCGTCCAATTTAGATGAAAAACTCTCATTCTGGCGAACTTTGGGTTTTGAGTTCTCAAAAACTTAAAGAAGTAAAGTTTGGACCATGTGTCGTCCAAACCACCTAAAGAACTCTCATTAGGACGAACTTTGAGTTCCAAACTCTCTCGAAACTCAAACGGAGCAAAGTTTGGACCAACTTCGTCCAAAGTAGATGAAAAACTCTCATTGGGACGAACTTTGGGTTCCGAGCTCTGAAAAACTTAAACGGAGTAAAGTTTGGACCATGTGTCGTCCAATCCACCTAAAGAACTATCATTCAGACGAACTTTTAGTTCCAAGCTCTCTCGAAACTCAAACGGAGCAAAGTTTGGACCAACTTCGTCCAAACTAGATGAAAAACTCTCATTATGACGAACTTTGGGTTTCGAGCTCTCCAAAAGTTAAAGGAAGTAAAGTTTGGACCATGCGTCGTCCAAACCACCAAAAGAACTCTCATTCGGACGAACTTTGAGTTCCAAACTCTCTCGAAACTCAAACGGAGAAAAGTTTGGACCATCTAGGTCAGAACTAGATGAAAAACTCTCATTGGGACGGACTTTGGGTTCCGAGCTCTCAAAAAGTTAAACGGAGTAAAGTTTGAACCATGTGTCGTCCAAACAACCTAAAGAACTGTTATTGGGCCGAACTTTGAGTTCCAAACTCTCCAAAACTCAAAGGGAGCAAATTTTGGACCAACTTCGTCCAAACTAGATGAAAAACTCTCATTGTGACGAACTTTGGGTTTCGAGCTCTCCAAAACTTAAAGGAAGTAAAGTTTGGACCATGCGTCGTCGAAACCACCAAAAGAACTCTCATTCGGACGAACCTTGAGTTCCAAACTCTCTCGAAACTCAAACGGAGCAAAGTTTGGACCAACTTCGTCCAAACTAGATAAAAAACTCTCATTGGGACGAACTTTGGGTTCCGAGCTCTCATAAACTTAAAGGAAGTAAAGTGTGAACCAGTGTCGTCCAAACCACCTAAAGAACTCTCATTCGGACGAACTTTGAGTTCCAAACTCTCTCGAAACTAAAACGGAGCAAAGTTTGGACCAACATCGTCCAAACTAGATGAAAAACTCTCATTGGGACAAACTTTGGGTTTCGAGCTCTCAAAAACTTAAAGGAAGTAAAGTTTGGACCATGCGTCGTCCAAACCACAATAAGAACTCTCATTCGAACGAACCTTAAGTTCCAAACTCTCTCGAAACTCAAACGGAGCAAAGTTTGGACCAACTTCGTCCAAACTAGATGAAAAACTCTCACTGGGACGAACTTTGGGTTCCGAGCTCTCATAAACTTAAAGGAAGTAAAGTTTGGACCATGTGTCATCCAAACCACCTAAAGAACTCTCATTCGGATGAACTTTGAGTTCCAAACTCTCTTGAAACTCAAACGGAGCAAAGTTTCGACCAACTTAGTCCAAACTAGATGAAAAACTCTCATTGTGACGAACTTTGGGTTTCGAGCTCTCAAAAACTTAAAGAAGTAAAGTTTTGACCATGTGTCGTCCAAACCACCTAAAGAACTCTTATTCGGACGAACTTTGAGTTCCAAACTCTCTCGAAACTCAAACGGAGCAAACTTTGGACCAACTTCGTCCAATTTAGATGAAAAACTCTCATTCTGGCGAACTTTGGGTTTCGAGTTCTCAAAAACTTAAAGAAGTAAAGTTTGGACCATGTGTCGTCCAAACCACCTAAAGAACTCTCATTAGGACGAACTTTGAGTTCCAAACTCTCACGAAACTAAAACGGAGCAAAGTTTGGACCAACTTCGTCCAAAGTAGATGAAAAACTCTCATTGGGACGAACTTTGGGTTCCGAGCTCTGAAAAACTTAAACGGAGTAAAGTTTGGACCATGTGTCGTCCAATCCACCTAAAGAACTATCATTCGGACGAACTTTTAGTTCCAAGCTCTCTCGAAACTCAAACGGAGCAAAGTTTGGACAAACTTCGTCCAAACTAGATGAAAAACTCTCATTGTGACGAACTTTGGGTTTCGAGCTCTCCAAAAGTTAAAGGAAGTAAAGTTTGGACCATGCGTCGTCCAAACCACCAAAAGAACTCTCATTCGGACGAACTTTGAGTTCCAAACTCTCTCGAAACTCAAACGGAGCAAAGTTTGGACCATCTAGGTCAAAACTAGATGAAAAACTCTCATTGGGACGGACTTTGGGTTCCGAGCTCTCAAAAAGTTAAACGGAGTAAAGTTTGAACCATGTGTCGTCCAAACAACCTAAAGAACTGTTATTGGGCCGAACTTTGAGTTCCAAACTCTCCAAAACTCAAAGGGAGCAAATTTTGGACCAACTTCGTCCAAACTAGATGAAAAACTCTCATTGTGACGAACTTTGGGTTTCGAGCTCTCCAAAACTTAAAGGAAGTAAAGTTTGGACCATGCGTCGTCCAAACCACCAAAAGAACTCTCATTCGGACTAACCTTGAGTTCCAAACTCTCTCGAAACTAAAACGGAGCAAAGTTTGGACCAACATCGTCCAAACTAGATGAAAAACTCTCATTGGGACAAACTTTGGGTTTCGAGCTCTCAAAAACTTAAAGGAAGTAAAGTTTGGACCATGCGTCGTCCAAACCACCAAAAGAAGTCTCATTCGGACGAACTTTGAGTTCCAAATCTCTCGAAACTCAAACGGAGCAAAGTTTGGACCAACTTCGTCCAAACTAGTTGAAAAACTCTCATTGTGACGAACTTTGGGTTTCGAGCTCTCCAAAACTTAAAGGAAGTAAAGTTTGGACCATGCGTCGTCCAAACCACCAAAAGAACTCTCATTCGGACGAACTTTGAGTTCCAAACTCTATCGAAACTCAAACGGAGCAAAGTTTGGACCAACTTCGTCCAAACTAGATGAAAAACTCTCATTGTGCGAACTTTGGGTTTCGAGTTCTCAAAAACTTAAAGAAGTAATGTTTGGACCATGTGTCGTCCAAACCACCTAAAGAACTCTCATTAGGACGAACTTTGAGTTCCAAACTCTCTCGAAACTAAAACGGAGCAAAGTTTGGACCAACTTCGTCCAAAGTAGATGAAAAACTCTCATTTGGACGAACTTTGGGTTCCGAGCTCTGAAATACTTAAACGGAGTAAAGTGTGGACCATGGGTCGTCCAAACCACCTAAAGAACTATCATTCGGACGAACTAGGAGTTCCAAACTCTCTCGAAACTCAAATGGAGCAAAGTTTGGACCAACTTCGACCAAACTAGATGAAAAACTATCATTGGGACGAACTTTGGGTTCCGAGCTCAAAAAAACTCAAAGGAAGTAACGTTTGGACCATGTGTCGTCCAAACCACCTAAAGAACTCTAATTCCGACGAACTTTGAGTTCAAGACTCTCAAACTCAAACGGAGCAAAGTTTGGACAAACTTCGTTCAAACTAGATGAAAAACTCTCATTGGGACGAACTTCGGGTTCTGAGCTATCAAAAACTTAAACGGAGTAAAGTTTGGACCATGTGTCGTCCAAACCACCTAAAGAACTCTCATTGGGATGAACTTTGAGTTCCAAACTCTCTCGAAACTCAAACGGAGCAAAGTTTGGACCAACATCGTCCAAACTAGATGAAAAACTCTCATTGGGACGAACTTTGGGTTCCGAGCTCTCAAAAACTTAAACGGAGTAAAGTTTGGACAATGTGTTGTCCAAACCACATAAAGAACTCTCATTGGGCCGAACTTTGAGTTCCAAACTCTCCGAAACTTAAACGGAGTAATGTTTGGACCATCTTCGTCCAAACTAGATGAAAAACTCTGATTGGGACGAACTTTGGGTTTCAAGCTCTCAAAAACGTAAAGGAAGTAAAGTGTGGACCATGTGTCGCCCAAACCACCTAAAGAACTCTCATTCGGACGAACTTTGTGTTCCAAACTCTCTCGAAACTCAAACGGAGCAAAGTTTGGACCAACATCGTCTATACTAGATGAAAAACTCTCATTGGGACGAACTTTGGATTTCGAGCTCTCAAAAACTTAAAGGAAGTAAAGTTTGGACCATGCGTCGTCCAAACCACCAAAAGAAGTCTCATTCGGACGAACTTTGAGTTCCAAACTCTCTCGAGACTCAAACGGAGCAAAGTTTGGACAAACTTCGTCCAAACTAGATGAAAAACTCTCATTGGGTCGAACTTTGGGTTCCGAGCTCTCATAAACTTAAAGGAAGAAAAGTTTGGACAATGTGTCGTCCAAACCACCTAATGAACTCTCATTCGGACGAACTTTGAGTTCCAAACTCTCTCGAATCTCAAACGGAGCAAAGTTTGGACCAACATCGTCCAAACTAGATGAAAAACTCTCATTGGGACGAACTTTGGGTTTCGAGCTCTCAAAAACTTAAAGGAAGTAAAGTTTGGACCATGCGTCGTCCAAACAACCAAAAGAAGTCTCATTCGGACGAACTTTGAGTTCCAAACTCTCTCGAAACTCAAACGGAGCAAAGTTTGGACAAACTTCGTCCAAACTAGATGAAAAACTCTCATTGGGTCGAACTTTGGGTTCCGAGCTCTCATAAACTTAAAGGAAGAAAAGTATTGACCATGTGTCATCCAAACCACCTAAATAACTCTCATTCGGACGAACTTTGAGTTCCAAACTCTATCGAAACTCAAACTGAGCAAAGTTTAGACAAACTTCGTCCAAAGTAGATGAAAAACTCTCATTGTGACGAACTTTGGGTTTCGAGCTCTCAAAAAGTTAAAGGAAGTAAAGTTTGGACCATGTGTCGTCCAAACCACCTAAAGAACTCTAATTCCGACGAACTTTGAATTCCAAACTCTCTCGAAACTCAAACAGAGCAAAGTTTGGACCAACTTCGTCCAAACTAGATGAAACACTCACATTGGGACGAACTTTGGGTACCGATCTCTCAAAAACTTAAACGGAGTAGAGTTTTGACCATGTGTCGTCGAAACCATCTAAAGAACTCTCATTGGGACGAACTTTGATTTCCAAACTCTCTCGAAACTCAAACGGAGCAAAGTTTGGACGAACTTCGTCCAAACTAGATGAAAAACTCTCATTGGGAAGGACTTTGGGTTCCGAGCTCTCAAAAGCTTAAACGGAGTAAAGTTTGGACCATGTGTCGTCCAAACCAGATAAAAGAACTGTCATAGGGACGAACTTTGAGTTCCAAACTCTCTCGAAACTGAAACGGAGCAAAGTTTGGACCAACTAGGTCAAAACTAGATGAAAAACTCTCATTGGGACGGACTTTGGGTTCCGAGCTCTCAAAAAATTAAACGGAGCAAAGTTTGGACCATGTGTCGTCAAAACCACCTAAAGAACTCTCATTGGGCCGAACTTTGAGTTCCAAACTCTCCGAAACTCAAACGGAGCAAAGTTTGACCCACTTCGTCCAAACAAGATGAAAAACTCTCATTGGGACGAACATTGGGTTCCGAGCTCTCAAAAACTTAAACGGACTAAAGTCTGGACCATGTGTTGTCCAAACCACCTAGAGAACTCTCATTGGGTCGAAGTTTGAGTTCCAAACTCTCTGAAAACTCAAACAGAGCAAAGTTTGGACCAACTTCGTCCAAACTAGATGAAACACTCTCATTGGGACGAACTTTGGGTTCCGATCTCTCAAAAACTTAAACGGAGTAGAGTTTGGACCATGTGTCGTCCAAACCATCTAAAGAACTCTCATTGGGACGAACTTTGAGTTCCAAACTCTCTCGAAACTCAAACGGAGCAAAGTTTGGACAACCTTCGTCCAAACTAGATGAAAAACTCTCATTGGGACGAACTTTGGGTTCCGAGCTCTAGAAAACTTAAACGGAGTAAAGTTTGGACCATGTGTCGTCCAAACCACATAAAGAACTCTCATTGGGCCGAACTTTGAGTTCCAAACACTCCGAAACGCAAACAGAGCAAAGTTTGGACCCACTTTGTCCAAACTAGATGAAAAACTCTCATTGGGACGAACTTTTGGTTCCGAGCTCTCAAAAACTTAAACGGAGTAAAGTTTGGACCATGTGTCGTCCAAACCATATAAAAGAACTGTCATAGGGACGAACTTTGAGTTCCAAACTCTCTCGAAACTGAAACGGAGCAAAGTTTGGACCAACTAGGTCAAAACAAGATGAAAAACTCTCATTGGGACAGACTTTGGGTTCCGAGCTCTCAAAAACTTAAACGGAGCAAAGTTTGGACCATGTGTCGTCCAAACCACCTAAAGAACTCTCATTGGGCCGAACTTTGAGTTCCAAACTCTCCGAAACTCAAACGGAGCAAAGTTTGGACCCACTTCGTCCAAACTAGATGAAAAACTCTCATTGGGACGAACATTGGGTTCCGAGCTCTCAAAAACTTAAACGGACTAAAGTCTGGACCATGTGTCGTCCAAACCACCTAGAGAACTCTCATTGGGTCGAAGTTTGAGTTCCAAACTCTCTCAAAATACAAACAGAGCAAAGTTTGGACCAACTTCGTCCAAACTAGATGAAACACTCACATTGGGACGAACTTTGGGTTCCGATCTCTCAAAAACTTAAACGGAGTAGAGTTTGGACCATGTGTCGTCCAAACCATCTAAAGAACTCTCATTGGGACGAACTTTGAGTTCCAAACTCTCTCGAAACTCAAACGGAGCAAAGTTTGGACCAACTTCGTCCAAACTAGATGAAAAACTCTCATTGGGAAGGACTTTGGGTTCCGAGCTCTCAAAAGCTTAAACGGAGTAAAGTTTGGACCATGTGTCGTCCAAACCATATAAAAGAACTGTCATAGGGACGAACTTTGAGTTCCAAACTCTCTCGAAACTGAAACGGAGCAAAGTTTGGACCAACTAGGTCAAAACTAGATGAAAAACTCTCATTGGGACGGACTTTGGGTTCCGAGCTCTCAAAAACTTAAACGGAGCAAAGTTTGGACCATGTGTCGTCCAAACCACCTAAAGAACTCTCATTGGGCCGAACTTTGAGTTCCAAACTCTCCGAAACTCAAACGGAGCAAAGTTTGGACCCACTTCGTCCAAACAAGATGAAAAACTCTCATTGGGACGAACATTGGGTTCCGAGCTCTCAAAAACTTAAACGGACTAAAGTCTGGACCATGTGTTGTCCAAACCACCAAGAGAACTCTCATTGGGTCGAAGTTTGAGTTCCAAACTCTCTGAAAACTCAAACAGAGCAAAGTTTGGACCAACTTCGTCCAAACTAGATGAAACACTCTCATTGGGACGAACTTTGGGTTCCAATCTCTCAAAAACTTAAACGGAGTAGAGTTTGGACCATGTGTCATCCAAACCATCTAAAGAACTCTCATTGGGACGAACTTTGAGTTCCAAACTCTCTCGAAACTCAAACGGAGCAAAGTTTGGACAACCTTCGTCCAAACTAGATGAAAAACTCTCATTGGGACGAACTTTGGGTTCCGAGCTCTAGAAAACTTAAACGGAGTAAAGTTTGGACCATGTGTCGTCCAAACCACATAAAGAACTCTCATTGGGCCGAACTTTGAGTTCCAAACACTCCGAAACGCAAACAGAGCAAAGTTTGGACCCACTTTGTCCAAACTAGATGAAAAACTCTCATTGGGACGAACTTTTGGTTCCGAGCTCTCAAAAACTTAAACGGAGTAAAGTTTGGACCATGTGTCGTCCAAACCATATAAAAGAACTGTCATAGGGACGAACTTTGAGTTCCAAACTCTCTCGAAACTGAAACGGAGCAAAGTTTGGACCAACTAGGTCAAAACAAGATGAAAAACTCTCATTGGGACGGACTTTGGGTTCCGAGCTCTCAAAAACTTAAACGGAGCAAAGTTTGGACCATGTGTCGTCCAAACCACCTAAAGAACTCTCATTGGGCCGAACTTTGAGTTCCAAACTCTCCGAAACTCAAACGGAGCAAAGTTTGGACCCACTTCGTCCAAACTAGATGAAAAACTCTCATTGGGACGAACATTGGGTTCCGAGCTCTCAAAAACTTAAACGGACTAAAGTCTGGACCATGTGTCGTCCAAACCACCTAGAGAACTCTCATTGGGTCGAAGTTTGAGTTCCAAACTCTCTCAAAATACAAACAGAGCAAAGTTTGGACCAACTTCGTCCAAACTAGATGAAACACTCACATTGGGACGAACTTTGGGTTCCGATCTCTCAAAAACTTAAACGGAGTAGAGTTTGGACCATGTGTCGTCCAAACCATCTAAAGAACTCTCATTGGGACGAACTTTGAGTTCCAAACTCTCTCGAAACTCAAACGGAGCAAAGTTTGGACCAACTTCGTCCAAACTAGATGAAAAACTCTCATTGGGAAGGACTTTGGGTTCCGAGCTCTCAAAAGCTTAAACGGAGTAAAGTTTGGACCATGTGTCGTCCAAACCATATAAAAGAACTGTCATAGGGACGAACTTTGAGTTCCAAACTCTCTCGAAACTGAAACGGAGCAAAGTTTGGACCAACTAGGTCAAAACTAGATGAAAAACTCTCATTGGGACGGACTTTGGGTTCCGAGCTCTCAAAAACTTAAACGGAGCAAAGTTTGGACCATGTGTCGTCCAAACCACCTAAAGAACTCTCATTGGGCCGAACTTTGAGTTCCAAACTCTCCGAAACTCAAACGGAGCAAAGTTTGGACCCACTTCGTCCAAACAAGATGAAAAACTCTCATTGGGACGAACATTGGGTTCCGAGCTCTCAAAAACTTAAACGGACTAAAGTCTGGACCATGTGTTGTCCAAACCACCAAGAGAACTCTCATTGGGTCGAAGTTTGAGTTCCAAACTCTCTGAAAACTCAAACAGAGCAAAGTTTGGACCAACTTCGTCCAAACTAGATGAAACACTCTCATTGGGACGAACTTTGGGTTCCAATCTCTCAAAAACTTAAACGGAGTAGAGTTTGGACCATGTGTCGTCCAAACCATCTAAAGAACTCTCATTGGGACGAACTTTGAGTTCCAAACTCTCTCGAAACTCAAACGGAGCAAAGTTTGGACAACCTTCGTCCAAACTAGATGAAAAACTCTCATTGGGACGAACTTTGGGTTCCGAGCTCTAGAAAACTTAAACGGAGTAAAGTTTGGACCATGTGTCGTCCAAACCACATAAAGAACTCTCATTGGGCCGAACTTTGAGTTCCAAACACTCCGAAACGCAAACAGAGCAAAGTTTGGACCCACTTTGTCCAAACTAGATGAAAAACTCTCATTGGGACGAACTTTTGGTTCCGAGCTCTCAAAAACTTAAACGGAGTAAAGTTTGGACCATGTGTCGTCCAAACCATATAAAAGAACTGTCATAGGGACGAACTTTGAGTTCCAAACTCTCTCGAAACTGAAACGGAGCAAAGTTTGGACCAACTAGGTCAAAACAAGATGAAAAACTCTCATTGGGACGGACTTTGGGTTCCGAGCTCTCAAAAACTTAAACGGAGCAAAGTTTGGACCATGTGTCGTCCAAACCACCTAAAGAACTCTCATTGGGCCGAACTTTGAGTTCCAAACTCTCCGAAACTCAAACGGAGCAAAGTTTGGACCCACTTCGTCCAAACAAGATGAAAAACTCTCATTGGGACGAACATTGGGTTCCGAGCTCTCAAAAACTTAAACGGACTAAAGTCTGGACCATGTGTTGTCCAAACCACCAAGAGAACTCTCATTGGGTCGAAGTTTGAGTTCCAAACTCTCTGAAAACTCAAACAGAGCAAAGTTTGGACCAACTTCGTCCAAACTAGATGAAACACTCTCATTGGGACGAACTTTGGGTTCCAATCTCTCAAAAACTTAAACGGAGTAGAGTTTGGACCATGTGTCGTCCAAACCATCTAAAGAACTCTCATTGGGACGAACTTTGAGTTCCAAACTCTCTCGAAACTCAAACGGAGCAAAGTTTGGACAACCTTCGTCCAAACTAGATGAAAAACTCTCATTGGGACGAACTTTGGGTTCCGAGCTCTAGAAAACTTAAACGGAGTAAAGTTTGGACCATGTGTCGTCCAAACCACATAAAGAACTCTCATTGGGCCGAACTTTGAGTTCCAAACACTCCGAAACGCAAACAGAGCAAAGTTTGGACCCACTTTGTCCAAACTAGATGAAAAACTCTCATTGGGACGAACTTTTGGTTCCGAGCTCTCAAAAACTTAAACGGAGTAAAGTTTGGACCATGTGTCGTCCAAACCATATAAAAGAACTGTCATAGGGACGAACTTTGAGTTCCAAACTCTCTCGAAACTGAAATGGAGCAAAGTTTGGACCAACTAGGTCAAAACAAGATGAAAAACTCTCATTGGGACGGACTTTGGGTTCCGAGCTCTCAAAAACTTAAACGGAGCAAAGTTTGGACCATGTGTCGTCCAAACCACCTAAAGAACTCTCATTGGGCCGAACTTTGAGTTCCAAACTCTCCGAAACTCAAACGGAGCAAAGTTTGGACCCACTTCGTCCAAACAAGATGAAAAACTCTCATTGGGACGAACATTGGGTTCCGAGCTCTCAAAAACTTAAACGGACTAAAGTCTGGACCATGTGTTGTCCAAACCACCAAGAGAACTCTCATTGGGTCGAAGTTTGAGTTCCAAACTCTCTGAAAACTCAAACAGAGCAAAGTTTGGACCAACTTCGTCCAAACTAGATGAAACACTCTCATTGGGACGAACTTTGGGTTCCAATCTCTCAAAAACTTAAACGGAGTAGAGTTTGGACCATGTGTCGTCCAAACCATCTAAAGAACTCTCATTGGGACGAACTTTGAGTTCCAAACTCTCTCGAAACTCAAACGGAGCAAAGTTTGGACAACCTTCGTCCAAACTAGATGAAAAACTCTCATTGGGACGAACTTTGGGTTCCGAGCTCTAGAAAACTTAAACGGAGTAAAGTTTGGACCATGTGTCGTCCAAACCACATAAAGAACTCTCATTGGGCCGAACTTTGAGTTCCAAACACTCCGAAACGCAAACAGAGCAAAGTTTGGACCCACTTTGTCCAAACTAGATGAAAAACTCTCATTGGGACGAACTTTTGGTTCCGAGCTCTCAAAAACTTAAACGGAGTAAAGTTTGGACCATGTGTCGTCCAAACCATATAAAAGAACTGTCATAGGGACGAACTTTGAGTTCCAAACTCTCTCGAAACTGAAACGGAGCAAAGTTTGGACCAACTAGGTCAAAACAAGATGAAAAACTCTCATTGGGACGGACTTTGGGTTCCGAGCTCTCAAAAACTTAAACGGAGCAAAGTTTGGACCATGTGTCGTCCAAACCACCTAAAGAACTCTCATTGGGTCGAACTTTGAGTTCCAAACTCTCCGAAACTCAAACGGAGCAAAGTTTGGACCCACTTCGTCCAAACTAGATGAAAAACTCTCATTGGGACGAACATTGGGTTCCGAGCTCTCAAAAACTTAAACGAACTAAAGTCTGGACCATGTGTCGTCCAAACCACCTAGAGAACTCTCATTGGGTCGAAGTTTGAGTTCCAAACTCTCTCAAAATACAAACAGAGCAAAGTTTGGACCAACTTCGTCCAAACTAGATGAAACACTCACATTGGGACGAACTTTGGGTTCCGATCTCTCAAAAACTTAAACGGAGTAGAGTTTGGACCATGTGTCGTCCAAACCATCTAAAGAACTCTCATTGGGACGAACTTTGAGTTCCAAACTCTCTCGAAACTCAAACGGAGCAAAGTTTGGACCAACTTCGTCCAAACTAGATGAAAAACTCTCATTGGGAAGGACTTTGGGTTCCGAGCTCTCAAAAGCTTAAACGGAGTAAAGTTTGGACCATGTGTCGTCCAAACCACCTAAAGAACTCTCATTGGGCCGAACTTTGAGTTCCAAACTCTCCGAAACTCAAACGGAACAAAGTTTGGACCCACTTCGTCCAAACTAGATGAAAAACTCTCATTGGGACGAACATTGGGTTCCGAGCTCTCAAAAACTTAAACGGACTAAAGTCTGGACCATGTGTCGTCCAAACCACCTAGAGAACTCTCATTGGGTCGAAGTTTGAGTTCCAAACTCTCTCAAAATACAAACAGAGCAAAGTTTGGACCAACTTCGTCCAAACTAGATGAAACACTCACATTGGGACGAACTTTGGGTTCCGATCTCTCAAAAACTTAAACGGAGTAGAGTTTGGACCATGTGTCGTCCAAACCATCTAAAGAACTCTCATTGGGACGAACTTTGAGTTCCAAACTCTCTCGAAACTCAAACGGAGCAAAGTTTGGACCAACTTCGTCCAAACTAGATGAAAAACTCTCATTGGGAAGGACTTTGGGTTCTGAGCTCTCAAAAACTTAAATGGAGTAAAGTTTGGACCATGTGTCGTCCAAACCATATAAAAGAACTGTCATAGGGACGAACTTTGAGTTCCAAACTCTCTCGAAACTCAAACGGAGCAAAGTTTGGACCAACTAGGTCAAAACTAGATGAAAAACTCTCGTTGGGACGGACTTTGGGTTCCGAGCTCTCAAAAACTTAAACGGAGCAAAGTTTGGACCATGTGTCGTCCAAACCACCTAAAGAACTCTCATTGGGCCGAACTTTGAGTTCCAAACTCTCCGAAACTCAAACGGAGCAAAGTTTGGACCCATTTCGTCCAAACTAGATGAAAAACTCTCATTGGGACGAACATTGGGTTCCGAGCTCTCAAAAACTTCTACGGACTAAAGTCTGGACCATGTGTCGTCCAAACCACCTAGAGAACTCTCATTGGGTTGAAGTTTGAGTTCCAAACTCTCTCAAAACTCAAACAGAGAAAAGTTTGGACCAACTTCGTCCAAACTAGATGAAACACTCTCATTGGGACGAACTTTGGGTTCCGATCTCTCAAAAACTTAAACGGACTAAAGTCTGGACCATGTGTCGTCCAAACCATATAAAGAACTCTCATTGGGACGAACTTTGAGTTCCAAACTCTCTCGAAACTCAAACGGAGCAAAGTTTGGACCAACTTCGTCCAAACTAGATGAAAAACTCTCATTGGGAAGGACTTTGGGTTCCGAGCTCTCAAAAACTTAAACGGAGTAAAGTTTGGACCATGTGTCGTCCAAACCATCTAAAGAACTCTCATTGGGACAAACTTTGAGTTCCAAACTCTCTCGAATCTCAAACGGAGCAAAGTTTGGACAACCTTCATCCAAACTAGATGAAAAACTCTCATTGGGACGGACTTTGGGTTCCGAGCTCTCAAAAACTTAAACGGAGTAAAGTTTGGACCATGTGTCGTCCAAACCACCTAAGAAACTCACATAGGGACGAACTTTGAGTTCCAAACTCTCTCGAAACTCAAATGGAGCAAAGTTTGGACAAACTTCGTTCAAACTAGATGAAAAACTCTCATTGGGACGAACTTTGGGTTCTCAGCTCTCAAAAACTTAAACGAAGTAAAGTTTGGACCATGTGTCGTCCAAACCACCTAAAGAACTCTCATTGGGACGAAGTTTGAGTTCCAAACTCTCTCGAACCTCAAACGGAGAAAAGTTTGGACCAACTTCGTCCAAACTAGTTGAAAAACTCTCATTGGGACGAACTTTGAGTTCCAAATTCTCTCGAAACTCAAACGGAGCAAAGTTTGGACCAACTTCGTCGAAAATAGATGAAAAACTCTCATTGGGACGAACTTTGGGTTTCGAGATCTCAAAAACTTAAACGGAGTAAAGTTTGGACCATGTGTCGTCCAAACCACCTAGAGAACTCTCATTGGGACGAACTTTGAGTTCCAAACTCTCTACAAACTCAAACGGAGCAAAGTTTGGACCAACTTCGTCCAAACTAGATGAAAAACTCTCATTGGGACGAACTTTGGGTTCTGAGCTCTCAAAAACTTAAACAGAGTAAACTTTGGACCATGTGTTGTCCAAACCACCTAAAGATCTCTCATTCGGACGAACTTTGAGTTCCAAACTCTCTTGAAACTCAAACGGAGCAAAGTTTGGACCTAGTTCGTCCAAACTAGATGAAAAACTCTTATTGGGACGAACTTTGGGTTCCGAGCCCTCAAAAACTTAAACGGAGTAAAGTTTGGACAATGTGTCGTCCAAACCACCTAAAGAACTCTCATTGGGACGAACTTTGTGTTCCAAACTCTCTCGAAACTCAAACGGAGCAAAGTTTTGACCAACTTCGTTCAAGCTAGAAAAAAAACTCTCATTGGGACGAACATTTGGTTCCGAGCTCTCAAAAATATAAACGGAGTAAAGTTTGCACCATGTGTCGTCCAAACCACCTAAAGAACTCTAATTGGGACGTACTTTGAGTTCCAAACTCTCTCGAAACTCAAAAGGAGCAAAGTTTGGACCAACTTCGTCCAAACTAGATGAAAAACTCTCATTGGGACGAACTTTGGGTTCCGAGCTCTCGAAAACCGAAACGGAGTAAAGTTTGGACCATGTGTCGTCCCAACCACCTAAAGAACTCTCATTGGGACGAACTTTGAGTTCCAAACTCTATCGAAACTCAAATGGAGCTAAGTTTTGACCAACTTCGTTCAAACTAGATGAAAAACTCTCATTGGGACGAACTTTGGGTTCCGAGCTCTCAAAAACTTAAAGGAAGTAAAGTTTGGACCATGTGTTGTCCAAACCACCTAAAGAACTCTCATTGGGACGAACTTTAAGTTCCAAACGCTCTCGAAACTCCAACGGAGCAAAGTTTGGACCTAGTTCGTCCTAACTAGATGAAAAACTCTCATTGGGACGAACTTTGGGTTCCAGGCTCTCAAAAACTTAAACGGAGTAAAGTTTGGACCATGTGTCGTCCAAACCACCTAAAGAACTATGATTGGGACGAACTTTGAGTTCCAAACTCTCTCAAAACTCAAACGGAGCAAAGTTTGGACCAACTTCGTTCAAACAAGAAAAAAACTCATATCGGGACGAACTTTGCGTTCCGAGCTCTTAAAAATTTAAAGGAAGTAAAGTTTGGACCATGTGTCGTCCAAACCACCTAAAGAACTCTCATTGGGACGAACTTTGAGTTCCGAACGCTCTCGAGAATCAAACGTAGCAAAGTTTGGACCAACTTCGTCCAAACTAGATGAAAAACTCTCATTGGGACGAACTTTGGGTTCCGAGCTCTCAAAAACTTAAACGGAGTAAAGTTTGGACCATGTGTCGTCCAAACCACCTGAAGAACTATCATTGGGACGAACTTTGAGTTCCAAACTCTCTCGAAACTCAAACGGAGCAAAGTTTAGACAAACTTCGTCCAAACTAGTTGAAAAACTGTCATTGTGACGAACTTTGGGTTTCGAGCTCTCCAAAACTTAAAGGAAGTAAAGTTTGGACCATGCGTCGTCCAAACCACCAAAAGAACTCTCATTCGGACGAACTTTGAGTTCCAATCTCTCTCGAAACTCAAATGTAGCAATGTTAGAACCCACTTCGTCCAAACTAGATGAAAAACTCTCATTGGGACGAACTTTGGGTTCCGAGCGCTCAAAAACTTAAACGGAGTAAAGTTTGGACCATGTGTCGTCCAAACCACCTAAAGAACTATCATTGGGACGAACTTTGAGTTCAAAACTCTCTCGAAATTCAAACGGAGCAAAGTTTAGACAAACTTCGTCCAAACTAGATGAAAAACTCTCATTGTGACGAACTTTGGGTTTCGAGCTCTCCAAAACTTAAAGGAAGTAAAGTTTGGACCATGCGTCGTCCAAACCACCAAAAGAACTCTCATTCGGACGAACTTCGAGTTCCAAACTCTCTCGAAACTCAAATGTAGCAACGTTAGAACCCACTTCGTCCAAACTAGATGAAAAACTCTCATTGGGACGAACTTTGGGTTCCGAGCTCTCAAAAACTTAAACGGAGTAAAGTTTGGACCATGTGTCGTCCAAACCACCTAAAGAACTATCATTGGGACGAACTTTGAGTTCAAAACTCTCTCGAAACTCAAACGGAGCAAAGTTTAGACAAACTTCGTCCAAACTAGATGAAAAACTCTCATTGTGACGAACTTTGGGTTTCGAGCTCTCCAAAACTTAAAGGAAGTAAAGTTTGGACCATGTGTCGTCCAAACCACCTAAAGATCTCTCATTCGGACGAACTTTGAGTACCAAACTCTCTCGAAACTCAAAAGGAGCAAAGTTTTGACAAACTTCGTCCAAACTAGATGAAAAACTCTCATTGGGACGAACTTTGGGTTCCGAGCTCTCCAAAACTTAAAGGAAGTAAAGTTTGGACCATGTGTCATCCAAACCACCTAAAGAACTCTCATTCGGACGAACTTTGAGTTCCAAACTCTCTCGAAACTCAAACGGGGCAAACTTTGGACCAACTTCGTCGAAAATAGATGAAAAACTCTCATTGGGACGAACTTTGGGTTTCGAGATCTCAAAAACTTAAACGGAGTAAAGTTTGGACCATGTGTCGTCCAAACCACCTAGAGAACTCTCATTGGGACGAACTTTGAGTTCCAAACTCTCTACAAACTCAAACGGAGCAAAGTTTGGACCAACTTCGTCCAAACTAGATGAAAAACTCTCATTGGGACGAACTTTGGGTTCTGAGCTCTCAAAAACTTAAACAGAGTAAACTTTGGATCATGTGTTGTCCAAACCACCTAAAGATCTCTCATTCGGACGAACTTTGAGTTCCAAACTCTCTTGAAACTCAAACGGAGCAAAGTTTGGACCTAGTTCGTCCAAACTAGATGAAAAACTCTTATTGGGACGAACTTTGGGTTCCGAGCCCTCAAAAACTTAAACGGAGTAAAGTTTGGACAATGTGTCGTCCAAACCACCTAAAGAACTCTCATTGGGACGAACTTTGTGTTCCAAACTCTCTCGAAACTCAAACGGAGCAAAGTTTTGACCAACTTCGTTCAAGCTAGAAAAAAAACTCTCATTGGGACGAACATTTGGTTCCGAGCTCTCAAAAATATAAACGGAGTAAAGTTTGCACCATGTGTCGTCCAAACCACCTAAAGAACTCTAATTGGGACGTACTTTGAGTTCCAAACTCTCTCGAAACTCAAAAGGAGCAAAGTTTGGACCAACTTCGTCCAAACTAGATGAAAAACTCTCATTGGGACGAACTTTGGGTTCCGAGCTCTCGAAAACCGAAACGGAGTAAAGTTTGGACCATGTGTCGTCCCAACCACCTAAAGAACTCTCATTGGGACGAACTTTGAGTTCCAAACTCTATCGAAACTCAAATGGAGCTAAGTTTTGACCAACTTCGTTCAAACTAGATGAAAAACTCTCATTGGGACGAACTTTGGGTTCCGAGCTCTCAAAAACTTAAAGGAAGTAAAGTTTGGACCATGTGTTGTCCAAACCACCTAAAGAACTCTCATTGGGACGAACTTTAAGTTCCAAACGCTCTCGAAACTCCAACGGAGCAAAGTTTGGACCTAGTTCGTCCTAACTAGATGAAAAACTCTCATTGGGACGAACTTTGGGTTCCAGGCTCTCAAAAACTTAAACGGAGTAAAGTTTGGACCATGTGTCGTCCAAACCACCTAAAGAACTATGATTGGGACGAACTTTGAGTTCCAAACTCTCTCAAAACTCAAACGGAGCAAAGTTTGGACCAACTTCGTTCAAACAAGAAAAAAACTCATATCGGGACGAACTTTGCGTTCCGAGCTCTTAAAAATTTAAAGGAAGTAAAGTTTGGACCATGTGTCGTCCAAACCACCTAAAGAACTCTCATTGGGACGAACTTTGAGTTCCGAACGCTCTCGAGAATCAAACGTAGCAAAGTTTGGACCAACTTCGTCCAAACTAGATGAAAAACTCTCATTGGGACGAACTTTGGGTTCCGAGCTCTCAAAAACTTAAACGGAGTAAAGTTTGGACCATGTGTCGTCCAAACCACCTGAAGAACTATCATTGGGACGAACTTTGAGTTCCAAACTCTCTCGAAACTCAAACGGAGCAAAGTTTAGACAAACTTCGTCCAAACTAGTTGAAAAACTGTCATTGTGACGAACTTTGGGTTTCGAGCTCTCCAAAACTTAAAGGAAGTAAAGTTTGGACCATGCGTCGTCCAAACCACCAAAAGAACTCTCATTCGGACGAACTTTGAGTTCCAATCTCTCTCGAAACTCAAATGTAGCAATGTTAGAACCCACTTCGTCCAAACTAGATGAAAAACTCTCATTGGGACGAACTTTGGGTTCCGAGCGCTCAAAAACTTAAACGGAGTAAAGTTTGGACCATGTGTCGTCCAAACCACCTAAAGAACTATCATTGGGACGAACTTTGAGTTCAAAACTCTCTCGAAATTCAAACGGAGCAAAGTTTAGACAAACTTCGTCCAAACTAGATGAAAAACTCTCATTGTGACGAACTTTGGGTTTCGAGCTCTCCAAAACTTAAAGGAAGTAAAGTTTGGACCATGCGTCGTCCAAACCACCAAAAGAACTCTCATTCGGACGAACTTCGAGTTCCAAACTCTCTCGAAACTCAAATGTAGCAACGTTAGAACCCACTTCGTCCAAACTAGATGAAAAACTCTCATTGGGACGAACTTTGGGTTCCGAGCTCTCAAAAACTTAAACGGAGTAAAGTTTGGACCATGTGTCGTCCAAACCACCTAAAGAACTATCATTGGGACGAACTTTGAGTTCAAAACTCTCTCGAAACTCAAACGGAGCAAAGTTTAGACAAACTTCGTCCAAACTAGATGAAAAACTCTCATTGTGACGAACTTTGGGTTTCGAGCTCTCCAAAACTTAAAGGAAGTAAAGTTTGGACCATGTGTCGTCCAAACCACCTAAAGATCTCTCATTCGGACGAACTTTGAGTACCAAACTCTCTCGAAACTCAAAAGGAGCAAAGTTTTGACAAACTTCGTCCAAACTAGATGAAAAACTCTCATTGGGACGAACTTTGGGTTCCGAGCTCTCCAAAACTTAAAGGAAGTAAAGTTTGGACCATGTGTCATCCAAACCACCTAAAGAACTCTCATTCGGACGAACTTTGAGTTCCAAACTCTCTCGAAACTCAAACGGGGCAAACTTTGGACCAACTTCGTCCAAACTAGATGAAAAACTCTCATTGTGACGAACTTTGGGTTTCGAGCTCTCAAAAACTTAAAGGAAGTAAAGTTTGGACCATGTGTCGTCCAAACCACCTAAAGAACAATCATTGGGACGAACTTTGAGTTCAAAACTCTCTCGAAACTCAAACGGAGCAAAGTTTAGACAAACTTCGTCCAAACTAGATGAAAAACTCTCATTGTGACGAACTTTGGGTTTCGAGCTCTCCAAAACTTAAAGGAAGTAAATTTTGGACCATGTGTCGTCCAAACCACCTAAAGATCTCTCATTCGGACGAACTTTGAGTTCCAAACTCTCTCGAAACTCAAAAGGAGCAAAGTTTGGACCAACTTCGTCCAAACTAGATGAAAAACTCTCATTGGGACGAACTTTGGGTTCCGAGCTCTCAAAAACTTAAACGGAGTAAAGTTTGGACCATGTGTCGTCCAAACCACCTGAAGAACTATCATTGGGACGAACTTTGAGTTCCAAACTCTCTCGAAACTCAAACGGAGCAAAGTTTAGACAAACTTCGTCCAAACTAGTTGAAAAACTGTCATTGTGACGAACTTTGGGTTTCGAGCTCTCCAAAACTTAAAGGAAGTAAAGTTTGGACCATGCGTCGTCCAAACCACCAAAAGAACTCTCATTCGGACGAACTTTGAGTTCCAATCTCTCTCGAAACTCAAATGTAGCAATGTTAGAACCCACTTCGTCCAAACTAGATGAAAAACTCTCATTGGGACGAACTTTGGGTTCCGAGCGCTCAAAAACTTAAACGGAGTAAAGTTTGGACCATGTGTCGTCCAAACCACCTAAAGAACTATCATTGGGACGAACTTTGAGTTCAAAACTCTCTCGAAATTCAAACGGAGCAAAGTTTAGACAAACTTCGTCCAAACTAGATGAAAAACTCTCATTGTGACGAACTTTGGGTTTCGAGCTCTCCAAAACTTAAAGGAAGTAAAGTTTGGACCATGCGTCGTCCAAACCACCAAAAGAACTCTCATTCGGACGAACTTCGAGTTCCAAACTCTCTCGAAACTCAAATGTAGCAATGTTAGAACCCACTTCGTCCAAACTAGATGAAAAACTCTCATTGGGACGAACTTTGGGTTCCGAGCTCTCAAAAACTTAAACGGAGTAAAGTTTGGACCATGTGTCGTCCAAACCACCTAAAGAACTATCATTGGGACGAACTTTGAGTTCAAAACTCTCTCGAAACTCAAACGGAGCAAAGTTTAGACAAACTTCGTCCAAACTAGATGAAAAACTCTCATTGTGACGAACTTTGGGTTTCGAGCTCTCCAAAACTTAAAGGAAGTAAAGTTTGGACCATGTGTCGTCCAAACCACCTAAAGATCTCTCATTCGGACGAACTTTGAGTACCAAACTCTCTCGAAACTCAAAAGGAGCAAAGTTTTGACAAACTTCGTCCAAACTAGATGAAAAACTCTCATTGGGACGAACTTTGGGTTCCGAGCTCTCCAAAACTTAAAGGAAGTAAAGTTTGGACCATGTGTCGTCCAAACCACCTAAAGAACTCTCATTCGGACGAACTTTGAGTTCCAAACTCTCTCGAAACTCAAACGGGGCAAACTTTGGACCAACTTCGTCCAAACTAGATGAAAAACTCTCATTGTGACGAACTTTGGGTTTCGAGCTCTCAAAAACTTAAAGGAAGTAAAGTTTGGACCATGTGTCGTCCAAACCACCTAAAGAACAATCATTGGGACGAACTTTGAGTTCAAAACTCTCTCGAAACTCAAACGGAGCAAAGTTTAGACAAACTTCGTCCAAACTAGATGAAAAACTCTCATTGTGACGAACTTTGGGTTTCGAGCTCTCCAAAACTTAAAGGAAGTAAATTTTGGACCATGTGTCGTCCAAACCACCTAAAGATCTCTCATTCGGACGAACTTTGAGTTCCAAACTCTCTCGAAACTCAAAAGGAGCAAAGTTTGGACCAACTTCGTCCAAACTAGATGAAAAACTCTCATTGGGACGAACTTTGGGTTCCGAGCTCTCAAAAACTTAAACGGAGTAAAGTTTGGACCATGTGTCGTCCAAACCACCTGAAGAACTATCATTGGGACGAACTTTGAGTTCCAAACTCTCTCGAAACTCAAACGGAGCAAAGTTTAGACAAACTTCGTCCAAACTAGTTGAAAAACTGTCATTGTGACGAACTTTGGGTTTCGAGCTCTCCAAAACTTAAAGGAAGTAAAGTTTGGACCATGCGTCGTCCAAACCACCAAAAGAACTCTCATTCGGACGAACTTTGAGTTCCAATCTCTCTCGAAACTCAAATGTAGCAATGTTAGAACCCACTTCGTCCAAACTAGATGAAAAACTCTCATTGGGACGAACTTTGGGTTCCGAGCGCTCAAAAACTTAAACGGAGTAAAGTTTGGACCATGTGTCGTCCAAACCACCTAAAGAACTATCATTGGGACGAACTTTGAGTTCAAAACTCTCTCGAAATTCAAACGGAGCAAAGTTTAGACAAACTTCGTCCAAACTAGATGAAAAACTCTCATTGTGACGAACTTTGGGTTTCGAGCTCTCCAAAACTTAAAGGAAGTAAAGTTTGGACCATGCGTCGTCCAAACCACCAAAAGAACTCTCATTCGGACGAACTTCGAGTTCCAAACTCTCTCGAAACTCAAATGTAGCAATGTTAGAACCCACTTCGTCCAAACTAGATGAAAAACTCTCATTGGGACGAACTTTGGGTTCCGAGCTCTCAAAAACTTAAACGGAGTAAAGTTTGGACCATGTGTCGTCCAAACCACCTAAAGAACTATCATTGGGACGAACTTTGAGTTCAAAACTCTCTCGAAACTCAAACGGAGCAAAGTTTAGACAAACTTCGTCCAAACTAGATGAAAAACTCTCATTGTGACGAACTTTGGGTTTCGAGCTCTCCAAAACTTAAAGGAAGTAAAGTTTGGACCATGTGTCGTCCAAACCACCTAAAGATCTCTCATTCGGACGAACTTTGAGTACCAAACTCTCTCGAAACTCAAAAGGAGCAAAGTTTTGACCAACTTCGTCCAAACTAGATGAAAAACTCTCATTGGGACGAACTTTGGGTTCCGAGCTCTCAAAAACTTAAACGGAGTAAAGTTTAGACCATGTGTCGTCCAAACCACCTAAAGAACTATCATTGGGACGAACTTTGAGTTCCAAACTCTCTCGAAACTCAAACGGAGCAAAGTTTAGACAAACTTCGTCCAAACTAGTTGAAAAACTCTCATTGTGACGAACTTTCGATTTCGAGCTCTCCAAAACTTAAAGGAAGTAAAGTTTGGACCATGCGTCGTCCAAACCACCAAAAGAACTCTCATTCGGACAATCTTTGAGTTCCAAACTCTCTCGAAACTCAAACGTAGCAATGTTAGAACCAACTTCGTCCAAACTAGATGAAAAACTCTCATTGGGACGAATTTTGGGTTCCGAGCTCTCAAAAACTTAAACGGAGTAAAGTTTGAACTTCGTGTCTTCCAAACCACCTAAAGAACTATCATTGGGACGAACTTTGAGTTCCAAACTCTCTCGAAACACAAACGGAGGAAAGTTTAGACCAACTTCGTCCAAACTAGATGAAAAACTCTCATTGTGACGAACTTTGGGTTTCTAGCTCTCAAAAACTTAAAGGAAGTAAAGTTCGGACCATGCGTCGTCCAAACCACCAAAAGAACTCTCATTCGGAAGAACTTTGAGTTCCAAACTCTCTCGAAACTCAAACGGAGCAAAGGTTGGACCAACTTCGTCAAAACTAGATGAAAAACTCTCATTGGGACGAACTTTGGGTTCCGAGCTCTCAATAACTTAAACGGAATAAAGTTTGGACCATGTGTCTTCCAAACCACCTAAAGAACTATCATTGGGATGAACTTTGAGGTCCAAACTCTCTCGAAACACAAACGGAGCAAAGTTTAGACCAACTTCGTCCACACTTGATGAAAAACTCTCATTGTGACGAACTTTGGGTTTCTAGCTCTCAAAAACTTAAAGGAAGTAAAGTTTGGACCATGTGTCGTCCAAACCACCTAAAGAACTCTCATTCGGACGAACTTTGAGTTGCAAACTCTCTCGAAACTGAAACAGGGCAAAGTTTGGACCAACTTCGTCCAAACTAGATGAAAAACTCTCATTGTGTCGAACTTTGGGTTCCGAGCTCTCAAAAACATAAAGGAAGTAAACTTTTGACCATGTGTCGTCCAAACCACCTAAAGAACTCTCATTCGGACGAACTTTGAGTGCCAAACTGATATGGATTCAATCAATAATCCATTGCATGTACCTGAAGGACCAATCACAAGAAGCAAGGCAAAGAAGATACAAGAGGCTTTCACATTGCATGTTCAAAAGCTAGCAAATGCACAGCAAGAGGCAAGGAATTTTGAATCCAAACTTTTGTATAATGTTAGTTCAGCAAGTCAAGAAGAGAATGGAGTCAAGATGGCACGGGAAAAGTTGTGTAGTTTGGAAGATGGCACGGGAGGCGAAAATAGTGTGCAGAATTTGTGAAGAGGTGGCTGTCCAACTTGCATCTCTTGGGATTTCGTGATGTCAAAGGTTGTAAAACGTTGCCATTATTAGGAGCGGATTCCATAGCACATATTTAAGACATTTTAAAGCAATTCTATCTTTTTAGTTTTAAGATATGGCTGCTCGTTTGATGTGCAATCAAGTTTTAAGTTCCTAGGTCTTATTTTCTACAATTTGCAATTAAGTGTAAATGAATGACTTTTGAGTTCCTTGGTCTATCCACGACCATTTGGCCTTTAAAATGGCTTGTAATACTCTTGAAAACTCAGATTATGCATATTAAAAAAGCTTTTGCTTATTCAACCCCTTTGGTGTTATCTTTTCTTTCAAATCTTGTTTTAGGTTTGATGTTCAACCGATTCATTGGATTAGTTTTGATCAATCTAATTCTGGAGTGAGTCGTCTTAGGATCTTTGAGTGACCATCATAGATTCTAAGTTTGATCTAAGAGTGATTCATCTTCTAACTAAACTCTTGGTTGGAATTATTCGGTAAGTTTCTCTTATTTGTGTCCGTTTACAAGGATCCTAGAAGGACCTCTAGCTTTGTAAACTTAAGCATACTAGGCGCTTATCACAAACTCTCTCCAAAGTCAAACGGAGCAAAGTTTGGACCAACTTCGTCCAAACTAGATGAAAAACTCTCATTGGGACGAACTTTGGGTTCCGAGCTCTCCAAAACTTAAAGGAAGTAAAGTTTGGACCATGTGTCGTCCAAACCACCTAAAGAACTCTCATTCGGACGAACTTTGAGTTCCAAACTCTCTCGAAACTCAAACGGGGCAAACTTTGGACCAACTTCGTCCAAACTAGATGAAAAACTCTCATTGTGACGAACTTTGGGTTTCGAGCTCTCAAAAACTTAAAGGAAGTAAAGTTTGGACCATGTGTCGTCCAAACCACCTAAAGAACAATCATTGGGACGAACTTTGAGTTCAAAACTCTCTCGAAACTCAAACGGAGCAAAGTTTAGACAAACTTCGTCCAAACTAGATGAAAAACTCTCATTGTGACGAACTTTGGGTTTCGAGCTCTCCAAAACTTAAAGGAAGTAAATTTTGGACCATGTGTCGTCCAAACCACCTAAAGATCTCTCATTCGGACGAACTTTGAGTTCCAAACTCTCTCGAAACTCAAAAGGAGCAAAGTTTGGACCAACTTCGTCCAAACTAGATGAAAAACTCTCATTGGGACGAACTTTGGGTTCCGAGCTCTCAAAAACTTAAACGGAGTAAAGTTTGGACCATGTGTCGTCCAAACCACCTGAAGAACTATCATTGGGACGAACTTTGAGTTCCAAACTCTCTCGAAACTCAAACGGAGCAAAGTTTAGACAAACTTCGTCCAAACTAGTTGAAAAACTGTCATTGTGACGAACTTTGGGTTCCGAGCTCTCAAAAACTTAAAGGAAGTAAAGTTTGGACCATGTGTCGTCCAAACCACCTAAAGAACTCTCATTCGGATGAACTTTGAGCTCCAAACTCTCTCGAAACTCAAATGGAGAAAAGTTTGGACCAACTTCGTCCAAACTAGATGAAAAACTCTCATTGGGACGAACTTTGGATTCCGAGCTCTCAAAAAGTTAAAGGAAGTAAAGTTTGGACCATGAGTCGTCCAAACCACCTAAAGAACACCCATTCCGACGAACTTTGAGTTCCAAACTCTCTCAAAACTCAAACGGAGCAATGTTAGAACCAACTTCGTCCAAACTAGATGAAAAACTCTCATTGGGTACAACTATGGGTTCCGAGCTCTCAAAAACTTAAACGGAGTAAAGTTTGGACCATGTGTCTTCCAAACCATCTGAAAAACTATCATTGGGACGAACTTTGAGTTCAAACTCTCTCGAAACACAAACGGAGGAAAGTTTAGACCAACTTCGTCCAAACTAGATGAAAAACTCTCATTGTGACGAACTTTGGGTTTCTAGCTCTCAAAAACTTAAAGGAAGTAAAGTTTGGACCATGCGTCGTCCAAACCACCAAAAGAACTCTCATTCGGAAGAGCTTTGAGTTCCAAACTCTCTCGAAACTCAAACGGAGCAAAGGTTGGACCAACTTCGTCCAGACTAGCTGAAAAACTCTCATTGGGACGAACTTTGGGTTCCGAGCTCTCAAAAACTTAAACGTAATAAAGTTTGGACCATGTGTTTTCCAAACCACCTAAAGAACTATCATTGGGATGAACTTTGAGGTCCAAACTCTCTCGAAACACAAACGGAGCAAAGTTTAGACCAACTTTGTCCACACTTGATGAAAAACTCTCATTGTGACGAACTTTGGGTTTCTAGCTCTCAAAAACTTAAAGGAAGTAAAGTTTGGACCATGGGTCGTCCAAACCACCAAACAAACTCTCATTCGGACGAACTTTGAGTTCCAAACTCTCTCGAAACTCAAACGGAGCAAAGTTTGGACCAACTTCGTTCAAACTAGATGAAATACTCTCATTGGGACGAACTTTGGGTTCCGAGATCTCAAAAACTTAAAGGAAGTAAAGTTTTGACCATGTGTCGTCCAAACCACCTAAAGAACTCTCATTCGAACGAGCTTTGTGTTCCAAACTCTCTCAAAACTCAAACGGAGCAAAGTTTGGACCAACTTCGTCCAAACTAGATGAAAAACTCTCATAGGGACGAACTTTGGGTTCCGAGCTCTCAAAAAGTTAAAGGAAGTAAAGTTTGGACCATGTGTCGTCCAAATGACCTAAAGAACTCTCATTCGGACGAACTTTGAGTTCCAAACTCTCTCGAAACTCAAACGGAGCAAAGTTTGGACCAACTTCGTTCAAACTAGATGAAATACTCTCATTGGGACGAACTTTGGGTTCCGAGCTCTCAAAAACTTAAAGGAAGTAAAGTTTTGACCATGTGTCGTCCAAACCACCTAAAGAACTCTCATTCGAACGAGCTTTGTGTTCCAAACTCTCTCAAAACTCAAACGGAACAAAGTTTGGACCAACTTCGTCCAAACTAGATGCAAAACTCTCATTGTGACGAACTTTGGGTTTCGATCTCTCCAAAACTTAAAGGATGTAAAGTTTGGACCATGTGTCGTCCAACCCACCTAAAGAACTCTCATTCGGACGAACTTTGAGTTCCAAACTCTCTCGAAACTCAAACGCAAAAAAGTTTGGACCAACTTCGTCCAAACTAGATGAAAAACTCTCATTGGGACGAACTTTGGGTTTCGAGCTCTCAAAAACTTAAAGGAAGTAAAGTTTGGACCAAGTGTCGTCCAAACCACCTAAAGAACTCTCATTCGGACGAACTTGGAGTTCCAAACTCTCTCGAAACTCAAACGGAGAAAAGTTTGGACCAACTTTGTCCAAACTAGATGAAAAACTCTCATTGGCACGAACATTGGGTTCCGAGCTCTCATAAACTTAAACGAAGTAAAGTTTGGACGATGTGTCGTCCAAACCAACAAAAGAACTCTCATTCGGACGAACTTTGAGTTCCAAACTCTCTCGAAATCAAACGGGGAAAACTTTGGACCAACTTCGTCCAAACTAGATGAGAAACTCTCATTGTGACGAACTTTGGGTTTCGAGCTCTCAAAAACTTAAAGGAAGTAAAGTTTGGACCATGTGTCGTCCAAAGCACCTAAAGAACTCTCATTCAGACGAACTTTGAGTTCCAAACTCTCTCGAAACTGAAACGGGCCAAAGTTTGGATCAACTTCGTCCAAACTAGATGAAAAACTCTCATTGGGACGAACTTTGGGTTCGAGCTCTCAAAAAGTTAAAGGAAGTAAAGTTTGGACCATGAGTCGTCCAAACCACCTAAAGAACTCTCATTCGAACGAACTTTGAGTTCCAAACTCTCTCGAAACTCAAACAGAGCAAAGTTTGGACCAACTTCGTTCAAACTAGATGAAATACTCTCATTGGGACGAACTTTGGGTTCCGAGCTCTCAAAAACTTAAAGGAAGTAAGCTTTTGACCATGTGTCGTCCTAACCACCTAAAGAACTCTCATTCGAACGAACTTTGTGTTCCAAACTCTCTCAAAACCCAAACAGAGCAAAGTTTGGACCAACTTCGTCCAAACTAGATTAAAAACTCTCATTGTGACGAACTTTGGGTTTCGATCTCTCCAAAACTTAAAGGAAGTAAAGTTTGGACTATGTGTCGTCCAAACCACCTAAAGAACTCTCATTCAACAGAACTTTGAGTTCCAAACTCTCTCGAAACTCAAACGGAGAAAAGTTTGGACCAACTTCTTCCAAATTAGATGAAAAACTCTCATTGGGACGAACTTTAGGTTCCGAGCTCTCAAGAAGTTAAAGGAAGTAAAGTTTTGACCATGTGTCGTCCAAACCACCTAAAGAACTCTCATTCGAACAAGCTTTGTGTTCCAAACTCTCTCAAAACTCAAACGGAGAAAAGTTTGGACCAACTTCGTCCAAACTAGATGAAAAACTCTCATTGGGACGAACTTTGGGTTCCGAGCTCTCAAAAAGTTAAAGGAAGTAAGGTTTGGACCATGTGTCGTCCAAACCACCTAAAGAACTATCATTGGGACGAACTTTGAGTTCCAAACTCTCTCGAAACACAAACGGAGCAAAGTTTGGACCAACTTCGTTCAAACTAGATGAAAAACTCTCATTGGGACGAACTTTGGGTTTCGAGCTCTCAAAAACTTAAAGGAAGTAAAGTTTGGATCATGTGTCATCCAAACCACCTAAACAACTCTCATTCGGACAAATTTTGAGTTCCAAACTCACTCGAAACTCAAACGGATAAAAGTTTGGACCAACTTCGTCCAAACTAGATGAAAAACTCTCATTGTGACGAACTTTGGGTTTCGAGCTCTCAAAAACTTAAATTAAGTAAAGTTTGGACCATGTGTCGTCCAAACCACCTAAAGAACTCTCATTCAGACGAACTTTGAGTTCCAAACTCTCTCGAAACTCAAATGGAGAAAAGTTTGGACCAACTTCTTCCAAATTAGATGAAAAACTCTCATTGGGACGAACTTTAGGTTCCGAGCTCTCAAGAAGTTAAAGGAAGTAAAGTTTTGACCATGTGTCGTCCAAACCACCTAAAGAACTCTCATTCGAACAAGCTTTGTGTTCCAAACTCTCTCAAAACTCAAACGGAGAAAAGTTTGGACCAACTTTGTCCAAACTAGATGAAAAACTCTCATTGGGACGAACTTTGGGTTCCGAGCTCTCAAAAAGTTAAAGGAAGTAAGGTTTGGACCATGTGTCGTCCAAACCACCTAAAGAACTATCATTGGGACGAACTTTGAGTTCCAAACTCTCTCGAAACACAAACGGAGCAAAGTTTGGACCAACTTCGTTCAAACTAGATGAAAAACTCTCATTGGGACGAACTTTGGGTTTCGAGCTCTCAAAAACTTAAAGGAAGTAAAGTTTGGACCATGTTTCGTCCAAACAAACTAAAGAACGCTCATTCGGACGAACTTGGAGTTCCAAACTCTCTCGAAACTCAATCGGAGAAAAGTTTGGACCAACTTTGTCCAAACTAGATGAAAAACTCTCATTGGCACGAACTTTGGGTTCCGAGCTCTCATAAACTTAAAGGAAGTAAAGTTTGGACGATGTGTCGTCCAAACCACCAAAAGAACTATCATTCGGACGAACTTTGAGTTCCAAACTCTCTCGAAATCAAACGGGGAAAACTTTGGAACAACTTCGTCCAAACTAGATAAAAAACTCTCATTGTGACGAACTTTGGGTTTCGAACTCTCAAAAACTTAAAGGAAGTAAAGTTTGGACCATGTGTCGTCGAAACCACCTAAAGAAATCTCATTCAGACGAACTTTGAGTTCCAAACTCTCTCGAAACTGAAACGGCCCAAAGTTTGGACCAACTTCGTCAAAACTAGATGAAAAACTATCATTGTGACGAATTTTGGGTTTGAAGCTCTCAAAAACTTAAAGGAAGTAAAGTTTGGACCATGTGTCATCCAAACCACCTAAAGAACTCTCATTCGGACGAACTTTGAGTTCCAAATTCTCTCGAAACTCAAACGGAGCAAATTTTGGACCAACTTCGTTCAAACTAGATGAAAAACTCTCATTGGGACGAACTTTGGGTTCCGAGCTCTCAAAAACTTTAACGGAGTAAAGTTTGGACCATGTGTCATCATAACCACCTAAAGAACTATCATTGGGATGAACTTTGAGTTCAAAACACTCTCGAAACTCAAACGGAGCAAAGTTTAGACAAACTTCGTCCAAACTAGGTGAAAAACTCTCATTGTGACGAACTTTCGGTTTCGAGCTCTCCAAAACTTAAAGGAAGTAAAGTTTGGACCATGTGTCGTCCAAACCACCTAAAGAACTCTCATTCGGACGAACTTGAGTTCCAAACTCTCTCGAAACGCAAACGGAGCAAAGTTTGGACCAACTTCGTCCAAACTAGATGAAAAACTCTCATTGGGACGAACTTTGGGTTCCGAGCTATCAAAAAGTTAAAGGAAGTAAAGTTTGGACCATGTGTCGTCCAATCCACCTAAAGAACTCTCATTCGGACGAACTTTGAGTTCCAAACTCTCTCGAAACTCAAACGAGCAAAGTTTGGACCAACTTCGTTCAAACTAGATGAAAAACTCTCATTCGGACGAACTTTGGGTTCCGAGCTCTCAAAAACTTAAACAGAGTAAAGTTTGGACCATGTGTCGTCCAAACCACCTAAAGAACTATCATTGGGATGACCTTTGAGTTCCAAACTCTCTCGAAACACAAACGGAGGAAAGTTTAGACCAACTTCGTCCAAACTAGATGAAAAACTCTCATTGTGACGAACTTTGGGTTTCGAGCTCTCCAAAACTTAAAGGAAGTAAAGTTTGGACCATGTGTCGTCCAAACCACCTAAAGATCTCTCATTCGGACGAACTTTGAGTTCCAAACTCTCTCGAAACTCAAACAGAGAAAAGTTTGGACCAACTTTGTCCAAACTAGATGAAAAACTCTCATTGGCACGAACTTTGGGTTCCGAGCTCTCAAAAACTTAAAAGAAGTAAAGTTTGGACCATGTGTCGTCCAAACCACCTAAAGAACTATCATTGGGACGAACTGTGAGTTCCAAACTCTCTCGAAACTCAAACGGAGCAAAGCTTAGACAAACTTCGTCCAAACTAGTTGAAAAACTCTCATTGTGACGAACTTTGGGTTTTGAGCTCTCAAAAACTTAAAGGAAGTAAAGTTTGGACCATGTGTCGTCCAAACGACCTAAAGATCTCTCATTCGGACGAACGTTGAGTTCCAAACTCTCTCGAAACTCAAACGGAGGAATGTTTGGACCAAGTTCGTCCAAAATAGATGAAAAACTCTCATTGGGACGAACTTTGGGTTCCGAGCTCTCAAAAACTTAAAGGAAGTAAAGCTTGGATCATGTGTCGTCCAAACCACCTAAAGAACTCTCATTCGGACGAACTTTGAGTTCCAAACTCTCTCGAAACTCAAACGGAGAAAAGTTTGGACCAACTTCGTCCAAACTAGATGAAAAACTCTCATGGTGGCGAACTTTGGGTTTCGATCTCTCCAAAACTTAAAGGAAGTAAAGTTTGGACCATGTGTCGTCCAAACAACCTAAAGAACTCTCATTCGGACGAACTTTGAGTTCCAAACTCTGTCGAAACTCAAACAGAGAAAAGTTTGGACCAACTTTGTCCAAACTAGATGAAAAACTCTCATTGGCACGAACTTTGGGTTCCGAGCTCTCATAAACTTAAAGGAAGTAAAGTTTGGACCATATGTCGTCCAAACCACCTAAAGAACTCTCATTTGAACGATCTTTGAGTTCCAAACTCTCTCGAAACTCAAACAGAGAAAAGTTTGGACCAACTTCGTCCAAACTAGATGAAAAACTCTCATGGTGACGAACTTTGGGTTTCGATCTCTCCAAAACTTAAAGGAAGTAAAGTTTGGACCATGTGTCGTCCAAACCACCTAAAGAACTCTCATTCGAACGAACTTTGAGTTCCAAACTCTCTCGAAACTCAAACAGAGAAAAGTTTGGACCAACTTTGTCCAAACTAGATGAAAAACTCTCATTGGCACGAACTTTGGGTTCCGAGCTCTCATAAACTTAAAGGAAGTAAAGTTTGGACGATGTGTCGTCCAAACCACCAAAAGAACTCTCATTCGAACGAACTTTGAGTTCCAAACTCTCTCGAAACTCAAACAGAGAAAAGTTTGGACCAACTTCGTCCAAACTAGATGAAAAACTCTCATGGTGACGAACTTTGGGTTTCGATCTCTCAAAAACTTAAAGGAAGTAAAGTTTGGACCATGTGTCGTCCAAACCACCTAAAGAACTCTCATTCGGACGAACTTTGAGTTCCAAACTCTCTCGAAACTCAAACAGAGAAAAGTTTGGACCAACTTTGTCCAAACTAGATGAAAAACTCTCATTGGCACGAACTTTGGGTTCCGAGCTCTCATAAACTTAAAGGAAGTAAAGTTTGGACCATGTGTCGTCCAAACCACCTAAAGAACTCTCATTCAGACGAACTTTGAGTTCCAAACTCTCTCGAAACTGAAACGGGCCAAAGTTTGGACCAACTTCGTCCAAACTAGATGAAAAACTCTCATTGTGACGAACTTTGGGTTTCGAGCTCTCAAAAACATAAAGGAAGTAAAGTTTGGACCATGTGTCGTCAAAACCACCTAAAGATCTCTCATTCGGACGAACTTTGAGTTCCAAACTCTCTCGAAACTCAAACGGAGCAAAGTTTGGACCAACTTCGTCCAAACTAGATGAAAAACTCTTATTGGGACGAACTTTGGGTTCCGAGCTCTCAAAAACTTAAACGGAGTAAAGTTTGGACCATGTGTCGTCCAAACCACCTAAACAACTATCATTGGGACGAACTTTGAGTTCCAAACTCTCTCGAAACTCAAACTGAGCAAAGTTTAGACAAACTTCGTCAACACTAGTTGAAAAACTCTCTTTGTGACGAACTTTGGGTTTCGAGCTCTCCAAAACTTAAAGGAAGTAAAGTTTGGACCATGTGTCGTCCAAACCACCTAAAGAACTCTCATTCGAAAGTACTTTGGGTTCCAAACTCTCTCGAAACTCAAACGGAGCGATGTTTGGACCAAGTTCGTCCAAACTAGATGAAAAACTCTCATTGGGACGAACTTTGGGTTCCGAGCTCTCAAAAACTTAAAGGAAGTAAAGCTTGGATCATGTGTCGTCCAAACCACCTAAAGAACTCTCATTCGGACGAACTTTGAGTTCCAAACTCTCTCGAAACTCAAACGGAGAAAAGTTTGGACCAACTTCGTCCAAACTAGATGAAAAACTCTCATTGTGACGAACTTTGGGTTTCGATCTCTCCAAAACTTAAAGGAAGTAAAGTTTGGACCATGTGTCGTCCAAACCACCTAAAGAACTCTCATTCAGACGAACTTTGAGTTCCAAACTCTCTCGAAACTCAAACGGAGAAAAGTTTCGACCAACTTCGTCCAAACTAGATGAAAAACTCTCATTGGGACGAACTTTGGGTTCCGAGCTCTCAAAAAGTTAAAGGAAGTAAAGTTTGGACCATGTGTCGTCCAAACCACCTAAAGAACTATCATTGGGACGAACTTTGAGTTCCAAACTCCCTCGAAACACAAACGGAGCAAAGTTTGGACCAACTTCGTTCAAACTAGATGAAAAATTCTCATTGGGACGAACTTTTGGTTTCGAGCCCTCAAAAACTTAAAGGAAGTAAAGTTTGGACCATGTGTCGTTCAAACCACCTAAAGAACTCTCATTCGGACGAACTTGGTGTTCCAAACTCTCTCAAAACTCAAACGGAGAAAAGTTTGGACCAACTTTGTCCAAACTAGATGAAAAACTCTCATTGGCACGAACTTTGGGTTCCGAGCTGTCATAAACTTAAAGGAAGTAAAGTTTGGACGATGTGTCGTCCAAACCACCAAAAGAACTCTCATTCGAACGAACTTTGAGTTCCAAACTCTCTCGAAATCAAACGGGGAAAACCTTGGACCAACTTCAGCCAAACTAGATGAAAAACTCTCATTGTGACGAACTTTGGGTTTCGAGCTCTCAAAAACTTAAAGGAAGTAAAGTTTGGACCATGTGTCATCCAAACCACCTAAATTACTCTCCTTCAGACGAACTTTGAGTTCCAAACTCTCTCGAAACTGAACGGGCCAAAGTTTGGACCAACTTCGTCCAAACTAGATGAAAAACTCTCATTGTGACGAACTTTGGGTTTCGAGCTCTCGAAAACTTAAAGGAAGTAAAGTTTGGACCATGTGTAGTCCAAACCACCTAAAGAACTCTCATTCGGACGAACTTTGAGTTCAAAACTCTTTCGAAACTCAAACGGAGAAAAGTTTGGACCAACTTCGTCCAAAGTAGATGAAAAACTCTCATTCGGACGAACTTTGGGTTCCGAGCTATCAAAAAGTTAAAGGAAGTAAAGTTTGGACAATGTGTCTCCAAACCACCTAAAGAACTCTCATTCGGACAAACTTTGAGTTCCAAACTCTCTCGAAACTCAAACGGAGAAAAGTATGGACCAACTTTTTCCAAACTAGATGAAAAACTCTCATTGGGACGAACTTTGGGTTCCGAGCTCTCAAAAAGTTAAAGGAAGTAAAGTTTGGACCATGTGTCTCCAAACCACCTAAAGAACTCTCATTCGGACGAACATTGAGTTCCAAACTCTCTCGAAACTCAAACGGAGAAAAGTTTGGACCAACTTCGTCCAAACTAGATGAAAAACTGTCATTGGGACGAACTTTGGGTTCCGAGCTCTGAAAAAGTTAAAGGAAGTCAAGTTTGGACAATGTGTCGTCCAAACCACCTAAAGAACTATCATTGGGACGAACTTTGAGTTCCAAACTCTCTCGAAACTCAAACGGAGAAAAGTTTGGAACAACTTCGTTCAAACTAGATGAAAAACTCTCATTGGGTCGAACTTTGGGTTCCGAGCTCTCAAAAACTTAAACGGAGTAAAGTTTGGAACATGTGTCTTCCAAACCACCTAAAGAACTATCATTGGGACGAACTTTGAGTTCCAAACTCGCTCGAAACTCAAACGGAGCAAAGTTTAGACAAACTTCGTCCAAACTAGATGAAAAACTCTCATTGTGACGAACTTTGGGTTTCTAGCTCTCAAAAACTTAAAGGAAGTAAAGTTTGGACCATCTGTCGTCCAAACCACCTAAAGAACTCTCAGTCGGACGAACTTTGCGTTCCAAACTCTCTCGAAATTCAAACGGAGTGATAAGAAACCCTTGATGATTGGATCTAAAAACCTTGCTAGCAAACAAGACCCATAGAACTCAATATCAAAAACCCCAAAACCAAGATGATTTCATCCCAAGGAAGAAGATAGAAACGGATTTAACTTGATGATCAAGATCAAGAGTAGAGAAAACTCGTTTCTAAACTCGAGATTCGAATCACTCCACAAGTAGTTCGATCAAAGCTACTTGAATGATCCTAGCATGCAAATCTAAACACAAGATATGCAAAGAAAGTTGCTCATGGCCTTTAGGCTCAAAAGACTCAATTTCATTGAAACATCATCAAAATCTTCTTATTTTGTGTTACATCAAAGATGGCTTTTTATAGCCTCCAAAATATAACCTAAATTAAGCCACTAGGTCACCTTAAAGTGTGTAACCTTCCTAACTTTAATGTATTAAAGAGCCACTAACAAAAGTAACCTATGTAACATTGAAAAGACTCAAAAACCTGAAAAATTACATGATGGACTCCATAAATCCGAGAATTGAAGTCTTGGTCAACCTTCATTTTGTGTGTAACATTCCATGAATTAATTAAGCTTCCCTTTGAAGTAGCTTAAAGTATAGTTCCATCAATTGATGCTTGATTTGCATTAAATGCAGCTTTCATGAACCCGGAGTGCATTTAATGTGTTCCATCTTGAAGCTCAAACACATAATAGAAATCAACACCTTCAACTCTATTGGAGTTCTTTATTGGTAGAGTTCATATCATTCTCCCCTTCTTCAAGAAGATTTGTCCTCAAATCAAAAGGGTCTCCTACATCAAATGGGCGAAAATCAGCGGCATTGAAAATGTAACTGACATCCCTCTCGCCTTGTAGAGCAATTTTGTAGTCATGGGATGTGATTGGTAAACCGCCTTTGGATCTCCACTTGGGTTTCTTATTAAAAGAATAAGGATCCTTCCAATAGTGTTTCCAAACCCAATCACCCGGTTTGAACACCTTATGCGTGCTGCCATGGATGAACTTTGAAGCAAATTTGGAGTTTTGCCTCTCAAGAAATGCATCGGCATTGATGTTCATGTGTTGGTTGCCATTGTTGACTTTAGAAGGTAACTTTGAATCAAGCTTCTCAATGATTGTTTTGGCTTCCTGTAAGAACTCAAGAGAAACACTAGAAAAACACGGTTTGAGCTCACCAGTGAGAAAACAAGTTCCTTTGTATAAAAGATCAAAAATATTTTGTTTTGAAAACAAAACATATTTAACCTCACAAACTGTTTGACACAAACTCATATTCTTGGCTTTTCTCTCATTTTTCTCTTTAGGCCATAAACTAATCTCATGCTTTTCTCTTTCACTCATTGTCTCACAAGATTCTTTTTCAATCAATTCACATGCTTTTGTCTTGGCCTTTTGTGCCTTTTTCCCTAACTCACACACATCAACATGTACTTCATCATGAGTAGGTATAACAATAGTAGAAGGGTTACAATCAAACAAGTCGTTGCAATCTAATTGCCTACTAGACAAGAAATCATTAACATGTGTTGGTTGCATTTCAATTTTAATTTCACCACTTCCTACCTCAATATTAGGCTGTATTTTAATGGGTAAACTAACATTTTCCAAAGATGAATGAATATTTGAAATTGATTTAGGTTTAGTGTACCTTGTAGACTTCCTTTGGAGATGTTTTTCAATCTTTATGGCTAAGTTCACCATCTCGTCTAAATCCCCATAAAGTTGAAGATCAAGTAGGGCAGCAATCTCCTTATTAAGTCCTCTAAAGAAACGAGCCATGGTAGTCATCTCATCCTCATAAAGATCAAGTTCATCAAGCAATTTTTGCATCTCCATGTAGTAAGCCTCCACACTTTTGCTCCCTTGTCTCAAAGTCCGCAAGTTATAGAAAAGCTTAGGAACAAAGTGCTCTCGCATTAATTGCTTCAAATCATTCCATGAATCTATTGGATGTTCAAGGTTCCTCCTACCCAAAAACAATTTATCCCACCAAGTAATGGCATAATCTCTAAGATGAGAAACAATAAGTTTTACCTTTTTCTCCTCACTTAAAGTGCAACAATCAAAGACATGATCAACTTTCCTTTCCCATTGAATGTACTCCTTTGAGTTTGTACTTCCATAGAACTTAGGAAGTTTAGGCTTCATGCGCAAGTTGGGATCAACTTTATAAATGTCTCTTGAATTTCTCCGTTGGACAGCTTGGAAACCTCCACCATATTCTTTTCCTTTGACCTCCCAATACTCCTTATGGTGCATTGGATTAGATCTCTCCTTTCGGATAAGAAAGGCTGGTTGTTTCTCCACGGATTTGATCCTTGCATCCAATTTCTCAAATTGCATGGTCATTTTCTCCATGCTTCGATGAAGTCTTGCAAAATCCTCTTGAGACATTTCTGCAAAACTAAGTAACGTAACAAAAAAAAAAAAATAATGGACCTCACAAGCACTCTCTCACGTGTTTACACTCGTAAAGGTATAGTCACTCGTGTATACACTCGAATCAAAACACACTCTCAACAAATGCACGTTCTCTATCACAGGAGCCAATGAGCAAGTTTTTGCAATCAAGTGTTAGACAACACACATAAAAATCTATTCAAATAGCTTAAATATGGAGCAAAACGAAAATCAAATAAGAAACAAGTCAAGAAAGAATGATGGACAGATTTGAATATTAATTGCTAGATGGAAAGAACAAACTCTGAATTGTAACTCTTCACAATTAAATATCTAAAGGCTAACAATAAGAATTATGGAGTTTTAATCAGCCTTTACAAAAATAGGAGTTACACAAATGAGAAAGATCATGGGCATTGACACTAAGTGGCTGGAAATTTAAGTGTGCAAAACTATAACCGCTAAATTTATTGCAATTGGCTGTTTAATTTCAAAAAATTAAACATGAAACTGAAACCAATAAATAGAAAACGGTCAAATTTAACACAAATGAGAGTGTCATTACCAGCAAATTCAGATCCAATACACTTTGACACAAAAAAAAAACCAACAAGAACAACAACAAGTTGCAGAATCACAGTTTTCTCGGTTTTTCCAGATATACTATCAAAATGACGGAATTTTTATATGAAGCAAGCCGAATCTCAAGATCTCATAGAAGACAAAGTTGTAGATCAGAAGAGGATCTATAAGATTGCAGAAGACGAAAATATGAAACGATAAATGGAAGTGACACTTTTTTTCAATTTTATATTTCTGGACAGAATGCAAGAACATGAACAGTGAGAGAAAAAAAATTCAGAATGAAGAACAAGAAAAGAAATGCAACAACGGAAACATATATCCGATCTAGAGCCTAAAGCTCTGATACCAAATGATAAGAAACCCTTGATGATTGGATCTAAAAACCTTGCTAGCAAACAAGACCCATAGAACTCAATATCAAAAACCCCAAAACCAAGATGATTTCATCCCAAGGAAGAAGATAGAAACGGATTTACCTTGATGATCAAGATCAAGAGTAGAGAAAACTCGTTTCTAAACTCGAGATTCGAATCACTCCACAAGTAGTTCGATCAAAGCTACTTGAATGATCCTAGCATGCAAATCTAAACACAAGATATGCAAAGAAAGTTGCTCATGGCCTTTAGGCTCAAAAGACTCAATTTCATTGAAACATCATCAAAATCTTCTTATTTTGTGTTACATCAAAGATGGCTTTTTATAGCCTCCAAAATATAACCTAAATTAAGCCACTAGGTCACCTTAAAGTGTGTAACCTTCCTAACTTTAATGTATTAAAGAGCCACTAACAAAAGTAACCTATGTAACATTGAAAAGACTCAAAAACCTGAAAAATTACATGATGGACTCCATAAATCCGAGAATTGAAGTCTTGGTCAACCTTCATTTTGTGTGTAACATTCCATGAATTAATTAAGCTTCCCTTTGAAGTAGCTTAAAGTATAGTTCCATCAATTGATGCTTGATTTGCATTAAATGCAGCTTTCATGAACCCGGAGTGCATTTAATGTGTTCCATCTTGAAGCTCAAACACATAATAGAAATCAACACCTTCAACTCTATTGGAGTTCTTTATTGGTAGAGTTCATATCACGGAGCAATGTCTGAACCAACTTCGTCCAAACTAGAAGAAAAACTCTCATTGGGAAGAACTTTGGGTTCCGAGCTCTCAAAAAGTTAAAGGAAGTAAAGTTTGGACCATGTGTCGTCCAAACCACCTAAAGAACTCTCATTCGGACGAACTTTGAGTTCCAAACTCTCTCGAAAGTGAAACGGGGAAAAGTTTGGACCAACTTCGTCCAAACTAGATGAAAAACTCTCATTGTGACGAACTTTGGGTTTCGAGCTCTCAAAAACTTAAAGGAAGTAAAGTTTGGACCATGTGTCGTCCAAACCACCTAAAGAACTCTCATTCGGACGAACTTTGAGTTCCAAACTCTGCCGAAACTAAACGGAGAAAAGTTTGGACCAACTTCGTCCAAACTAGATGAAAAACTCTCATAGGGACGAACTTTGGGTTCCGAGCTCTCAAAAAGTTAAAGGAAGTAAAGTTTAGACCGTGTGTCGTCCAAACTACCTCAAGAACTTTCATTCGGACGAACTTTGAGTTCCAAACTCTCTCGAAACTCAAACGGAGAAAAGTTTGGAACAACTTCGTTCAAACTAGATGAAAAACTCTCATTGGGTCGAACTTTGGGTTCCGAGCTCTCAAACTCTTAAACGGAGTAAAGTTTGGAACATGTGTCGTCCAAACCACCTAAAGAACTATCATTGGGACGAAGTTTGAGTTCCAAACTCGCTCGAAACTCAAACGTAGCAAAGTTTAGACAAACTTCGTCCAAACTAGATGAAAAACTCTCATTGTGACGAACTTTGGGTTTCGATCGTTCCAAAACTTAAAGGAAGTAAAGTTTGGACCATGTGTCGTCCAAACCACCTAAAGAACTCTCATTCGGACGAACTTTGCGTTCCAAACTCTCTCGAAACTCAAACGGAGCAATGTCTGAACCAACTTCGTCCAAACTAGAAGAAACACTCTCATTGGGAAGAACTTTGGGTTCCGAGCTCTCAAAAAGTTAAAGGAAGTAAAGTTTGGACCATGTGTCGTCCAAACCACCTAAAGAACTCTCATTCGGACGAACTTTGAGTTCCAAACTCTCTCGAAACTGAAACGGGGAAAAGTTTGGACCAACTTCGTCCAAACTAGATGAAAAACTCTCATTGTGACGAACTTTGGGTTTCGAGCTCTCAAAAACTTAAAGGAAGGAAAATTTGGACCATGTTTCGTCCAAACCACCTAAAGAACTCTCATTCGGACGAACTTTGAGTTCCAAACTCTCTCGAAACTAAACGGAGAAAAGTTTGGACCAACTTCGTCCAAACTAGATGAAAAACTCTCATAGGGACGAACTTTGGGTTCCGAGCTCTCAAAAAGTTAAAGGAAGTAAAGTTTGGACCATGTGTCGTCCAAACCACCTAAAGAACTCTCATTCGGACGAACTTTGAGTTCCAAACTCTCTCGAAACTCAAACGGAGAAAAGTTTGGACCAACTTCGTTCAAACTAGATGAAAACTCTCATTGGGACGAACTTTGGGTTCCGAGCTCTCAAAAACTTAAACGGAGTAAAGTTTGGAACATGTGTCGTCCAAACCACCTAAAGAACTATCATTGGGACGAACTTTGAGTTCCAAACTCGCTCGAAACCCAAACGGAGAAAGTTTAGACAAACTTCGTCCAAACTAGATGAAAAACTCTCATTGTGACGAACTTCGGGTTTCGATCGTTCCAAAACTTAAAGGAAGTAAAGTTTGGACCATGTGTCGTCCAAACCACCTAAAGAACTCTCATTCGGACGAACTTTGCGTTCCAAACTCTCTCGAAACTCAAACGGAGCAATGTCTGGACCAACTTCGTCCAAACTAGAAGAAAAACTCTCATTGGGACGAACTTTGGGTTCCCAGCTCTCAAAAACTTAAAGGAAGTAAAGTTTGGACCATGTGTCGTCCAAACCACCTAAAGAACTCTCATTCGGACGAACTTTGAGTTCCAAACTCTCTCGATACTGAAACGGGGCAAAGTTTGGACCAACTTCGTCCAAACTAGATGAAAAACTCTCATTGTGACGAACTTTGGGTTTCGAGCTCTCAAAAACTTAAAGGAAGTAAAGTTTGGAGCATCTGTCGTCCAAACCACCTAAAGAACTCTCATTCGAAAGTACTTTGGGTTCCAAACTCTCTCGAAACTCAAACGGAGCGATGTTTGGACCAAGTTCGTCCAAACTAGATGAAAAACTCTCATTGGGACGAACTTTGGGTTCCGAGCTCTCAAAAACTTAAAGGAAGTAAAGCTTGGATCATGTGTCGTCCAAACCACCTAAAGAACTCTCATTCGGACGAACTTTGAGTTCCAAACTCTCTCGAAACTCAAACGGAGAAAAGTTTGGACCAACTTCGTCCAAACTAGATGAAAAACTCTCATTGTGACGAACTTTGGGTTTCGATCTCTCCAAAACTTAAAGGAAGTAAAGTTTGGACCATGTGTCGTCCAAACCACCTAAAGAACTCTCATTCAGACGAACTTTGAGTTCCAAACTCTCTCGAAACTCAAACGGAGAAAAGTTTGGACCAACTTCGTCCAAACTAGATGAAAAACTCTCATTGGGACGAACTTTGGGTTCCGAGCTCTCAAAAAGTTAAAGGAAGTAAAGTTTGGACCATGTGTCGTCCAAACCACCTAAAGAACTATCATTGGGACGAACTTTGAGTTCCAAACTCCCTCGAAACACAAACAGAGCAAAGTTTGGACCAACTTCGTTCAAACTAGATGAAAAATTCTCATTGGGACGAACTTTTGGTTTCGAGCCCTCAAAAACTTAAAGGAAGTAAAGTTTGGACCATGTGTCGTTCAAACCACCTAAAGAACTCTCATTCGGACGAACTTGGAGTTCCAAACTCTCTCAAAACTCAAACGGAGAAAAGTTTGGACCAACTTTGTCCAAACTAGATGAAAAACTCTCATTGGCACGAACTTTGGGTTCCGAGCTGTCATAAACTTAAAGGAAGTACAGTTTGGACGATGTGTCGTCCAAACCACCAAAAGAACTCTCATTCGAACGAACTTTGAGTTCCAAACTCTCTCGAAATCAAACGGGGAAAACCTTGGACCAACTTCAGCCAAACTAGATGAAAAACTCTCATTGTGACGAACTTTGGGTTTCGAGCTCTCAAAAACTTAAAGGAAGTAAAGTTTGGACCATGTGTCATCCAAACCACCTAAATTACTCTCCTTCAGACGAACTTTGAGTTCCAAACTCTCTCGAAACTGAACGGGCCAAAGTTTGGACCAACTTCGTCCAAACTAGATGAAAAACTCTCATTGTGACGAACTTTGGGTTTCGAGCTCTCGAAAACTTAAAGGAAGTAAAGTTTGGACCATGTGTAGTCCAAACCACCTAAAGAACTCTCATTCGGACGAACTTTGAGTTCAAAACTCTTTCGAAACTCAAACGGAGAAAAGTTTGGACCAACTTCGTCCAAAGTAGATGAAAAACTCTCATTCGGACGAACTTTGGGTTCCGAGCTATCAAAAAGTTAAAGGAAGTAAAGTTTGGACAATGTGTCTCCAAACCACCTAAAGAACTCTCATTCGGACAAACTTTGAGTTCCAAACTCTCTCGAAACTCAAACGGAGAAAAGTATGGACCAACTTTTTCCAAACTAGATGAAAAACTCTCATTGGGACGAACTTTGGGTTCCGAGCTCTCAAAAAGTTAAAGGAAGTAAAGTTTGGACCATGTGTCTCCAAACCACCTAAAGAACTCTCATTCGGACGAACATTGAGTTCCAAACTCTCTCGAAACTCAAACGGAGAAAAGTTTGGACCAACTTCGTCCAAACTAGATGAAAAACTGTCATTGGGACGAACTTTGGGTTCCGAGCTCTGAAAAAGTTAAAGGAAGTCAAGTTTGGACAATGTGTCGTCCAAACCACCTAAAGAACTATCATTGGGACGAACTTTGAGTTCCAAACTCTCTCGAAACTCAAACGGAGAAAAGTTTGGAACAACTTCGTTCAAACTAGATGAAAAACTCTCATTGGGTCGAACTTTGGGTTCCGAGCTCTCAAAAACTTAAACGGAGTAAAGTTTGGAACATGTGTCTTCCAAACCACCTAAAGAACTATCATTGGGACGAACTTTGAGTTCCAAACTCGCTCGAAACTCAAACGGAGCAAAGTTTAGACAAACTTCGTCCAAACTAGATGAAAAACTCTCATTGTGACGAACTTTGGGTTTCTAGCTCTCAAAAACTTAAAGGAAGTAAAGTTTGGACCATCTGTCGTCCAAACCACCTAAAGAACTCTCAGTCGGACGAACTTTGCGTTCCAAACTCTCTCGAAATTCAAACGGAGCAATGTCTGAACCAACTTCGTCCAAACTAGAAGAAAAACTCTCATTGGGAAGAACTTTGGGTTCCGAGCTCTCAAAAAGTTAAAGGAAGTAAAGTTTGGACCATGTGTCGTCCAAACCACCTAAAGAACTCTCATTCGGACGAACTTTGAGTTCCAAACTCTCTCGAAAGTGAAACGGGGAAAAGTTTGGACCAACTTCGTCCAAACTAGATGAAAAACTCTCATTGTGACGAACTTTGGGTTTCGAGCTCTCAAAAACTTAAAGGAAGTAAAGTTTGGACCATGTGTCGTCCAAACCACCTAAAGAACTCTCATTCGGACGAACTTTGAGTTCCAAACTCTGCCGAAACTAAACGGAGAAAAGTTTGGACCAACTTCGTCCAAACTAGATGAAAAACTCTCATAGGGACGAACTTTGGGTTCCGAGCTCTCAAAAAGTTAAAGGAAGTAAAGTTTAGACCGTGTGTCGTCCAAACTACCTCAAGAACTTTCATTCGGACGAACTTTGAGTTCCAAACTCTCTCGAAACTCAAACGGAGAAAAGTTTGGAACAACTTCGTTCAAACTAGATGAAAAACTCTCATTGGGTCGAACTTTGGGTTCCGAGCTCTCAAACTCTTAAACGGAGTAAAGTTTGGAACATGTGTCGTCCAAACCACCTAAAGAACTATCATTGGGACGAAGTTTGAGTTCCAAACTCGCTCGAAACTCAAACGTAGCAAAGTTTAGACAAACTTCGTCCAAACTAGATGAAAAACTCTCATTGTGACGAACTTTGGGTTTCGATCGTTCCAAAACTTAAAGGAAGTAAAGTTTGGACCATGTGTCGTCCAAACCACCTAAAGAACTCTCATTCGGACGAACTTTGCGTTCCAAACTCTCTCGAAACTCAAACGGAGCAATGTCTGAACCAACTTCGTCCAAACTAGAAGAAACACTCTCATTGGGAAGAACTTTGGGTTCCGAGCTCTCAAAAAGTTAAAGGAAGTAAAGTTTGGACCATGTGTCGTCCAAACCACCTAAAGAACTCTCATTCGGACGAACTTTGAGTTCCAAACTCTCTCGAAACTGAAACGGGGAAAAGTTTGGACCAACTTCGTCCAAACTAGATGAAAAACTCTCATTGTGACGAACTTTCGGTTTCGAGCTCTCAAAAACTTAAAGGAAGGAAAATTTGGACCATGTTTCGTCCAAACCACCTAAAGAACTCTCATTCGGACGAACTTTGAGTTCCAAACTCTCTCGAAACTAAACGGAGAAAAGTTTGGACCAACTTCGTCCAAACTAGATGAAAAACTCTCATAGGGACGAACTTTGGGTTCCGAGCTCTCAAAAAGTTAAAGGAAGTAAAGTTTGGACCATGTGTCGTCCAAACCACCTAAAGAACTCTCATTCGGACGAACTTTGAGTTCCAAACTCTCTCGAAACTCAAACGGAGAAAAGTTTGGACCAACTTCGTTCAAACTAGATGAAAACTCTCATTGGGACGAACTTTGGGTTCCGAGCTCTCAAAAACTTAAACGGAGTAAAGTTTGGAACATGTGTCGTCCAAACCACCTAAAGAACTATCATTGGGACGAACTTTGAGTTCCAAACTCGCTCGAAACCCAAACGGAGAAAGTTTAGACAAACTTCGTCCAAACTAGATGAAAAACTCTCATTGTGACGAACTTCGGGTTTCGATCGTTCCAAAACTTAAAGGAAGTAAAGTTTGGACCATGTGTCGTCCAAACCACCTAAAGAACTCTCATTCGGACGAACTTTGCGTTCCAAACTCTCTCGAAACTCAAACGGAGCAATGTCTGGACCAACTTCGTCCAAACTAGAAGAAAAACTCTCATTGGGACGAACTTTGGGTTCCCAGCTCTCAAAAACTTAAAGGAAGTAAAGTTTGGACCATGTGTCGTCCAAACCACCTAAAGAACTCTCATTCGGACGAACTTTGAGTTCCAAACTCTCTCGATACTGAAACGGGGCAAAGTTTGGACCAACTTCGTCCAAACTAGATGAAAAACTCTCATTGTGACGAACTTTGGGTTTCGAGCTCTCAAAAACTTAAAGGAAGTAAAGTTTGGAGCATCTGTCGTCCAAACCACCTAAAGAACTCTTATTCGGACGAACTTTGAGTTCCAAACTCTCTCGAAACTCAAACGGAGAAAAGTTTGGACCAACTTCGTCCAAACTAGATGAAAAACTCTCATAGGGACGAACTTTGGGTTCCGAGCTCTCAAAAAGTTAAAGGAAGTAAAGTTTGGAGCATGTGTCGTCCAAACCACCTAAAGAACTCTCATTCGGACGAACTTTGAGTTCCAAACTCTCTCGAAATTCAAACGGAGAAAAGTTTGGACCAACTTCGTCCAAACTAGATGAAAAACTCTCATTGGGACGAACTTTGGGTTCCGAGCTCTCATGAACTTAAAGGAAGTAAAGTTTAGACGATGTGTCGTCCAAACCACCAAAAGAACTCTCATTCGGACGAACTTTGAGTTCCAAACTCTCTCGAAATCAAACGGGGAAAACTTTGGACAAACTTCGTCCAAACTAGATGAAAAACTCTCATTGTGACGAACTTTGGGTTTCGAGCTCTCAAAAACTTAAAGGAAGTAAAGTTTGGAGCATGTGTCGTCCAAACCACCTAAAGAACTCTCATTTGGACGAACTTTGAGTTCCATACTCTCTCGAAACTCAAACGGAGCAAAGTTTGGACCAACTTCGTTCAAACTAGAAGAAAAACTATCATTTTGACGAACTTTGGGTTCCGAGCTCTCAAAAACTTAAAGGAAGTAAAGTTTGGACCATGTGTCGTCCAAACCACCTAAAGAACTATCATTGGGACGAACTTTGAGTTCCAAACTCTCTCGAAACTCAAACGGAGCAAAGTTTAGACAAACTTCGTCCAAACTAGATGAAAAACTCTCATTGTGACGAACTTTGGGTTTCGATCTCTCCAAAACTTAAAGGAAGTAAAGTTTGGACCATGATTCGTCCAAACCACCTAAAGAACTATCATTGGGACGAACTTTGAGTTCCAAACTCTCTCGAAACACAAACGGAGCAAAGTTTGGACCAACTTCGTTCAAACTAGATGAAAAACTCTCATTGGGACAAACTTTGGGTTTCGAGCTCTCAAAAACTTAAAGGAAGTAAAGTTTGGACCATGTGTCGTCCAAACCAGCTAAAGAACTCTCATTCGGACGAACTTTGAGTTCCAAACTCTCTCGAAACTCAAACTGATAAGGCAACCCTAATTCTCAGCCCAAAGATCCAATCTTTTGTGGAGCAAGAACCCTTGAAACAAAGAGATTAACACCTCCTTACACAAATTAGAACCAACCAAGAGAAAAGGCTAGAAATTGATTACCTCTTATGATCAATGATCTAGAAGCAAGATTGGAAATCTTGTTCTAGATTGAGTCATTCCACAATCAAACTTGATCAAGGCTGGATTGAATGGCTCAAAATGCAATCTATCACAAGAATTGCAAGAATCCTAGAAAAGGGATTTCTAAGAAAAGTCTCAAATATGAGAGAACACTTTTCATTCAACTTCATCTTAATTTTACATGCTAGAATGAGGCTTTTTATAGCCTTTGTGTGAATGAAACCCCCAACCTTTCAAATCCCCAAATTAAAAGCTACAAAGCATTCATGACCATAATTGGCCTACAAAGTAACTCCCCACTAATGAATCTAACATTGAAACCACGTTTTGGAAGCCCAAAAGTTCAAAAATTACAAACAAAAGATGATGACTTAAGATATTAAATGTGTCTTCAAAATACGGGCGCTTGGACCACCATGATTCTTATCATCTTCCCCCTCTTCGAAAGGATTCGTCCTCGAATCTGAAAGCTCTCCTTGCAAAGCAGCTTTGTAATTATCTTCTCGCTCTTTTTCAAACTCTTGGATAGGCATGTCTTCTCTTGATTCAAATGTGAACATTTTGCATAGAACGTTCGTCTCCCATTGTTGTTGATAAGAAAGTTTAAACTTGATAATCCAATGTGTATTGATTGAATCATCAAAAACACTTGGAAAACAATCCTCACTCTCATGTTTCTTTTCACTTAAACACTTCTTTTCACTGACACTCATTTCTTTTTTAGTTTCCTCCTTTTTCTTCATTGTTTCACTTTTCACACTCTCCTTTCTTTTCTTACTTGCCACATTTTCCTCTCTTTTCTCTCTTTTCTTACTTTTCACATTTTCCTCTCTTTTCTCTCTTGTCTTTCTTTTCACATCTTCCTCTTGTTATTTTGTCTTCTCCTCACTCTTCTCCTCACTATCATCTAGAGATTTTGTCTCCACCTCATTCTGAACACATACTTCACATATGTCGTTGTTTTCCACAACTTCAACATTTGTCTCTTTCTCTTCTAGCTTTTGATGATCACCTTCATTTTGCATTTGTTGGTCACCATCATCTTGAGGTGCTAAACAATCTCTAACAATTTGATTGGATCATGCAGCTTGAGTCTTCTTGGCTTGGTATCTTAAATGCATCTCTTTGCATATTTCAACATAATCATTCATGGCTTCACGTAACTCGACCAAATTATCTCGAAAACCTTTCAAAAATTGAACATCAAGTTTGTAGGTTTCACGACGTCTTCTTCTTTGGCAAAACATGGCTAACAAGAGGAAATGAACCTCACACACTCAACTCACTGATTTTCACTCGGAACACTTGTGTTTATCACACAAAGGTAGGCTATTTGGGAAAGTGACTAAATGATGATATTGGGTAGGCTAATAGGTTCGAGCGATTCTTGTAATAGTGAGCTTTACAACACAACCAAGACAAGATAAATTATGAAATAACAACAAACTAGAACAAAGAAAACAAAGAAAACAAAGAAAGAGTCAAACAAGGAAGGACACAAAGACAAGATGTCTTCTACGGAATTCAGAGATAAAAGGCATAAAAATAAAGAGAAAGCTCTAAATATGATGGAATTAGACTTTTTGAAGCAAAGGAAACAAATTTTAAGGACAAATTCTTTCAAATCTGAAAAGAACAATGTATGAAGCAAATCTGGAATTTTTCGGGTAAAACTGCACACTGAGATGGAATTCCAAAAACGAATGTCTTATGTTAGGATTTGGAGTAAATGCCCTTCTTCACTTTGAAAGATAACATGCAGATCTAACTTTTCACTGAAGGCCAAACGTTCAAATTCGGACTTTATGAATGACTTTGAATAGACATTAGATGCATTAAATTCTGCAGCTAGGAATTTGGACAGTCACAAAACAAATTAATTGCAAATTGAATTGAAGCTCATCAAATTCGTGCAAATTGATGCTGATTGAATACAAATGGGCATGAACAAGAACTCAACATGAACAACTTCTGAATTTTTTTTTTCTCCTTTTTTTTTTTTTTTTTTTTTTTTGCTTTTCAAGATCTCCACGTGATCTTTAAGATGAAAATGAGATTAGAATCAAAAGATGAAGAACAATGGATGAAATGAAAGAAACGGACAGAATGGACAGAACATGAAATAAAGAAAACAAAACAATGAACAATTGGAATGGAAGATAGAATCAATTCTAGAGTAGGCCACAAAGATGCAACCTAGGCTCTGATACCAAAATGATAAGACAGCCCGAGCCAATTGGATCTAAGAACCCTTATGGATATGCAAATCCCTAGACTTCAAATGCTAAGACCCCCAAAACAAGATGATTTCATCCCAAGGAAGAAGATAGAACGGATTTACCTTGACGATCAAGATCCAGAGTAGAGAAAACTCGTTCCTAAACTCGAGATTTGAATCACTCCACAAGTAGTTTGATCAACGCTACTTGAATGATCCTAGCATGCAAATCTAAACACAAGATATGCAAAGTTGCTCATGGCCTTTAGGCTCAAAAGACTTCATTTTCATTGAAATTCCATCAAAACTAATCTTCCCTCAAAGCAACTACATAGATGGCTATTTATAGCCTTCAAAGATAACCTATGGTCATATGAAAGGTTGTAACCTTCATCCCCATCAATGCTATAATGACCACTAACTTAAAAGTAACTTAAAACATTAAAAACACAACTTTAAAACTGAAAATTACAATAAAAATGCCTTTAAATCCGAGAATCATCTTTCAAAAAGCTAACTCTAAAGTTTGAAAGTATCTTGAACTATTGTAGCTTGATTAAGACACCTCGGTTCGTATCATCCTCCCCTTCTTCAAGAGGATTCGTCCTCGAATCCAAGGAACCCCTTGTAGTGCAAACTTGAAATCTTTTGCATCTCGCACTCTTGCTCTCCTTAAGTTCTTCGCGCTTGACCATCGTCCTTGAATGAATGATGAAGAAACTATATGAGCATTTCTTCTTACATAGCTTGTTGGTATTGCACTTTCCTCGTGGTCGGCTTTGACTCATATTTGAAACAAGCTTTGGATCTTGCTTTTCAATAAGGAGTTTAATTTCCTGCAAGAACTCATTAGAAAAAGTAGATACACTTGGTTTAAGTGCACCCGTTAGAAAGCAAGTCTTTTCGGATACAAGTTCTTGGATGTGTCTTTTTGAATACAAGACAATATTCTTCTCACAAACTCTAATTACTGAATTCTCTCTCTTTAGTCTCTATATAAGTCTCAAATGCTTCTTTCTCACAAACGTTCTCCTTTTCACTTTCCTCACTTTTTGTCTCAAAGGAAAGATCAACATATGTTTGCACACTTTCTTCGCTGGTCACCACGTCATCAACAACAACGTCATCATTTGAAACATCATCTTGAGGCATGGAACAATCTTCTTCTTCTTGAATGGATTTTGTGATTTGTGCCTCTCTTGCTTGATCCCGCAATTTCAATTCGTGAGCTAATTCGGACATGTACTTTATGGATTTATGTATTTCATCCATATTTTCACGAAAAGCCTTCTGAAATGGATCATCACTGACGTGTTTCTCACAACGTTTTTGTGTTTGACGAAACATGGATTTGTTTGAACTTCTTATTTGAAACATGCTGAAAATGAATGCAAAGTGACAAGGAAAATGGATCTCACAAGCACTCCCTCTCAACAAACTCTCAATCTCACTCACATGAGCCAATGAGCAAAGTTTGCATTGAAGTGATAGATAGCACACATAGAACACAATCAAAATAGCTTGGAGTCAAACGAATACCAAATAAGAAACAAGCTAAGAAAGAAATCAAAGGTCAAATGGAAATGAAACTCTAAATGTAAGTCTCCATATATTAATATCCAAATGTTACGACTTATGGAATTTAAATAGCCCTTTACAATAAAGAGAAGTTATAATCAATAGAGATCATGGGCATTGAATAGCAAGTGGCTGGAAAATTGAATATGAAAAGTTTCTAACCCCCAAATTTAAAAGCTACAAAGCATTCATGACCATAATTGGCCTACAAAGTAACTCCCCACTAATGAATTTAACATTGAAACCACGTTTTGGAAGCCCAAAAGTTCAAAAATTACAAACAAAAGTTGATGACTTAAGATATTAAATGTGTCTTCAAAATACGGGCGCTTGGACCAACTTCGTCAAAACTAGATGAAAAACTCTCATTGGGACGAACTTTGGGTTCCGAGCTCTCATAAACTTAAAGGAAGTAAAGTTTGGACGATGTGTCGTCCAAACCACCAAAAGAACTCTCATTCGGACGAACTTTGAGTTCCAAACTCTCTCGAAATCAAACCGGGAAAACTTTGGACCAACTTCGTCCAAACTAGATGAAAAACTCTCATTGTGACGAACTTTGGGTTTCGAGCTCTCAAAAAGTTAAAGGAAGTAAAGTTTGGACCATGTGTCGTCCAAACCACCTAAAGAACTCTCATTCGGACGAACTTTGAGTTCCAAACTCTCTCGAAACTCAAACGGAGCAAAGTTTGGACCAACTTCGTTCAAACTAGCAGAAAAACTCTCATTGGGACGAACTTTGGGTTCCGAGCTCTCAAAAACTTAAAGGAAGTAAAGTTTGGACCATGTGTCGTCCAAACCACCTAAAGAACTCTCATTCGGACGAACTTTGAGTTCCAAACTCTATCGAAACTCAAACGGAGCAAAGTTTGGACCAACTTCGTTCAAACTAGAAGAAAAACTCTCATTGGGACGAACTTTGGGTTCCGAGCTCTCAAAAACTTAAAGGAAGTAAAGTTTGGACCATGTGTCGTCCAAACCACCTAAAGAACTCTCATTCGGACGAACTTTGAGTTCCAAACTCTCTCGAAATTGAAACGGTGCAAAGTTTGGACCAACTTAGTCCAAACTAGATGAAAAACTCCCATTGTGACGAACTTTGGGTTTCGAGCTCTCAAAAACTTAAAGGAAGTAAATTTTGGACCATGTGTCGTCCAAACCACCTAAAGAACTCTCATTCGGACAAACATTGAGTTCCAAACTCTCTCGAAACTCAAACGGAGAAAAGTTTGGACCAACTTCGTCCAAACTAGATGAAAAACTCTCATAGGGACAAACTTTGGGTTCCGAGCTCTCAAAAAGTTAAAGGAAGTAAAGTTTGGACCATGTGTCGTCCAAACCACCTAAAGAACTCTCATTCGGACGAACTTTGAGTTCCAAACTCTCTCGAAACTGAAACGGGGCAAAGTTTGGACCAACTTCGTCCAAACTAGATGAAAAACTCTCATAGGGACGAACTTTGGGTTCCGAGCTCTCAAAAAGTTAATGGAAGTAAAGTTTGGACCATGTGTCGTCTAAACCACCTAAAGAACTCTCATTCAGACGAACTTTGAGTTCCAAACTCTCTCGAAACTCAAACGGAGCAAAGTTTGAACCAACTTCGTTCAAACTAGAAGAAAAACTCTCATTGGGACGAACTTCTCTCATTCGAACGAGCTTTGTGTTCCAAACTCTCTCAAAACTCAAACGGAGCAAAGTTTGGACCAACTTCGTCCAAACTAGATGAAAAATTCTCATAGGGACGAACTTTGGGTTCCGAGCTCTCAAAAAGTTAAAGGAAGTAAAGTTTGGACCATGTGTCGTCCAAACCACCTAAAGAACTCTCATTCGGACGAACTTTGAGTTCCAAACTCTCTCGAAACTCAAACGGAGCAAAGTTTGGACACACTTCGTTCAAACTAGATGAGATACTCTCATTGGGACGAACTTTCGGTTCCGAGCTCTCAAAAACTTAAAGGAAGTAAAGTTTGGACCATGTGTCGTCCAAACCACCTAAACAACTCTCATTCGGACGAACTTTGAGTTCCAAACTCTCTTGAAACTCAAACGGAGAAAAGTTTGGACCAACTTCGTCCAAACTAGATGAAAAACTCTCATTGGGACGAACTTTGGGTTCCGAGCTCTCAAAAAGTTAGAGGAAGTAAGGTTTGGACCATGTGTCGTCAACACCACCTAAAGAACTATCATTGGGACGAACTTTGAGTTCCAAACTCTCTCGAAACACAAACGGAGCAAAGTTTGGACCAACTTCGTTCAAACTAGATGAAAAACTCTCATTGTGACGAATTTCGGTTTCGAGCTCTCCAAAACTTAAAGGAAATAAAGTTTGGACCATGTGTCGTCCAAACCACCTAAAGAACTCTCATTCAGACGAACTTTGAGTTCCAAACTCTCTTGAAACCGAAACGGGCCAAAGTTTGGACCAACTTCGTCCAAACTAGATGAAAAACTCTCATTGTGACGAACTTTGGGTTTCGAGCTCTCAAAAACTTAAAGGAAGTAAAGTTTGGACCATGTGTCGTCCAAACCACCTAAAGAACTCTCATTTGGACGAACTTTGAGTTCCAAACTCTCTCGAAACTCAAACGGAGAAAAGTTTGGACCAACTTCGTCCAAACTAGATGAAAAACTCTCATTGGGACGAACTTTGGGTTCCGAGCTCTCAAAAAGTTAAAGGAAGTAAAGTTTGGACCATGAGTCGTCAAAACCACCTAAAGAACTCCCATTCGGACGAACTTTGAGTTCCAAATTCTCTCGAAACTCAAACGGAGAAAAGTTTGGACCAACTTCGTCCAAACTAGATGAGAAACTCTCATTGTGACGAACTTTGGGTTTCGAGCTCTCAAAAACTTAAAGGAAGTAAAGTTTGGACCACGTGTCGTCCAAACCACCTAAAGAACTCTCATTCAGACGAACTTTGAGTTCCAAACTCTCTCGAAACTGAAACGGGCCAAAGTTTGGACCAACTTCGTCCAAACTAGATGAAAAACTCTCATTGGGACGAACTTTGGGTTCCGAGATCTCAAAAAGTTAAAGGAAGTAAAGTTTGGACCATGACTCGTCCAAACCACCTAAAGAACTCTCATTCGGACGAACTTTGAGTTCCAAACTCTCTCGAAACTCAAACAGAGCAAAGTTTGGACCAACTTCGTTCGAACTAGATGAAATACTCTCATTGGGACGAACTTTGGGTTCCGAGCTCTCAAAAACTTAAAGGAAGTAAACTTTTGACCATGTGTCGTCCAAACCACCTAAAGAACTCTCATTCGAATGAACTTTGTGTTCCAAACTCTCTCAAAACCCAAACGGAGCAAAGTTTGGACCAACTTCGTCCAAACTAGATTAAAAACTCTCATTGTGATGAACTTTGGGTTTCGATCTCTCAAAAACTTAAAGGAAGTAAAGTTTGGACCATGTGTCGTCCAAACCACCTAAAGAACTCTCATTCGGACGAACTTTGGGTTCCAAACTCTCTCGAAACTGAAACGGAGAAAAGTTTGGACCAACTTCGTCCAAACTAGATGAAAAATTCTCATTGGGACGAACTTTGGGTTCCGAGCTCTCAAAAACTTAAACGGAGTAAAGTTTGGACCATGTGTCGTCCAAACCACCTAAAGAACCATCATTGGGACGAACTTTGAGTTCCAAACTCTCTCGAAACTCAAACGGAGCAAAGTTTAGACAAACTTCGTCCAAACTAGTTGAAAAACTCTCATTGTGACGAACTTTGGGTTTCGAGCTCTCCAAAACTTAAAGGAAGTAAAGTTTGGACCATGTGATATGGAATCAATCAATAATCCATTGCATGTACCTGAAGGACCAATTACAAGAAGCAAGGCAAAGAAGATTCAAGAGGCATTCACACTACATCTTCAAACACTAGCAAATTCACAAGACCCGACGGATAATTTTGAGGCCAAATTTTTATATAATGTTAGTTCAATGAGTCAAGAAGAGAATGGCATGAAGATGGCACGGGAAAAGTCCAATAGTTTAGAAGATGACACGGTGATCAAAAAAATTGTGCAGATTTTGTGAAGAAAATGCTGTCAAGTGTGCACTGCATGGGAAAACGTGATGTCAAACCTTGTCAAACGTTGCCATTATGAGGAGCGGATTCCACAGCACATATTTAAGACAATTTAAAGCAATTCTATCTTTTTAGTTTTGAGATATGGCTGTTCGTTTGATGTGCAATCAAGTTTTAAGTTCCTAGGTCTTATTTTCTACAATTTGCAATTAAGTGTAGTTGAAAGAGACTTTTGAGTTCCTTGGTCTATCCACGACCATTTGGCCTTTAAATGGCTTGTAATACTCTTGAAAACTCAGATTATCAATATTAAAAAGCTTGTGCTTATTCAACCCCTTTGGTGTTGTCTTTTTCTTTCAAATCTTGTTTTAGATTTGATGTTAAAATCAATTCATTGGATTAGTCTTGATCAAGCTAATTCTGGAGTGAGTTGTCTTAGGATTTATGAGTGACCATCATAGATTCTAAGTGTGATCTAAGTTAGCTTTCTTTGTGAGTGTTTGCAAGGATCCTAGAAGGACCTCTAGCTTTGCATCTAACAAGCAAGTGGGCGCTTATCATTTGGTATCAGAGCATTTGGTCATCGTTCTTGGCCGACTCTAGAGGTTTTATCTTTACTTTATTTCAATTTATTTTCGTTTCAATTCGTTTTTCTTTCTCCAAAGTAATTGTTTACATCTTGTAATACAAGACATACTACAACTTGTCTTGAAATCTGCTATTGGATCATAAAAAAAAAGAAAAGAAAGAAAGAAAAGTACCAAAAAAAAAAAAAAGAAAGAAAGAAAAGTAGCAGAAAAAAAAAGAAAAAAAAAGAGAGAGAAAAAGAAATCAGCAACAAAAAAAAAAAGAAAAAAAAAATCAGATTCGTTTTTAAGTTGTTGATCCTATGTTTGAGTTACTCTAGTCTTAGTTTGTAAGAGTTGATCATTTTGAATTGGTTTTCATCAAACTTTAGTGAGATTGCACCAAAAAAAAAAAAAAAAAAAATTAAGCCAACCCTTACATCTTTGACCTAGTACCAAAAGCCTACCCTTGAGTGATAAACACGAGTGTCCTTGAGTGAAATTGGTGAGAAGTGTGGTGAGGTCCTTTTATTTCTAACTTTAAAATGTCACAGGGCAATGGAGTACCACAAGTACAAGATACTAATATGGCTATTCTTCAAGCCATTCAAGGCATGATGGAAATGATGAGGGAAGAAAGGTTAGAAAGGAGGGCGCAACAACAAAGAGAAGAACAAGTCTTACAAGAAGATGAAGAAGTGATTGATTTAGTTGAACAAGGAAGACAAGTTGGAGGAAGAGGAAACATGAGAGGAAGAGGAAGAAATAATTTTATGCAACCTAGAAGAGGAGAAAGAATCCATGAAGATAGGGATAGCGGAGTCAAGCTCAAAATTCCACCATTTAGTGGAACGGCGGATGTGGAGGCATACTTGGAATGGGAAAGGAAGATAGAACATGTGTTTGATTACAACACATTTAGTGAAAATAAGAAGATGCGACTTGCCATTGCCGAATTCACTAACCATGCTGGAAATTGGTATCAACATCTCAAATCCGAGAGGAGGAGGAAAGAGGAGGATCCCATTTTAACTTGGGAAGAACTTAAAGAAGCCATGAGAAAGAGGTATGTTCCAAAACATTATGAAAGAGATTTGAAAACTAAATTGCAAGCTTTGAGGCAGGGAACAAAAAGTGTGGCTGAATATTATCAAGAGATGGAAACTTTGATGGAAAGAGCAAACATTCGAGAAGAAGAAGAAGACACTATGTCTAGATTCCTTGGAGGTTTAAATCGAGAAATTGCTCATCCCGTTGATAGGTATCCACAACTTTACTTGGAAGATATGTATCATTATGCAATCAAAATTGAAGAACAATTGAGAGAAGAAAAGGAGCATTCCAAGAGGTATAATTCAAAAACTAATACCTTTTCAAATTCTAATGTTTGGAACAAGGATGGATTTGTGAATAGGAGTGAAGCAAAAGGAAAGTTTGTGGCTGCCAAAAGAGTGGAGGCCGGGAGCTCCAATACTAAAAAAAATGAAGCTTCAAAGGAAGTGAAGGAGAAGTCTAGTTCTATTCAATGTTGGAAGTGCAAGGGGTTTGGACACATGAGCAAGGAATGTGTCAATAAAAAGGTCATGGTGATAAGAAATGGAATATTAGATTCAGAGGATGAATGTGATGAACAAGATGCGCCACTAGAGGAAGAATTCGAAGCATATGATGAGGAGTGCATCGAAGAAGGTAACTCCATATCTTTAGTTGCAAGAAGAGTACTTAATGTGCAGATCAAGGAGGAAAAAGTTGAAGATCCAAGGGAGAACTTATTTCACACAAGATGCTTGATTGAAGGAACCCCATGTAGCTTGGTGATTGACAGTGGAAGTTGCACAAATGTGGTAAGTAGTTTTCTTGTAAAAAGACTCCAACTCACTAGTCGTCCACATCCAAAACCATATAAACTTCAATGGTTGACAAACAAAGGAGAATTGAAGGTAAACTCCCAAGTTCTTATTTCTTTTACTTTAGGAAGATATAAGGATGAAGTTCTTTGCGATGTAGTACCTATGCATGCAGGTGATATGTTATTGGGTCGACCTTGGCAATATGATAGAGAAGTCACATATGATGGATTGTTGAACAAGTACACATTTACTTTGAATGGGAAGAAGTTTACTTTGCTGCCATTGTCTCCATATGAAGTACAATGTGATCAAGTGAAATTAGAAAAGAAAAGAAAAGAATTTGAGGATCAAGAGAGGAGAGAAGAAAGTAAGTTAAAAGAGAAGAGCGAAAAAAGAGAGGAAAGTGAGGGGCAAAAGGTGAGTGAAAATCAAGAGAGAAAAAAGAGTGATTTTGAGGAAAAAAGAAAGAATGTGAGTTTGGTTATGAGAAAGGGGGAAGTAAGAAATATGTTTTCACTCGAAGCACCAAACTTTGTACTTATGTGCAAAGGAAAGTGCTTAGTAACTGAACCTAACTCTAATGATGGTTTGCCTAGTGCTTTTAAATCTCTTTTGCAGGAATTTAATGACATGTTTCCGCATGAAGATGCACCTACGGGTCTACCTCCTTTAAGAGGGATTGAGCACAAAATTGACTTCATACCCGGGGTAACTCTTCCAAATATGGCGGCCTATAGGACCAACCCAACCGAGGCCAAGGAAATTCAAAGGCAAGTGGAAGAACTCATGGATAAAGGTTATGTTCGAGAAAGCATGAGTCCTTGCTCGGTTCCGGTGATTTTAGTACCCAAGAAAGATGGTACATGGAGGATGTGTGTTGATTGTCGAGCTATCAACAAAATAACGGTAAAGTATCGACATCCTATTCCTCGATTAGATGACATGTTAGATGAATTACATGGTGCTAATCTGTTTTCAAAAATAGATCTTAAAAGTGGTTATCATCAAATTCGTATGCATGTAGGAGATGAACCATGGGTAGACATTAGCATGGATTTTGTTCTAGGATTACCAAAGACTAGAAGAAATCATGATAGTATTTTTGTGGTCGTTGATAGGTTTAGTAAGATGGCGCATTTCATTCCATGTAACAAAACTGATGATGCTACCAACATAGCTAATCTTTTCTTTCGGGAAGTGGTTAGATTGCATGGCATTCCCAAAACTATTGTTAGTGATAGGGATGTTAAATTTTTAAGTCATTTTTGGAAAGTTTTGTGGGCAAAATTGGGAACTAAGCTTCTATTTTCTACAACTTGTCACCCACAAACGGATGGGCAAACTGAGGTGGTTAATAGAACATTGGGGGCCTTGCTTAGGTCACTAATTTCTAAAAATCTTAAGTCTTGGGAAGAGACTCTACCTTTTGTGGAGTTTGCATACAATAGGGCGATTCATAGCACAACTCATTGTTCACCTTTTGAGGTTGTGTACGGCTTTAATCCTTTGACTCCTCTAGATTTATCACCTTTGCCACCTAATATGTTTACTAGTGATGCAGCTTCTTCTAGGGCCGAATACATCAAAACTTTGCACAAAGAAATCAAAGAAAGGATTGAAAAGAAGAATCAAAAGCTAGTCACTCGCAAGAACCAAGGAAGAAAGGAATTGATTTTTAAACCGGGAGATTGGGTTTGGGTTCATCTAAGAAAGGAAAGGTTTCCAGATCAAAGGAAGTCAAAACTTCAACCAAGGGGAGATGGTCCTTTTCAAGTGCTTGAACGGATCAATAACAATGCATACAAATTAGATCTACGAGGTGAGTACAATGTAAGTTCTACTTTTAATGTGGCTGACTTGACTCCTTTTGATGTAGGAAATGAAGACCTTGATTTGAGGACAAATCCTTTTAAAGAAAGGGGGAATGATATGGAATCAATCAATAATCCATTGCATGTACCTGAAGGACCAATTACAAGAAGCAAGGCAAAGAAGATTCAAGAGGCATTCACACTACATCTTCAAACACTAGCAAATTCACAAGACCCGACGGATAATTTTGAGGCCAAATTTTTATATAATGTTAGTTCCATGAGTCAAGAAGAGAATGGCATGAAGATGGCACGGGAAAAGTCCAATAGTTTAGAAGATGACACGGTGATCAAAAAAATTGTGCAGATTTTGTGAAGAAAATGCTGTCAAGTGTGCACTGCATGGGAAAACGTGATGTCAAACCTTGTCAAACGTTGCCATTATGAGGAGCGGATTCCACAGCACATATTTAAGACAATTTAAAGCAATTCTATCTTTTTATTTTTGAGATATGGCTGTTCGTTTGATGTGCAATCAAGTTTTAAGTTCCTAGGTCTTATTTTCTACAATTTGCAATTAAGTGTAGTTGAAAGAGACTTTTGAGTTCCTTGGTCTATCCACGACCATTTGGCCTTTAAATGGCTTGTAATACTCTTGAAAACTCAGATTATCAATATTAAAAAGCTTGTGCTTATTCAACCCCTTTGGTGTTGTCTTTTTCTTTCAAATCTTGTTTTAGATTTGATGTTAAAATCAATTCATTGGATTAGTCTTGATCAAGCTAATTCTGGAGTGAGTTGTCTTAGGATTTATGAGTGACCATCATAGATTCTAAGTGTGATCTAAGTTAGCTTTCTTTGTGAGTGTTTGCAAGGATCCTAGAAGGACCTCTAGCTTTGCATCTAACAAGCAAGTGTCGTCCAAACCACGTAAAGATCTCTCATTCGAACGAACTTTTAGTTCCAAACTCTCTCGAAACTCAAACGGAGCAAACTTTGGACCAACTACGTCAAAACTAGATGAAAAACTCTCATTGGGACGAACTTTGGGTTCCGAGCTCTCAAAAACTTAAACGGAGTAAAGTTTGGACCATGTGTCGTCCAAACCACCTAAAGAACTATCATTGGGACGAACTTTGAGTTCCAAACTCTCTCGAAACTCAAACGGAGCAAAGTTTAGACAAACTTCATCCAAACTAGTTGAAAAACTCTCATTGTGACGAACTTTGGGTTTCGAGCTCTCCAAAACTTAAAGGAAGTAAAGTTTGGAATATGTGTCGTCCAAACCACCTAAAGAACTCTCATTCGAACGTACTTTGGGTTCCAAACTCTCTCGAAACTCAAACGGAGCAATGTTTGGACCAACTTCGTCCAAACTAGATGAAAAACTCTCATTGGGACGAACTTTGGGTTCTGAGCTCTCAAAAACTTAAAGGAAGTAAAGTTTGGATCATGTGTCATCAGAACCATCTAAGGAACAATCATTCGGAAGAACTTTGAGTTCCAAACTGTCTCGAAACTCAAACGGAAAAAAGTTTGGACCAACTTCGTCCAAACTAGATGCAAAATTCTCATTGTGACGAACTTTGGGTTTCGATCTCTCCAAAACTTAAAGGAAGTAAAGTTTGGACCATGTGTCGTCCAACCCACCTAAAGAACTCTCATTCGGACGAACTTTGAGTTCCAAACTCTCTCGAAACTCAAACGCAGAAAAGTTTGGACCAACTTCGTCCAAACTAGATGAAAAACTCTCATTGGGACGAACTTTGAGTTCCGAGCTCTCAAAAAGTTAAAGGAAGTAAAGTTTGGACCATGTGTCGTCAAAACCACCTAAAGAACTCTCATTCGGACGAACTTTGAGTTCCAAACTTTCTCGAAACCCAAACGGAGCAAAGTTTGGACCAACATCGTTCAAACTAGATGAAATACTCTCATTGGGACGAACTTTGGGTTCCGAGCTCTCAAAAACTTAAAGGAAGTAAAGTTTTGACCATGTGTCGTCCAAACCACCTAAAGAACTCTCATTCGAACGAGCTTTGAGTTCCAAACTCTCTCGAAACTCAAACGGAGCAAAGTTTGGACCAACTTCGTTCAAACTAGATAAAATACTCTCATTGGGACGAACTTTGGGTTCCGAGCTCTCAAAAACTTAAAGGAAGTAAAGTTTTGACTATGTGTCGTCCAAACCACCTAAAGAACTCTCATTCGAACGAGCTTTGTGTTCCAAACTCTCTCAAAACTCAAACGGAGCAAAGTTTGGACCAACTTCGTCCAAACTAGATGAAAAACTCTCATTGTGACGAACTTTGGGTTTCGAGCTCTCCAAAACTTAAAGGAAGTAAAGTTTGGACCATGTGTCGTCCAAACCACCTAAAGAACTCTCATTCGAACGTACTTTGGGTTCCAAACTCTCTCGAAACTCAAACGGAGCAATGTTTGGACCAACTTGGTCCAAACTAGATGAAAAACTCTCATTGGGACGAACTTTGGGTTCCGAGCTCTCAAAAACTTAAAGGAAGTAAAGTTTGGATCATGTGTCATCAGAACCATCTAAGGAACAATCATTCGGAAGAACTTTGAGTTCCAAACTGTCTCGAAACTCAAACGGAAAAAAGTTTGGACCAACTTCGTCCAAACTAGATGCAAAATTCTCATTGTGACGAACTTTGGGTTTCGATCTCTCCAAAACTTAAAGGAAGTAAAGTTTGGACCATGTGTCGTCCAACCCACCTAAAGAACTCTCATTCGGACGAACTTTGAGTTCCAAACTCTCTCGAAACTCAAACGCAGAAAAGTTTGGACCAACTTCGTCCAAACTAGATGAAAAACTCTCATTGGGACGAACTTTGGGTTCCGAGCTCTCAAAAAGTTAAAGGAAGTAAAGTTTGGACCATGTGTCGTCAAAACCACCTAAAGAACTCTCATTCGGACGAACTTTGAGTTCCAAACTCTCTCGAAACCCAAACGGAGCAAAGTTTGGACCAACATCGTTCAAACTAGATGAAATACTCTCATTGGGACGAACTTTGGGTTCCGAGCTCTCAAAAACTTAAAGGAAGTAAAGTTTTGACCATGTGTCGTCCAAACCACCTAAAGAACTCTCATTCGAACGAGCTTTGAGTTCCAAACTCTCTCGAAACTCAAACGGAGCAAAGTTTGGACCAACTTCGTTCAAACTAGATAAAATACTCTCATTGGGACGAACTTTGGGTTCCGAGCTCTCAAAAACTTAAAGGAAGTAAAGTTTTGACTATGTGTCGTCCAAACCACCTAAAGAACTCTCATTCGAACGAGCTTTGTGTTCCAAACTCTCTCAAAACTCAAACGGAGCAAAGTTTGGATCAACTTCGTCCAAACTAGATGCAAAACTCTCATTGTGACGAACTTTGGGTTTCGATCTCTCCAAAACTTAAAGGAAGTAAAGTTTGGACCATGTGTCGTCCAAACCACCTAAAGAACTCTCATTCGGACGAACTTTGAGTTCCAAACTCTCTCGAAACTCAAACGCAGAAAAGCTTGGACCAACTTCGTCCAAACTAGATGAAAAACTCTCATTGGGACGAACTTTGGGTTCCGAGCTCTCAAAAACTTAAACGGAGTAAAGTTTGGACCATGTGTCGTCCAAACCACCTAAAGAACTATCATTGGGACGAACTTTGAGTTCAAAACTCTCTCGAAACTCAAACGGAGCAAAGTTTAGACAAACTTTGTCCAAACTAGATGCAAAACTCTCAATGTGACGAACTTTGGGTTTCGATCTCTCCAAAACTTAAAGGAAGTAAAGTTTGGACCATGTGTCGTCCAAACTACCTAAAGAACTATCATTGGGACGAACTTTGAGTTCCAAACTCTCTCGAAACACAAACGGAGAAAAGTTTGGACCAACTTCGTTCAAACTAGATGAAAAACTCTCATTGGGACGAACTTTGGGTTTCGAGCTCTCAAAAACTTAAAGGAAGTAAAGTTTGGAACATGTGTCGTCCAAACCACCTAAAGAACTCTCATTCGGACGAACTTGGAGTTCCAAACTCTCTCGAAACTCAAACAGAGAAAAGTTTGGACCAACTTTGTCCAAACTAGATGAAAAACTCTCATTGGCACGAACATTGGGTTCCGAGCTCTCATAAACTTAAAGGAAGTAAAGTTTGGACGATGTGTCGTCCAAACCAACAAAAGAACTCTCATTCGGACGAACTTTGAGTTCCAAACTCTCTCGAAATCAAACGGGGAAAACTTTGGACCAACTTCGTCCAAACTAGATGAGAAACTCTCATTGTGACGAACTTTGGGTTTCGAGCTCTCAAAAACTTAAAGGAAGTAAAGTTTGGACCATGTGTCGTCCAAACCACCTAAAGAACTTTCATTCAGACGAACTTTGAGTTCCAAACTCTCTCGAAACTGAAACGGGCCAAAGTTTGGACCAACTTCGTCAAAACTAGATGAAAAACTCTCATTGGGACGAACTTTGGGTTCCGAGCTCTCAAAAAGTTAAAGGAAGTAAAGTTTGGACCATGAGTCGTCCAAACCACCTAAAGAACTCTCATTCGAACGAACTTTGAGTTCCAAACTCTCTCGAAACTCAAACAGAGCAAAGTTTGGACCAACTTCGTTCAAACTAGATGAGATACTCTCATTGGGACGAACTTTGGGTTCCGAGCTCTCAAAAACTTAAAGGAAGTAAGCTTTTGACCATGTGTCGTCCAAACCACCTAAAGAACTCTCATTCGAACGAACTTTGTGTTCCAAACTCTCTCAAAACCCAAACGGAGCAAAGTTTGGACCAACTTCGTCCTAACTAGATTAAAAACTCTCATTGTGACGAACTTTGGGTTTCGATCTCTCCAAAACTTAAAGGAAGTAAAGTTTGGACCATGTGTCGTCCAAACCACCTAAAGAACTCTCATTCGGACGAACTTTGGGTTCCAAACTCGCTTGAAACTGACACGGAGAAAAGTTTGGACCAACTTCGTCCAAACAAGATGAAAAATTCTCATTGGGACGAACTTTGGGTTCCGAGCTCTCAAAAACTTAAACAGAGTAAAGTTTGGACCATGTGTCGTCCAAACCACCTAAAGAACCATCATTGGGACGAACTTTGAGTTCCAAACTCTCTCGAAACTCAAACGGAGCAAAGTTTAGACAAACTTCGTCCAAACTAGTTGAAAAACTCTCATTGTGACGAACTTTGGGTTTCGAGCTCTCCAAAACTTAAAGGAAGTAAAGTTTGGACCATGTGTCGTCCAAACCACCTAAAGAACTCTCATTCGAACGTACTTTTGGTTCCAAACTCTCTCGAAACTCAAACGGAGCAATGTTTGGACCAACTTCGTCCAAACTAGTTGAAAAACTCTCATTGGGACGAACTTTGGGTTCTGAGCTCTCAAAAACTTAAAGGAAGTAAAGTTTGGATCATGTGTCATCCAAACCACCTAAACAACTCTCATTCGGACAAATTTTGAGTTCCAAACTCTCTAGAAACTCAAACGGATAAAAGTTTTGACCAACTTCGTCCAAACTAGATGAAAAACTCTCATTGTGACGAAGTTTGGGTTTCGAGCTCTCAAAAACTTAAAGGAAGTAAAGTTTGGACCATGTGTCGTCCAAACCACCTAAAGAACTCTCATTCAGACGAACTTTGAGTTCCAAACTCTCTTGAAACTCAAACGGAGAAAAGTTTGGACCAACTTCTTCCAAATTAGATGAAAAACTCTCATTGGGACGAACTTTAGGTTCCGAGCTCTAAAGAAGTTAAAGGAAGTAAAGTTTTGACCATGTGTCGTCCAAACCACCTAAAGAACTCTCATTCGAACAAGCTTTGTGTTCCAAACTCTCTCAAAACTCAAACGGAGAAAAGTTTGGACCAACTTCGTCCAAACTAGATGGAAAACTCACATAGGGAGGAACTTTGGGTTCCGAGCTCTCAAAAAGTTAAAGGAAGTAAAGTTTGGACCTTGTGTCGTCCAAACCACCTAAAGAACTCTCATTCAGACGAACTTTGAGTTCCAAACTCTCTCGAAACTCAAACGGAGCAAAGTTTGGACCAACTTCGTTCAAACTAGATGAAATACTCTCATTGGGATGAACTTTGGGTTCCGAGCTCTCAAAAACTTAAAGGAAGTAAACTTTTGACCATATGTCGTCCAAACCACCTAAAGAACTCTCATTCGAACGAACTTTGTGGTCCAAACTCTCTCAAAACTCAAACGGAGGAAAGTTTGGACCAACTTCGTCCAAACTAGATTAAAAACTCTCATTGTGACGAACTTTGGGTTTCGATCTCTCCAAAACTTAAAGGAAGTAAATTTTGGACCATGTGTCGTCCAAACCACCTAAAGAACTCTCATTCGGACGAACTTTGAGTTCCAAACTCTCTCGAAACTCAAACGGAAAAAGTTTGGACCAACTTCGTCCAAACTAGATGAAAAACTCTCATTGGGACGAACTTTGGGTTCCGAGCTCTCAAAAAGTTAAAGGAAGTAAGGTTTGGACCATGTGTCGTCCAAACCACCTAAAGAACTATCATTGGGACGAACTTTGAGTTCCAAACTCTCTCGAAACACAAACGGAGCAAAGTTTGGACCAACTTCGTTCAAACTAGATGAAAAACTCTCATTGGGACGAACTTTGGGTTTCGAGCTCTCAAAAACTTAAAGGAAGTAAAGTTTGGACCATGTTTCGTCCAAACAAACTAAAGAATGCTCATTCGGACGAACTTGGAGTTCTAAACTCTCTCGAAACTCAATCGGAGAAAAGTTTGGACCAACTTTGTCCAAACTAGATGAAAAACTCTCATTGGACCGAACTTTGGGTTCCGAGCTCTCATAAACTTAAAGGAAGTAAAGTTTGGACGATGTGTCGACCAAACCACCAAAAGAACTCTCATTCGAACGTACTTTTGGTTCCAAACTCTCTCGAAACTCAAACGGAGCAATGTTTGGACCAACTTCGTCCAAACTAATTGAAAAACTCTCATTGGGACGAACTTTGGGTTCTGAGCTCTCAAAAACTTAAAGGAAGTAAAGTTTGGATCATGTGTCATCCAAACCACCTAAACAACTCTCATTCGGACAAATTTTGAGTTCCAAACTCTCTCGAAATCAAACGGGGAAATATTTGGACAAACTTCGTCCAAACTAGATGAAAAACTCTCATTGTGACGAACTTTGGGTTTCGAACTCTCAAAAACTTAAAGGAAGTAAAGTTTGGATCATGTGTCATCCAAACCACCTAAACAACTCTCATTCGGACAAATTTTGAGTTCCAAACTCTCTCGAAATCAAACGGGGAAATATTTGGACAAACTTTGTCCAAACTAGATGAAAAACTCTCATTGTGACGAACTTTGGGTTTGAAGCTCTCAAAAACTTAAAGGAAGTAAAGTTTGGACCATGTGTCGTCCAAACCACCTAAAGAACTCTCATTCGGACGAACTTTGAGTTCCAAACTCTCTCGAAACTCAAACGGAGCAAAGTTTGGACCAACTTCGTCCAAACTAGTTGAAAAACTCTCATTGGGACGAATTTTGGTTCCGAGCTTCCAAAAACTTAAAGGAAGTAAAGTTTGGACCATGTGTCGTCCAAACCACCTAAAGAACTCTCATTCGGACGAACTTGGAGTTCCAAACTCTCTCAAAACTCAAACGGAGAAAAGTTTGGACCAACTTTGTCCAAACTAGATGAAAAACTCTCATTGGCACCAACTTTGGGTTCCGAGCTCTCATAAACTTAAAGGAAGTAAAGTTTGGACGATGTGTCGTCCAAACCACCAAAAGAACTCTCATTCGAACGAACTTTGAGTTCCAAACTCTCTCGAAATCAAACGGGGAAAACTTTGGACCAACTTCAGCCAAACTAGATGAAAAACTCTCATTGTGACGAACTTTGGGTTTCGAGCTCTCAAAAACTTAAAGGAAGTAAAGTTTGGACCATGTGTCATCCAAACCACCTAAATTACTCTCATTCAGACGAACTTTGAGTTCCAAACTCTCTCGAAACTGAACGGGCCAAAGTTTGGACCAACTTCGTCCAAACTAGATGAAAAACTCTCATTGTGACGAACTATGGGTTTCGAGCTCTCAAAAACTTAAAGGAAGTAAAGTTTGGACCATGTGTCGTCCAAACCACCTAAAGAACTCTCATTCGGACGAACTTTGAGTTCCAAACTCTTTCGAAACTCAAACGGAGAAAAGTTTGGACCAACTTCGTCCAAAGTAGATGAAAAACTCTCATTTGGACGAACTTTGGGTTCCGAGCTATCAAAAAGTTAAAGGAAGTAAAGTTTGGACCATGTGTCTCGAAACCACCTAAAGAACTCTCATTCGGACGAACTTTGAGTTCCAAACTCCCTCGAAACTCAAACGGAGAAAAGTTTGGACCAACTTCGTCCAAACTAGATGAAAAACTCTCATTGGGACGAACTTTGGGTTCCGAGCTCTCAAAAAGTTAAAGGAAGTAAAGTTTGGACCATGTGTCGTCCAAACCACCTAAAGAACTATCATTGGGACGAACTTTGAGTTCCAAACTCCCTCGAAACACAAACGGAGCAAAGTTTGGACCAACTTCGTTCAAACTAGATGAAAAACTCTCATTGGGACGAACTTTGGGTTTCGAGCTCTCAAAAACTTAAAGGAAGTAAAGTTTGGACCATGTGTCGTCCAAACCACCTAAAGAACTCTCATTCGGACGAACTTTGAGTTCCAAACTCTCTTGAAACTCAAACACAGAAAAGTTTGGACCAACTTCGTTCCAACTAGATGAAAAACTCTCATTGGGACGAACTTTGGGTTCCGAGCTCTCAAAAAGTTAAAGGAAGTAAAGTTTGGACCATGTGTCTCCAAACCACCTAAAGAACTCTCATTCGGACGAACTTTGAGTTCCAAACTCTCTCGAAACTCAAACGGAGAAAAGTTTGGACCAACTTCGTCCAAACTAGATGAAAAATTCTCATTGGGACGAACTTTGGGTTCCGAGCTCTCAAAAAGTTAAAGGAAGTAAAGTTTTGACCATGTGTCGTCCAAACCACCTAAAGAACTATCATTGGGACGAACTTTGAGTTCCAAACTCCCTCGAAACACAAACGGAGCAAAGTTTGGACCAACTTCGTTCAAACTAGATGAAAAATTCTCATTGGGACGAACTTTGGGTTTCGAGCTCTCAAGAACTTAAAGGAAGTAAAGTTTGGACCATGTGTCGTCCAAACCACCTAAAGAACTCTCATTCGGACGAACTTGGAGTTCCAAACTCTCTCAAAACTCAAACGGATAAAAGTTTGGACCAACTTTGTCCAAACTAGATGAAAAACTCTCATTGGCACGAACTTTGGGTTCCGAGCTCTCATAAACTTTAAGGAAGTAAAGTTTGGACGATGTGTCGTCCAAACCACCAAAAGAACTCTCATTCGGACGAACTTTGAGTTCGAAACTCTCTCGAAATCAAACGGGGAAAACTTTGGACCATCTTCGTCCAAACTAGATGAAAAACTCTCATTGTGACGAACTTTGGGTTTCGAGCTCTCAAAAACTTAAAGGAAGTAAAGTTTGGACCATGTGTCGTCCAAACCACCTAAAGAACTCTCATTCGGACGAACTTTGAGTTCCAAACTCTCTCGAAACTCAAACGGAGAAAAGTTTGGACCAACTTCGTCCAAAGTAGATGAAAAACTCTCATTCGGACGAACTTTGGGTTCCGAGCTATCAAAAAGTTAAAGGAAGTAAAGTTTGGACCATGTGTCTCCAAACCACCTAAAGAACTCTCATTCGGACGAACTTTGAGTTCGAAACAGTCTCGAAACTCAAACGGAGAAAAGTTTGGACCAACTTCGTCCAAACTAGATGAAAAACTCTCATTGGGACGAACTTTGGGTTCCGAGCTCTCAAAAAGTCAAAGGAAGTAAACTTTGGACCATGTGTCGTCCAAACCACCTAAAGAACTATCATTGGGACGAACTTTGAGTTCCAAACTCTCTCGAAACACAAACGGAGCAAAGTTTGGACCAACTTCGTTCAAACTAGATGAAAAATTCTCATTGGGACGAACTTTGGGTTTCGAGCTCTCAAAAACTTAAAGGAAGTAAAGTTTGGACCATGTGTCGTCCAAACCACCTGAAGAACTCTCATTCGGACGAACTTTGAGTTCCAAACTCTCTCGAAACTCAAACGAGCAAAGTTTGGAACAACTTCGTTCAAACTAGATGAAAAACTATCATTGGGACGAACTTTGGGTTCCGAGCTCTCAAAAACTTAAAGGAAGTAAAGTTTGGACCATGTGTCGTCCAAACCACCTAAAGAACTATCATTGGGACGAACTTTGAGTTCCAAACTCCCTCGAAACACAAACGGAGGAAAGTTTAGACCAACTTCGTCAAAACTAGATGAAAAACTCTCATTGTGACGAACTTTGGGTTTCGAGCTCTCCAAAACTTAAAGGAAGTAAAGTTTGGACCATGTGTCGTCCAAACCACCTAAAGATCTCTCATTCGGACGAACTTTGAGTTCCAAACTCTCTCGAAACACAAACGGAGCAAAGTTTGGACCAACTTCGTCCAAACTAGATGAAAAACTCTCATTGGGACGAACTTTGGGTTCCGAGCTCTCAAAAACTTAAACGGAGTAAAGTTTGGACCATGTGTCGTCGAAACCACCTAAAGAACTATCATTGGGACGAACTGTGAGTTCCAAACTCTCTCGAAACTCAAACGGAGCAAAGTTTAGACAAACTTCGTCCAAACAAGTTGAAAAACTCTCATTGTGACGAACTTTGGGTTTCGAGCTCTCCAAAACTTAAAGGAAGTAAAGTTTGGACCATGTGTCGTCCAAACGACCTAAAGATCTCTCATTCGGACGAACGTTGAGTTCCAAACTCTCTCGAAACTCAAACGGAGGAATGTTTGGACCAAGTTCGACCAAAATAGATGAAAAACTCTCATTGGGACAAACTTTGGGTTCCGAGCTCTCAAAAACTTAAAGGAAGTAAAGCTTGGATCATGTGTCGTCCAAACCACCTAAAGAACTCTCATTCGGACGAACTTTGAGTTCCAAACTCTCTCGAAACTCAAACGGAGAAAAGTTTGGACCAACTTCGTCCAAACTAGATGAAAAACTCTCATGGTGACGAACTTTGGGTTTCGATCTTTCCAAAACTTAAAGGAAGTAAAGTTTGGACCATGTGTCGTCCAAACCACCTAAAGAACTCTCATTCGGACGAACTTTGAGTTCCAAACTCTATCGAAACTCAAACAGAGAAAAGTTTGGACCAACTTTGTCCAAACTAGATGAAAAACTCTCATTGGCACGAACTTTGGGTTCCGAGCTCTCATAAACTTAAAGGAAATAAAGTTTGGACCATGTGTCGTCCAAACCACCTAAAGAGCTCTCATTCGGACGAACTTTGAGTTCCAAACTCTCTCGAAACTCAAACGGAGAAAAGTTTGGACCAACTTCGTCCAAACTAGATGAAAAACTCTCATTGGGACGAACTTTGGGTTCCGAGCTCTCAAAAAGTTAAAGGAAGTAAAGTTTGGACCAAGTGTCGTCCAAACCACCTAAAGAACTATCATTGGGACGAACTTTGAGTTCCAAACTCCCTCGAAACACAAACGGAGCAAAGTTTGGACCAACTTCGTTCAAACTAGATGAAAAACTCTCATTGGGACGAACTTTGGGTTTCGAGCTCTCAAAAACTTAAAGGAAGTAAAGTTTGGACCATGTGTCGTCCAAACCACCTAAAGAACTCTCATTCGGACGAACTTTGAGTTCCAAAGTCTCTTGATACTCAAACACAGAAAAGTTTGGACCAACTTCGTCCAAACTAGATGAAAAACTCTCATTGGGACGAACTTTGGGTTCCGAGCTCTCAAAAAGTTAAAGGAAGTAAAGTTTGGACCATGCGTCGTCCAAACCACCAAAAGAACTCTCATTCGGAAGATCTTTGAGTTCCAAACTCTCTCGAAACTCAAACGGAGCAAAGGTTGGACCAACTTCGTCCAGACTAGATGAAAAACTCTCATTGGGACGAACTTTGGGTTCCGAGCTCTCAAAAACTTAAACGGAATAAAGTTTGGACCATGTGTCTTCCAAACCACCTAAAGAACTATCATTGGGATGAACTTTGAGGTCCAAACTCTCTCGATACACAAACGGAGCAAAGTTTAGACCAACTTCGTCCACACTTGATGAAAAACTCTCATTGTGACGAACTTTGGGTTTCTAGCTCTCAAAAACTTAAAGGAAGTAAAGTTTGGACCATGTGTCGTCCAAACCACCAAAAGAACTCTCATTCGGATGAACTTTGAGTTCCAAACTCTCTCGAAACTCAAAGGGGGCAAACTTTTGACCAACTTCGTCCAAACTAGATGAAAAACTCTCATTGTGACGAACTTTGGGTTTCGAGCTCTCAAAAACTTAAAGGAAGTAAAGTTTGGACTATGTGTCGTCCAAACCACCTAAAGAATTCTCATTCGGACGAACTTTGAGCTCCAAACTCTCTCGAAACTTAAACGGAGCAAAGTTTGGACCAACTTCGTTCAAACTAGATGAAATACTCTCATTGGGACGAACTTTGGGTTCCGAGCTCTCAAAAACTTAAAGGAAGTAAAGTTTTGACCATGTGTCGTCCAAACAACCTAAAGAACTCTCATTCGAACGAGCTTTGTGTTCCAAACTCTCTCAAAACTCAACGGAGATAAGTTTGGACCAACTTCGTCCAAACTAGATGAAAAACTCTCATAGGGACGAACTTTGGGTTCCGAGCCCTCAAAAAGTTAATTGAAGTAAAGTTTGGACCATGTGTCATCCAAACCACCTAAAGAACTCTCATTCGGACGAACATTGAGTTCCAAACTCTCTCGAAACTCAAACGGAGCAAAGTTTGGACCAACTTCGTTCAAACTAGATGAAATACTCTCATTGGAACGAACTTTGGGTTCCGAGCTCTCATAAACTTAAAGGAAGTAAAGTTTGGACGATGTGTCGTCCAAACCACCAAAAGAACTCTCATTCGGACGAACTTTGAGTTCCAAACTCTCTCGAAATCAAACGGGGAAAACTTTGGACCAACTTCGTCCAAACTAGATGAAAAACTCTCATTGTGACGAACTTTGGGTTTCGAGCTCTCAAAAACATAAAAGAAGTAAAGTTTTGACCATGTGTCGTCCAAACCACCTAAAGAACTCTCATTCAGACAAACTTTGAGTTCCAAACTCTCTCGAAACTGAAACGGGCCAAAGTTTGGAACAACTTCGTCCAAACTAGATGAAAAACTCTCATTGTGACGAACTTTGGTTTCGAGCTCTCAAAAACATAAAAGAAGTAAAGTTTGGGCCATGTGTCGTCAAAACCACCTAAAGAACTCTCATTCGGACGAACTTTGAGTTCCAAACTCTCTCGAAACTCAAACAGAGAAAAGTTTTGACCAACTTCGTCCAAACTAGATGAAAAACTCTCAATTGGACGAACTTTGGGTTCCGAGCTCTCAAAAAGTTAAAGGAAGTAAAGTTTGGACCATGAGTCGTCCAAACCACCTAAAGAACTCCCATTCGGACGAACTTTGAGTTCCAAATTCTCTCGAAACTCAAACGGAGCAAATTTTGGACCAACTTCGTTCAAACTAGACGAAAAACTCTCATTGGGACGAACTTTGGGTTCCGAGCTCTCAGAAACTTAAACGGAGTAAAGTTTGGACCATGTGTCGTCAAAACCACCTAAAGAACTCTCATTGGGACGAACTTTGAGTTCAAAGCTCTCTCGAAACTCAAACGGAGCAAAGTTTAGACAAACTTCGTCCAAACTAGATGAAAAACTCTCATTATGACGAACTTTGGGTTTCGAGCTCTCCAAAACTTAAAGGAAGTAAAGTTTGGACCATGTGTCGTCCAAACCACCAAAAGAACTCTCATTCAGACGAACTTTGAGTTCCAAACTCTCTCGAAACTAAAACGGGCCAAAGTTTGGACCAACTTCGTCCAAACTAGATGAAAAACTCTCATTGTGACGAACTTTGGGTTTCGAGCTCTCAAAAACATAAAAGAAGTAAAGTTTGGACCATGTGTCATCCAAACCACCTAAAGAACTATCATTGGGACGAACTTTGAGTTCCAAACTCTCTCGAAACTCAAACGGAGCAAAGTTTATACAAACTTCATCCAAACTAGTTGAAAAACTCTCATTGTGACGAACATTGGGTTTCGAGCTCTCCAAAACTTAAAGGAAGTAAAGTTTGGACCATGTGTCGTCCAAACCACCTAAAGAACTCTCATTCGGACGAATTTTGAGTTCCAAACTCTCTCGAAACTCAAACGGAGCAATGTTAGAACCAACTTCATCCAAACTAGATGAAAAACTCTCATTGGGACGAACTTTGGGTTCCAAGTTCTCAAAAACTTAAACGGAGTAAAGTTTGGACCATGTGTCTTCCAAACCACCTAAAGAACTATCATTGGGACGAACTTTCAGTTCCAAACTCTCTCGAAACACAAACGGAGGAAAGTTTAGACCAAGTTCGTCCAAACTAGATGAAAAACTCTCATTGTGAAGAACTTTGGGTTTCTAGCTCTCAAAAACTTAAAGGAAGTAAAGTTTCGACCATGCGTCGTCCAAACCACCAAAAGAACTCTCGTTCGGAAGAACTTTGAGTTCCAAACTCTCTCGAAACTCAAACGGAGCAAAGGTTGGACCAACTTCGTCCACACTTGATGAAAAACTCTCATTGTGACGAACTTTGGGTTCCGAGCTCTCAAAAACTTAAAGGAAGTAAAGTTTGGGTTCCGAGCTCTCATAAACTTAAAGGAAGTAAAGTTTGGACGATGTGTCGTCCAAACCACCAAAAGAACTCTCATTCGGACGAACTTTGAGTTCCAAACTCTCTCGAAATCAAACGGGGAAAACTTTGGACCAACTTCGTCCAAACTAGATGAAAAACTCTCATTGTGACGAACTTTGGGTTTCGAGCTCTCAAAAACATAAAAGAAGTAAAGTTTTGACCATGTGTCGTCCAAACCACCTAAAGAACTCTCATTCAGACGAACTTTGAGTTCCAAACTCTCTCGAAACTGAAACGGGCCAAAGTTTGGAACAACTTCGTCCAAACTAGATGAAAAACTCTCATTGTGACGAACTTTGGTTTCGAGCTCTCAAAAACATAAAAGAAGTAAAGTTTGGGCCATGTGTCGTCCAAACCACCTAAAGAACTCTCATTCGGACGAACTTTGAGTTCCAAACTCTCTCGAAACTCAAACAGAGAAAAGTTTTGACCAACTTTGTCCAAACTAGATGAAAAACTCTCAATTGGACGAACTTTGGGTTCCGAGCTCTCAAAAAGTTAAAGGAAGTAAAGTTTGGACCATGGGTCCAAACCACCTAAAGAACTCCCATTCGGACGAACTTTGAGTTCCAAATTCTCTCGAAACTCAAACGGAGCAAATTTTGGACCAACTTCGTTCAAACTAGACGAAAAACTCTCATTGGGACGAACTTTGGGTTCCGAGCTCTCAGAAACTTAAACGGAGTAAAGTTTGGACCATGTGTCGTCAAAACCACCTAAAGAACTCTCATTGGGACGAACTTTGAGTTCAAAGCTCTCTCGAAACTCAAACGGAGCAAAGTTTAGACAAACTTCGTCCAAACTAGATGAAAAACTCTCATTATGACGAACTTTGGGTTTCGAGCTCTCCAAAACTTAAAGGAAGTAAAGTTTGGACCATGTGTCGTCCAAACAACCAAAAGAACTCTCATTCAGACGAACTTTGAGTTCCAAACTCTCTCGAAACTAAAACGGGCCAAAGTTTGGACCAACTTCGTCCAAACTAGATGAAAAACTCTCATTGTGACGAACTTTGGGTTTCGAGCTCTCAAAAACATAAAAGAAGTAAAGTTTGGACCATGTGTCATCCAAACCACCTAAAGAACTATCATTGGGACGAACTTTGAGTTCCAAACTCTCTCGAAACTCAAACGGAGCAAAGTTTAGACAAACTTCGTCCAAACTAGTTGAAAAACTCTCATTGTGACGAACATTGGGTTTCGAGCTCTCCAAAACTTAAAGGAAGTAAAGTTTGGACCATGTGTCGTCCAAACCACCTAAAGAACTCTCATTCGGACGAATTTTGAGTTCCAAACTCTCTCGAAACTCAAACGGAGCAATGTTAGAACCAACTTCATCCAAACTAGATTAAAAACTCTCATTGGGACGAACTTTGGGTTCCAAGTTCTCAAAAACTTAAACGGAGTAAAGTTTGGACCATGTGTCTTCCAAACCACCTAAAGAACTATCATTGGGACGAACTTTCAGTTCCAAACTCTCTCGAAACACAAACGGAGGAAAGTTTAGACCAAGTTCGTCCAAACTAGATGAAAAACTCTCATTGTGAAGAACTTATGGTTTCTAGCTCTCAAAAACTTAAAGGAAGTAAAGTTTGGACCATGCGTCGTCCAAACCACCAAAAGAACTCTCGTTCGGAAGAACTTTGAGTTCCAAACTCTCTCGAAACTCAAACGGAGCAAAGGTTGGACCAACTTCGTCCACACTTGATGAAAAACTCTCATTGTGACGAACTTTGGGTTCCGAGCTCTCAAAAACTTAAAGGAAGTAAAGTTTGGACCATGTGTCGTCCAAACCACGAAAAGAACTCTCATTCGGACGAACTTTGAGTTCCAAACTCTCTCGAAACTCAAACGGGACCAACTTTGGACCAACTTTGTCCAAACTAGATGAAAAACTCTCATTGTGACGAACTTTGGGTTTCGAGCTCTCAAAAACTTAAAGGAAGTAAAGTTTGGACCATGTGTCGTCCAAACCACCTAAAGAACTCTCATTCGGACGAACTTTGAGTTCCAAACTCTCTCGAAACTCAAACGGAGAAAAGTTTGGACCAACTTCTTCCAAACTAGATGAAAAAATCTCATTGGGAGGAACTTTGGGTTCCGAGTTATCAAAAAGTTAAAAGAAGTAAAGTTTGGACCATGTGTCGTCCAAACCACCTAAAGAACTCTCATTCGGATGAACTTTGAGTTCCAAACTCTCTCGAAACTCAAACGGAGGAAAGTTTGGACCAACTTCGTTCAAACTAGATGAAAAACTCTCATTGGGACGAACTTTGGGTTCCGAGCTCTCAAAAACTTAAAGGAAGTAAAGTTTGGACCATGTGTCGTCCAAACCACCAAAAGAACTCTCATTCGAACGAACTTTGAGTTCCAAACTCTCTCGAAACTCAAACGGGGCCAACTTTGGACCAACTTCGTCCAAACTAGATGAAAAACTCTCATTGTGACGAACTTTGGGTTTCGAGCTCTCAAAAACTTAAAGGAAGGAAAATTTGGACCATGTGTCGTCCAAACCACCAAAAGAACTCTCATTCAGACGAACTTTGAGTTCCAAACTCTCTCGAAACTAAAACGGGCCAAAGTTTGGACCAACTTCGTCCAAACTAGATGAAAAACTCTCATTGTGACGAACTTTGGGTTTCGAGCTCTCAAAAACATAAAAGAAGTAAAGTTTGGACCATGTGTCATCCAAACCACCTAAAGAACTATCATTGGGACGAACTTTGAGTTCCAAACTCTCTCGAAACTCAAACGGAGCAAAGTTTAGACAAACTTCGTCCAAACTAGTTGAAAAACTCTCATTGTGACGAACATTGGGTTTCGAGCTCTCCAAAACTTAAAGGAAGTAAAGTTTGGACCATGTGTCGTCCAAACCACCTAAAGAACTCTCATTCGGACGAATTTTGAGTTCCAAACTCTCTCGAAACTCAAACGGAACTTTGGGTTCCGAGTTATCAAAAAGTTAAAAGAAGTAAAGTTTGGACCATGTGTCGTCCAAACCACCTAAAGAACTCTCATTCGGATGAACTTTGAGTTCCAAACTCTCTCGAAACTCAAACGGAGGAAAGTTTGGACCAACTTCGTTCAAACTAGATGAAAAACTCTCATTGGGACGAACTTTGGGTTCCGAGCTCTCAAAAACTTAAAGGAAGTAAAGTTTGGACCATGTGTCGTCCAAACCACCAAAAGAACTCTCATTCGGACGAACTTTGAGTTCCAAACTCTCTCGAAACTCAAACGGGGCCAACTTTGGACCAACTTCGTCCAAACTAGATGAAAAACTCTCATTGTGACGAACTTTGGGTTTCGAGCTCTCAAAAACTTAAAGGAAGGAAAATTTGGACCATGTGTCGTCCAAACCACCAAAAGAACTCTCATTCAGACGAACTTTGAGTTCCAAACTCTCTCGAAACTAAAACGGGCCAAAGTTTGGACCAACTTCGTCCAAACTAGATGAAAAACTCTCATTGTGACGAACTTTGGGTTTCGAGCTCTCAAAAACAGAAAAGAAGTAAAGTTTGGACCATGTGTCATCCAAACCACCTAAAGAACTATCATTGGGACGAACTTTGAGTTCCAAACTCTCTCGAAACTCAAACGGAGCAAAGTTTAGACAAACTTCGTCCAAACTAGTTGAAAAACTCTCATTGTGACGAACATTGGGTTTCGAGCTCTCCAAAACTTAAAGGAAGTAAAGTTTGGACCATGTGTCGTCCAAACCACCTAAAGAACTCTCATTCGGACGAATTTTGAGTTCCAAACTCTCTCGAAACTCAAACGGAACTTTGGGTTCCGAGTTATCAAAAAGTTAAAAGAAGTAAAGTTTGGACCATGTGTCGTCCAAACCACCTAAAGAACTCTCATTCGGACGAATTTTGAGTTCCAAACTCTCTCGAAACTCAAACGGAGCAATGTTAGAACCAACTTCATCCAAACTAGATTAAAAACTCTCATTGGGACGAACTTTGGGTTCCAAGTTCTCAAAAACTTAAACGGAGTAAAGTTTGGACCATGTGTCTTCCAAACCACCTAAAGAACTATCATTGGGACGAACTTTCAGTTCCAAACTCTCTCGAAACACAAACGGAGGAAAGTTTAGACCAAGTTCGTCCAAACTAGATGAAAAACTCTCATTGTGAAGAACTTATGGTTTCTAGCTCTCAAAAACTTAAAGGAAGTAAAGTTTGGACCATGCGTCGTCCAAACCACCAAAAGAACTCTCGTTCGGAAGAACTTTGAGTTCCAAACTCTCTCGAAACTCAAACGGAGCAAAGGTTGGACCAACTTCGTCCACACTTGATGAAAAACTCTCATTGTGACGAACTTTGGGTTCCGAGCTCTCAAAAACTTAAAGGAAGTAAAGTTTGGACCATGTGTCGTCCAAACCACGAAAAGAACTCTCATTCGGACGAACTTTGAGTTCCAAACTCTCTCGAAACTCAAACGGGACCAACTTTGGACCAACTTTGTCCAAACTAGATGAAAAACTCTCATTGTGACGAACTTTGGGTTTCGAGCTCTCAAAAACTTAAAGGAAGTAAAGTTTGGACCATGTGTCGTCCAAACCACCTAAAGAACTCTCATTCGGACGAACTTTGAGTTCCAAACTCTCTCGAAACTCAAACGGAGAAAAGTTTGGACCAACTTCTTCCAAACTAGATGAAAAAATCTCATTGGGAGGAACTTTGGGTTCCGAGTTATCAAAAAGTTAAAAGAAGTAAAGTTTGGACCATGTGTCGTCCAAACCACCTAAAGAACTCTCATTCGGATGAACTTTGAGTTCCAAACTCTCTCGAAACTCAAACGGAGGAAAGTTTGGACCAACTTCGTTCAAACTAGATGAAAAACTCTCATTGGGACGAACTTTGGGTTCCGAGCTCTCAAAAACTTAAAGGAAGTAAAGTTTGGACCATGTGTCGTCCAAACCACCAAAAGAACTCTCATTCGAACGAACTTTGAGTTCCAAACTCTCTCGAAACTCAAACGGGGCCAACTTTGGACCAACTTCGTCCAAACTAGATGAAAAACTCTCATTGTGACGAACTTTGGGTTTCGAGCTCTCAAAAACTTAAAGGAAGGAAAATTTGGACCATGTGTCGTCCAAACCACCAAAAGAACTCTCATTCAGACGAACTTTGAGTTCCAAACTCTCTCGAAACTAAAACGGGCCAAAGTTTGGACCAACTTCGTCCAAACTAGATGAAAAACTCTCATTGTGACGAACTTTGGGTTTCGAGCTCTCAAAAACATAAAAGAAGTAAAGTTTGGACCATGTGTCATCCAAACCACCTAAAGAACTATCATTGGGACGAACTTTGAGTTCCAAACTCTCTCGAAACTCAAACGGAGCAAAGTTTAGACAAACTTCGTCCAAACTAGTTGAAAAACTCTCATTGTGACGAACATTGGGTTTCGAGCTCTCCAAAACTTAAAGGAAGTAAAGTTTGGACCATGTGTCGTCCAAACCACCTAAAGAACTCTCATTCGGACGAATTTTGAGTTCCAAACTCTCTCGAAACTCAAACGGAACTTTGGGTTCCGAGTTATCAAAAAGTTAAAAGAAGTAAAGTTTGGACCATGTGTCGTCCAAACCACCTAAAGAACTCTCATTCGGATGAACTTTGAGTTCCAAACTCTCTCGAAACTCAAACGGAGGAAAGTTTGGACCAACTTCGTTCAAACTAGATGAAAAACTCTCATTGGGACGAACTTTGGGTTCCGAGCTCTCAAAAACTTAAAGGAAGTAAAGTTTGGACCATGTGTCGTCCAAACCACCAAAAGAACTCTCATTCGGACGAACTTTGAGTTCCAAACTCTCTCGAAACTCAAACGGGGCCAACTTTGGACCAACTTCGTCCAAACTAGATGAAAAACTCTCATTGTGACGAACTTTGGGTTTCGAGCTCTCAAAAACTTAAAGGAAGGAAAATTTGGACCATGTGTCGTCCAAACCACCAAAAGAACTCTCATTCAGACGAACTTTGAGTTCCAAACTCTCTCGAAACTAAAACGGGCCAAAGTTTGGACCAACTTCGTCCAAACTAGATGAAAAACTCTCATTGTGACGAACTTTGGGTTTCGAGCTCTCAAAAACAGAAAAGAAGTAAAGTTTGGACCATGTGTCATCCAAACCACCTAAAGAACTATCATTGGGACGAACTTTGAGTTCCAAACTCTCTCGAAACTCAAACGGAGCAAAGTTTAGACAAACTTCGTCCAAACTAGTTGAAAAACTCTCATTGTGACGAACATTGGGTTTCGAGCTCTCCAAAACTTAAAGGAAGTAAAGTTTGGACCATGTGTCGTCCAAACCACCTAAAGAACTCTCATTCGGACGAATTTTGAGTTCCAAACTCTCTCGAAACTCAAACGGAACTTTGGGTTCCGAGTTATCAAAAAGTTAAAAGAAGTAAAGTTTGGACCATGTGTCGTCCAAACCACCTAAAGAACTCTCATTCGGATGAACTTTGAGTTCCAAACTCTCTCGAAACTCAAACGGAGGAAAGTTTGGACCAACTTCGTTCAAACTAGATGAAAAACTCTCATTGGGACGAACTTTGGGTTCCGAGCTCTCAAAAACTTAAAGGAAGTAAAGTTTGGACCATGTGTCGTCCAAACCACCAAAAGAACTCTCATTCGGACGAACTTTGAGTTCCAAACTCTCTCGAAACTCAAACGGGGCCAACTTTGGACCAACTTCGTCCAAACTAGATGAAAAACTCTCATTGTGACGAACTTTGGGTTTCGAGCTCTCAAAAACTTAAAGGAAGGAAAATTTGGACCATGTGTCGTCCAAACCACCAAAAGAACTCTCATTCAGACGAACTTTGAGTTCCAAACTCTCTCGAAACTAAAACGGGCCAAAGTTTGGACCAACTTCGTCCAAACTAGATGAAAAACTCTCATTGTGACGAACTTTGGGTTTCGAGCTCTCAAAAACATAAAAGAAGTAAAGTTTGGACCATGTGTCATCCAAACCACCTAAAGAACTATCATTGGGACGAACTTTGAGTTCCAAACTCTCTCGAAACTCAAACGGAGCAAAGTTTAGACAAACTTCGTCCAAACTAGTTGAAAAACTCTCATTGTGACGAACATTGGGTTTCGAGCTCTCCAAAACTTAAAGGAAGTAAAGTTTGGACCATGTGTCGTCCAAACCACCTAAAGAACTCTCATTCGGACGAATTTTGAGTTCCAAACTCTCTCGAAACTCAAACGGAACTTTGGGTTCCGAGTTATCAAAAAGTTAAAAGAAGTAAAGTTTGGACCATGTGTCGTCCAAACCACCTAAAGAACTCTCATTCGGATGAACTTTGAGTTCCAAACTCTCTCGAAACTCAAACGGAGGAAAGTTTGGACCAACTTCGTTCAAACTAGATGAAAAACTCTCATTGGGACGAACTTTGGGTTCCGAGCTCTCAAAAACTTAAAGGAAGTAAAGTTTGGACCATGTGTCGTCCAAACCACCAAAAGAACTCTCATTCGGACGAACTTTGAGTTCCAAACTCTCTCGAAACTCAAACGGGGCCAACTTTGGACCAACTTCGTCCAAACTAGATGAAAAACTCTCATTGTGACGAACTTTGGGTTTCGAGCTCTCAAAAACTTAAAGGAAGGAAAATTTGGACCATGTGTCGTCCAAACCACCAAAAGAACTCTCATTCAGACGAACTTTGAGTTCCAAACTCTCTCGAAACTAAAACGGGCCAAAGTTTGGACCAACTTCGTCCAAACTAGATGAAAAACTCTCATTGTGACGAACTTTGGGTTTCGAGCTCTCAAAAACATAAAAGAAGTAAAGTTTGGACCATGTGTCATCCAAACCACCTAAAGAACTATCATTGGGACGAACTTTGAGTTCCAAACTCTCTCGAAACTCAAACGGAGCAAAGTTTAGACAAACTTCGTCCAAACTAGTTGAAAAACTCTCATTGTGACGAACATTGGGTTTCGAGCTCTCCAAAACTTAAAGGAAGTAAAGTTTGGACCATGTGTCGTCCAAACCACCTAAAGAACTCTCATTCGGACGAATTTTGAGTTCCAAACTCTCTCGAAACTCAAACGGAGCAATGTTAGAACCAACTTCATCCAAACTAGATTAAAAACTCTCATTGGGACGAACTTTGGGTTCCAAGTTCTCAAAAACTTAAACGGAGTAAAGTTTGGACCATGTGTCTTCCAAACCACCTAAAGAACTATCATTGGGACGAACTTTCAGTTCCAAACTCTCTCGAAACACAAACGGAGGAAAGTTTAGACCAAGTTCGTCCAAACTAGATGAAAAACTCTCATTGTGAAGAACTTTGGGTTTCTAGCTCTCAAAAACTTAAAGGAAGTAAAGTTTGGACCATGCGTCGTCCAAACCACCAAAAGAACTCTCGTTCGGAAGAACTTTGAGTTCCAAACTCTCTCGAAACTCAAACGGAGCAAAGGTTGGACCAACTTCGTCCACACTTGATGAAAAACTCTCATTGTGACGAACTTTGGGTTTCGAGCTCTCAAAAACTTAAAGGAAGTAAAGTTTGGACCATGTGTCGTCCAAACCACGAAAAGAACTCTCATTCGGACGAACTTTGAGTTCCAAACTCTCTCGAAACTCAAACGGGACCAACTTTGGACCAACTTTGTCCAAACTAGATGAAAAACTCTCATTGTGACGAACTTTGGGTTTCGAGCTCTCAAAAACTTAAAGGAAGTAAAGTTTGGACCATGTGTCGTCCAAACCACCTAAAGAACTCTCATTCGGACGAACTTTGAGTTCCAAACTCTCTCGAAACTCAAACGGAGAAAAGTTTGGACCAACTTCTTCCAAACTAGATGAAAAAATCTCATTGGGAGGAACTTTGGGTTCCGAGTTATCAAAAAGTTAAAAGAAGTAAAGTTTGGACCATGTGTCGTCCAAACCACCTAAAGAACTCTCATTCGGATGAACTTTGAGTTCCAAACTCTCTCGAAACTCAAACGGAGGAAAGTTTGGACCAACTTCGTTCAAACTAGATGAAAAACTCTCATTGGGACGAACTTTGGGTTCCGAGCTCTCAAAAACTTAAAGGAAGTAAAGTTTGGACCATGTGTCGTCCAAACCACCAAAAGAACTCTCATTCGGACGAACTTTGAGTTCCAAACTCTCTCGAAACTCAAACGGGGCCAACTTTGGACCAACTTCGTCCAAACTAGATGAAAAACTCTCATTGTGACGAACTTTGGGTTTCGAGCTCTCAAAAACTTAAAGGAAGGAAAATTTGGACCATGTGTCGTCCAAACCACCTAAAGAACTCTCACTCGGACGAACTTTGCGTTCCAAACTCTCTCGAAACTCAAACGGAGCAATGTCTGGACCAACTTCGTCCAAACTAGAAGAAAAACTCTCATTGGGACGAACATTAGGTTCCCAGCTCTCAAAAACTTAAAGGGAGTAAAGTTTGGACCATGCGTCGTCCAAACCACCTAAAGAACTCTCATTCGGACGAACTTTGAGTTCCAAACTCTCTCGATAATGAAACGGGGCAAAGTTTGGACCAACTTCGTCTAAACTAGATGAAAAACTCTCATTGGGACGAACTTTCGGTTCCGAGCTCTCAAAAACTTAAAGGAAGTAAAGTTTGGACCATGTGTCGTCCAAACCACCTAAACAACTCTCATTCGGACGAACTTTGAGTTCCAAACTCTCTCGAAATCAAACCGAGAAAACTTTGGACCAACTTCGTCCAAACTAGATGAAAAACTCTCATTGTGACGAACTTTGGGTTTCGAGCTCTCAAAAAGTTAAAGGAAGTAAAGTTTGGACCATGTGTCGTCCAAACCACCTAAAGAACTCTCATTCGGACGAACTTTGAGTTCCAAACTCTCTCGAAACTCAAACGGAGCAAAGTTTGGACCAACTTCGTTCAAACTAGAAGAAAAACTCTCTTTGGGACGAACTTTGGGTTCCGAACTCTCAAAAACTTAAAGGAAGTAAAGTTTGGACCATGTGACGTCCAAACCACCTAAAGAACTCTCATTCGGACGAACTTTGAGTTCCAAACTCTCTCGAAACTGAAACGGGGCAAAGTTTGGACCAACTTCGTCCAAACTAGATGAAAAACTCTCATTGTGACGAACTTTGATTTTCTAGCTCTCAAAAACTTAAAGGAAGTAAAGTTTGGACCATGTGTCGTCCAAACCACCTAAAGAACTCTCATTCGGACGAACTTTGAGTTCCAAACTCTCTCGAAACTGAAACGGAGCAAAGTTTGGACCAACTTCGTTCAAACTAGAAGAAAAACTATCATTGGGACGAACTTTGGGTTCCGAGCTCTCAAAAACTTAAAGGAAGTAAAGTTTGGACCATGTGTCGTCAAAACCACCTAAAGAACTATCATTGGGACGAACTTTGAGTTACAAACTCTCTCGAAACTCAAACGGAGAAAAGTTTGGACCAACTTCGTCCAAACTAGATGAAAAACTCTCATTGGGACGAACTTTGGGTTCCGAGCTCGCATAAACTTAAAGGAACTAAGGTTTGGACGATGACCACGAAAAGAACTCTCATTCGGACGAACTTTGAGTTCCAAACTCTCTCGAAATCAAACCGGGAAAACTTTGGACCAACTTCGTCCAAACTAGATGAAAAACTCTCATTGTGACGAACTTTGGGTTTCGAGCTCTCAAAAAGTTAAAGGAAGTAAAGTTTGGACCATGTGTCGTCCAAACCACCTAAAGAACTCTCATTCGGACGAACTTTGAGTTCCAAACTCTCTCGAAACTCAAACGGAGAAAAGTTTGGACCAACTTCGTTCAAACTAGAAGAAAAACTCTCTTTGGGACGAACTTTGGGTTCCGAGCTCTCAAAAAGTTAAAGGAAGTAAAGTTTGGACCATGTGTCGTCCAAACTACCTAAAGAACTCTCATTCGGACGAACTTTGAGTTCCAAACTCTCTCGAAACTGAAACGGGGCAAAGTTTGGATCAACTTCGTCCAAACTAGATGAAAAACTCTCATTGTGACGAACTTTGGGTTTCTAGCTCTCAAAAACTTAAAGGAAGTAATGTTTGGACCATGTGTCGTCCAAACCACCTAAAGAACTCTCATTCGGACGAACTTTGAGTTCCAAACTCTCTCGAAACTCAAACGGAGCAAAGTTTTGACCAACTTCATTCAAACTAGAAGAAAAACTATCATTGGGACGAACTTTGGGTTCCGAGCTCTCAAAAACTTAAAGGAAGTAAAGTTTGGACCATGTGTCGTCAAAACCACGTAAACAACTATCATTGGGACGAACTTTGAGTTCCAAACTCTCTCGAAACACAAACGGAGCAAAGTTTGGACCAACTTCGGTCAAACTAGATGAAAAACTCTCATTGGGCCGAACTTTGGGTTTCGAGCTCTAAAAAACTTAAAGGAAGTAAAGTTTGGACCATGTGTCGTCCAAACCACCTAAAGAACTCCCATTCAGACGAACTTTGAGTTCCAAACTCTCTCGAAACTCAAACGGAGAAAAGTTTGGACCAACTTCGTCAAAACTAGATGAAAAACACTCATTGGGACGAACTTTGGGTTCCGAGCTCTCATAAACTTAAAGGAACTAAGGTTTGGACGATGACCACGAAAAGAACTCTCATTCGGACGAACTTTGAGTTCCAAACTCTCTCGAAATCAAACCGGGAAAACTTTGGACCAACTTCGTCCAAACTAGATGAAAAACTCTCATTGTGACGAACTTTGGGTTTCGAGCTCTCAAAAAGTTAAAGGAAGTAAAGTTCTGACCATGTGTCGTCGAAACCACCTAAAGAACTCTCATTCGGACGAACTTTGAGTTCCAAACTCTCTCGAAACTGAAACGGGGAAAAGTTTGGACCAACTTCGTCCAAACTAGATGAAAAACTCTCATTGTGACGAACTTTGGGTTTCTAGCTTTCAAAAACTTAAAGGAAGTAAAGTTTGGACCATGTGTCGTCCAAACCACCTAAAGAACTCTCATTCGGACGAACTTTGAGTTCCAAATTCTCTCGAAACTCAAACGGAGCAAAGCTTGGACCAACTTCGTTCAAACTAGAAGAAAAACTATCATTGGGACGAACTTTGGGTTCCGAGCTCTCAAAAACTTAAAGGAAGTAAAGTTTGGACCATGTGTCGTCAAAACCACCTAAAGAACTCTCATTCGGACGAACTTTGAGTTCCAAACTCTCTCGAAACTCAAACGGAGCAAAGTTTAGACAAACTTCGTCCAAACTAGATGAAAAACTCTCATTGTGACGAACTTTGGGTTTCGATCTCTCCAAAACTTAAAGGAAGTAAAGTTTGGAACATGTGTCGTCCAAACCACCTAAGGAACTCTCATTCGGACGAACTTTGCGTTCCAAACTCTCTCGAAACTCAAACGGAGCAATGTCTGGACCAACTTCGTCCAAACTAGATGAAAAACTCTCATTGGGACGAACTTTGGGTTCCGAGCTCTAATAAACTCAAACGGAGTAAAGTTTGGACCATGTGTCTTCCAAACCACCTAAAGAACTACAATGGGGACGAACTTTGAGTTCCAAACTCTCTCGCAACTATAACAGAGCATAGTTTAGACGACCTTCGTCCAAACTAGATGAAAAACTCTCATTGTGACGAACTTTGGGTTTCGAGCTCTCAAAAACTTAAAGGAAGTAAAGTTTGGACCATGTGTCGTTCAAACCACCTAAAGAACTCTCATTCGGACGAACTTTGAGTTCAAAACTCTCTCGAAACTCAAACGGAGCAAAGTTTGGACCAACTTCGTTCAAACTAGAAGAAAAACTATCATTGGGACGAACTTTGGGTTCCGAGCTCTCAAAAACTTAAAGGAAGTAAAGTTTGGACCATGTGTCGTCAAAACCACCTAAAGAACTATCATTGGGACGAACTTTGAGTTCCAAACTCTCTCGAAACTCAAACGGAGCAAAGTTTAGACAAACTTCGTCCAAACTAGATGAAAAACTCTCCTTGTGACGAACTTTGGGTTTCGATCTCTCCAAAACTTAAAGGAAGTAAAGTTTGGACCATGTGTCCTCCAAACCACCTAAATAACTATCATTGGGACGAACTTTGAGTTCCAAACTCTCTCGAAACACAAACGGAGCAAAGTTTGGACCAACTTCGTCCAAACTAGATGAAAAACTCTCATTGTGACGAACTTTGGGTTTCGATCTCTCCAAAACTTAAAGGAAGAAAAGTTTGGACCATGTGTCGTCCAAACCACCTAAAGAACTCTCATTCGGACGAACTTTGAGTTCCATACTCTCTCGAAACTCAAACGGAGAAAAGTTTGGACCCTCTTCGTCCAAACTAGATGAAAAACTCTCATTGGGACGAACTTTGGGTTCCGAGCTCTCATAAACTTAAAGGAACTAAGTTTGGACGATGTTTCGTCCAAACCACCAAAAGAACATTCAGTCGGACGAACTTTGAGTTCCAAACTCTCTCGAAATCAAACGGGAAAACTTTGGACCAACTTCGTCCAAACTAGATGAAAAACTCTCATTGTGACGAACTTTGGGTTTCGAGCTCTCAAAAAGTTAAAGGAAGTAAAGTTTTGACCATGTGTCGTCCAAACCACCTAAAGAACTCTCATTCGGACGAACTTTGTGTTCCAAACTCTCTCGAAACTCAAACGGAGCAAAGTTTTGACCAACTTCGTTCAAACTAGAAGAAAAACTCTCATTGGGACGAAATTTGGGTTCTGATCTCTCAAAAACTTAAAGGAAGTAAAGTTTGGACCATGTGTCGTCCAAACCACCTAAAGAACTCTCATTCGGACGAACTTTAAGTTCCAAACTCTCTCGAAACTGAAACGGGGCAAAGTTTCAACCAACTTTGTCCAAACAAGATGAAAAACTCTCATTGTGACGAACTTTGGGTTTCGAGATCTCAAAAACTTAAAGGAAGTAAAGTTTGGACCATGTGTCGTCCAAACAACCTAAAGAACTCTCATTCGGACGAACTTTGAGTTCCAAACTCTCTCGAAACTCAAACGGAGAAAAGTTCTGACCAACTTCGTCCAAACTCTCTCGAAACTGAAACGGGGCAAAGTTTCAACCAACTTTGTCCAAACAAGATGAAAAACTCTCATTGTGACGAACTTTGGGTTCCGAGCTCTCAAAAAGTTAAAGGAAGTAAAGTTTGGACCATGTGTCGTCCAAACCACCTAAAGAACTCTCATTCGGACGAACTTTGAGTTCCAAACTCTCTCGAAACTCAAACGGAGCAAAGTTTGGACCAACTTCGTTCAAACTAGAAGAAAAACTCTCATTGGGACGAACTTTGGGTTCCGAGCTCTCAAAAACTTAAAGGAAGTAAAGTTTGGACCATGTGTCGTCCAAACCACCTAAAGAACTCTCATTCGGACGAACTTTAAGTTCCAAACTCTCTCGAAACTGAAACGGGGCAAAGTTTCGACCAAATTCGTCCAAACAAGATGAAAAACTCTCATTGTGACGAACTTTGGGTTTCGAGATCTCAAAAACTTAAAGGAAGTAAAGTTTGGACCATGTGTCGTCCAAACAACCTAAAGAACTCTCATTCCGACGAACTTTGAGTTCCAAACTCTCTCGAAACTCAAACGGAGAAAAGTTTGGACCAACTTCGTCCAAACTAGATGAAAAACTCTCATAGGGACGAACTTTGGGTTCCGAGCTCTCAAAAAGTTAAAGGAAGTAAGGTTTGGACCATGTGTCGTCCAAACCACCTAAAGAACTCTCATTCGGACGAACTTTGAGTTCCAAACTCTCTCGAAACTAAAATGGAGCAATGTTTGGACCAACTTCGTTCAAACTAGATGAAAAACTCTCATTGGGATGAACTTTGGGTTCCGAGCTCTCAAAATCTTAAACAGAGTAAAGTTTGGACCATGTGTCATCCAAACAACCTAAAGAACTATCATTGGGACGAACTTTGATTTCCAAACTCTCTCGAAACTCAAACGGAGCAAAGTTTAGACAAACTTCGTCCAAACTAGATGAAAAACTCTCATTGTGACGAACTTTGGGTTTCGAGCTCTCAAAAACTTAAAGGAAGTAAAGTTTGGACTATGTGTCGTCCAAACCACCTAAAGAACTCTCATTCGGACGAACTTTGAGTTTCAAACTCTCTCGAAACTCAAACGGAGCAAAGTTTGGACAAACTTCGTTCAAACTAGATGAAAAACTCTCATTGGGACGAACTTTGGGTTCCGAGCTCCCATAAACTTAAAGGAAATAAAGTTTGGACCCTGTGTCGTCCAAACCACCGAAAGAACGCTCATTCGGACGAACTTTGAGTTTCAAACTCTCTCGAAACTCAAACGGAGAAAAGTTTTGACCAACTTCGTCCAAACTAGTTGAAAAACTCTCATTGGGACGAATTTTGGGTTCCGAGCTCTCAAAAAGTTAAAGGAAGTAAAGTTTGGACCATGTGTCATCCAAACAACCTAAAGAACTCTCATTCGGACGAACTTTGAGTTCCAAACTCTCTCGAAACTGAAACGGAGCAAAGTTTGGACCAACTTCGTTCAAACTAGATGAAAAACTCTCATTGGGACGAACTTTGGGTTCCGAGCTCTCATAAACTTAAAGGAAGTAAAGTTTGGACCATGTGTCGTCCAAACCACCGAAAGAACTCTCATTCGAACGAACTTTGAGTTCCAAACTCTCTCGAAACTCAAACGGAGCAAAGTTTGGACCAACTTCGTCCAAACTAGATGAAAAACTCTCATTGGGACGAACTTTGGGTTCCGAGCTCTCATAAACTTAAAGGAAGTAAAGTTTGGACCATGTGTCGTCCAAACCACCGAAAGAACTCTCATTCGGACAAACTTTGAGTTCCAAACTCTCTCGAAACTCAAACGGAGAAAAGTTTGGACCAACTTCGTCCAAACTAGATGAAAAACTCTCATTGGGACGAACTTTGGGTTCCGAGCTCTGAAAAACTTAAACGGAGTAAAGTTTGGACCATGTGTCGTCCAAACCACCTAAAGAACTATCATTCGGACGAAATTTGAGTTCCAAACTCTCTTTAAACTCAAATGGGGCAAAGTTTGGACCAACTTCGTCCAAACTAGATGAAAAACTCTCATTGGGACGAATTTTGGGTTCCGAGCTCTCAAAAAGTTAAAGGAAGTAAAGTTTGGACCATGTGTCATCCAAACAACCTAAAGAACTCTCATTTGGACGAAATTTGAGTACCAAACTCTCTCGAAACTCAAACGGAGATAAGTTTGGACCAACTTCGTCCAAACTAGATGAAAAACTCTCATTGGGACGAACTTTGGGTTCCGAGCTCTGAAAAACTTAAACGGAGTAAAGTTTGGACCATGTGTCGTCCAAACCACCTAAAGAACTATCATTCGGACGAAATTTGAGTTCCAAACTCTCTTTAAACTCAAATGGGGCAAAGTTTGGACCAACTTCGTCCAAACTAGATGAAAAACTCTCATTGGGACGAATTTTGGGTTCCGAGCTCTCAAAAAGTTAAAGGAAGTAAAGTTTGGACCATGTGTCATCCAAACAACCTAAAGAACTCTCATTTGGACGAAATTTGAGTACCAAACTCTCTCGAAACTCAAACGGAGATAAGTTTCGACCAACTTCGTCCAAACTAGATGAAAAACTCTCATTGGGACGAACTTTGGGTTCCGAGCTCTGAAAAACTTAAACGGAGTAAAGTTTGGACCATGTGTCGTCCAAACCACCTAAAGAACTATCATTCGGACGAAATTTGAGTTCCAAACTCTCTTGAAACTCAAATGGGGAAAAGTTTGGACCAACTTCGTCCAAACTAGATGAAAAACTCTCATTGGGACGAACTTTGGGTTTCGAGCTCTCAAAAACATAAAGGAAGTAAAGTTTGGACCATGTGTCGTCCAAACAACCTAAAGAACTCTCATTCGGACGAAATTTGAGTACCAAACTCTCTCGAAACTCAAACGGAGAAAGGTTTTGACCAAGTTCGTCCAAACTAGATGAAAAACTCTCATTGGGACGAACTTTGGGTTCCGAGCTCTCATAAACTTAAAGGAAATAAAGTTTGGACCATGTGTCGTCCAAACCACCGAAAGAACTCTCATTCGGACGAACTTTGAGTTTCAAACTCTCTCGAAACTCAAACGGAGAAAAGTTTTGACCAACTTCGTCCAAACTAGTTGAAAAACTCTCATTGGGACGAAATTTGGGTTCCGAGCTCTCAAAAAGTTAAAGGAAGTAATGTTTGGACCATGTGTCATCCAAACAACCTAAAGAACTCTCATTCGGACGAACTTTGAGTTCCAAACTCTCTCGAAACTCAAACGGAGCAAAGTTTGGACCAACTTCGTCCAAACTAGATGAAAAACTCTCATTGGGACGAACTTTGGGTTCCCAGCTCTGAAAAACTTAAACGGAGTAAAGTTTGGACCATGTGTCGTCCAAACCACCTAAAGAACTATCATTCGGACGAAATTTGAGTTCCAAACTCTCTTGAAACTCAAATGGGGCAAAGTTTGGACCAACTTCGTCCAAACTAGATGAAAAACTCTCATTGGGACGAACTTTGGGTTTCGAGCTCTCAAAAACATAAAGGAAGTAAAGTTTGGACCATGTGTCGTCCAAACAACCTAAAGAACTCTCATTCGGACGAAATTTGAGTACCAAACTCTCTCGAAACTCAAACGGAGAAAGGTTTTGACCAACTTCGTCCAAACTAGTTGAAAAACTCTCATTGGGAAGAATTTTGGGTTCCGAGTTCTCAAAAAGTTAAAGGAAGTAAAGTTTGGACCATGTGTCGTCCAAACAACCTAAAGAACTCTCATTCGGACGAACTTTTAGTTCCAAACTCTCTCGAAACTCAAACGGAGCAAAGTTTGGACCAACTTCGTTCAAACGAGATGAAAAACTCTCATTGGGACGAACTTTGGGTTCCGAGCTCTCATAAACTTAAAGGAAGTAAAGTTTGGACCATGTGTCGTCCAAACCACCGAAAGAACTCTAATTCGGACGAACTTTGAGTTCCAAACTCTCTCGAAACTCAAACGGAGCAAAGTTTGGACCAACTTCGTCCAAACTAGATGAAAAACTCTCATTGGGACGAACTTTGGGTTCCGAGCTCTGAAAAACTTAAACGGAGTAAACTTTGGAGCATGTGTCGTCCAAACCACCTAAAGAACTATCATTCGGACGAAATTTGAGTTCCAAACTCTCTTGAAACTCAAATGGGGCAAAGTTTGGACCAACTTCGTCCAAACTAGATGAAAAACTCTCATTGGGACAAACTTTGGGTTTCGAGCTCTCAAAAACTTAAAGGAAGTAAAGTTTGGACCATGTGTCGTCCAAACCACCGAAAGAACTCTCATTCGGACGAAATTTGAGTTTCAAACTCTCTCGAAACTCAAACGGAGAAAAGTTTTGACCAACTTCGTCCAAACTAGTTGAAAAACTCTCATTGTGACGAATTTTGGTTCCGAGCTTCCAAAAAGATAAATGAAGTAAAGTTTGGACCATGTGTCGTCCAAACAACCTAAAGAACTCTCATTCGGACGAACTTTGAGTTCCAAACTCTCTCGAAACTCAAACGGAACAAAGTTTGGACCAACTTCGTTCAAACTAGATGAAAAACTCTCATTGGGACGAACTTTGGGTTCCGAGCTCTCAAAAACTTAAAGGAAGTAAAGTTTGGACCATGTGTCATCCAAACCACCTAAAGAACTCTCATTCGGACGAACTTTGAGTTCAAAACTCTCTCGAAACTCAAACGGAGAAAAGTTTTGACCAACTTCGTCCAAACTAGTTGAAAAACTCTCATTGGGACGAATTTTGGGTTCCGAGCTTCCAAAAAGTTAAAGGAACTAAAGTTTGGACCATGCGTCGTCCAAACCACCAAAAGAAGTCTCATTCGGACGAACTTTGAGTTCCAAACTCTCTCGAAACTCAAACGGAGCAAAGTTTGGACCAACTTAGTTCAAACTAGATGAAAAACTCTCATTGGGACGAACTTTGGGTTCCGAGCTCTCAACAACTTAAAGGAAGTAATGTTTGGCCATGTGTCGTCCAAACCACCTAAAAAACTCTCAATCGGACGAACTTTGAGTTCCGAACTCTCTCGAAACTCAAATGGAGCAAAGTTTGGACCAACTTCGTCCAAACTAGAACGAACTTTCAGTTCCAAACTCTCTCGAAACTCAAACGGAGCAAAGTTTGGAAAAACTTCGTCCAAACTAGGTGAAAAACTCTCATTGGGACGAACTTTCGATTCCGAGCACTCAAAAACTTAAACGGCGTAAAGTTTGGACCATGTGTAGTCCAAACCACCTAAAGAACTCTCATTCGAACGAACTTTGTGTTCCAAACTCCCACGAAACTCAAACGGAGCAAAGTTTGGACCAACTTGTCCAAACTAGATTAAAAACTCTCATTGGGACGAACATTGGGTTCCGAGCTCTCAAAAACTCAAAGGAAGTAAACTTTGGACCATGTGTCGTCCAAACCACCTAAAGAACTGTCATTTGGACGAACTTTCAGTTCCAAACTCTCTCGAAACTAAAACGGAGCAAAGTTTGGACAAACTGCGTCCAAACTAGGTGAAAAACTCTCATTGGGACGAACTTTGGGTTCCGAGCACTCAAAAACTTAAACGGAGTAAAGTTTGGACCATGTGTTGTCCAAACCACCTAAAGAACTATCGTTGGGACGAACTTTCAGTTCCAAACTCTCTCGAAACTCAAACGGAGCAAAGTTTGGACAAACTGCGTCCAAACTAGATTAAAAACTCTCATTGGGACGAACTTTGGGTTTCGAGTTCTCAAAAACTTAAACGGAGTAAAGTTTGGACCACGTGTCGTCCAAACCACCTAAAAAACTATCGTTGGGACGAACTTTGAGTTCCAAACTCTCTCGAAACTCAAAGGGAGCAAAGTTTTGACAAACTTCGTCCAAACTAGATGAAAAACTCTCATTGGGACGAACTTTGGGTTTCGAGCTCTCAAAAACTTAAACGGAGTAAAGTTTTGACCATGTGTCGTCCAAACCACCTAAAGAACTCTCATTCGGACGAACTTTGAGTTCCAAACTCTCTCGAAACTAAAACGGAGCGAGGTTTGGACCAACTTCGTCCAAACTAGGTGAAAAACTCTCATTGGGACGAACTTTGGATTCCGAGCACTCAAAAACTTAAACGGCGTAAAGTTTGGACCATGTGTGGTCCAAACCACCTAAAGAGCTCTCATTCGAACGAACTTTGTTTTCCAAACTCCCACGAAACTCAAACGGAGCAAATTTGGACCAACTTCGTCCAAACTAGATTAAAAACTCTCATTGGGACGAACTTTGGGTTCCGAGCTCTCAAAAACTTAAACGGGGTAAAGTTTGGACCATGTGTCGTCCAAACCACCTAAAGAACTCTCATTCGAACGAACTTTGTGTTCCAAACTCCTTCGAAACTCAAACGGAGCAAAGTTTGGACCAACTTCGTCCAAACTAGATTAAAAACTCTCATTGGGACGAAATTTGGGTTTCGAGCTCTCAAAAACTTAAACGGAGTAAAGTTTGGACCATGTGTCGTCCAAACCACCTAAAGAACTCTCATTCGGACGAACTTTGAGTTTCAAACACTCTCGAAACTAAAACGGAGCGAGGTTTGGACCAACTTCGTCCAAACTAGGTGAAAAACTCTCATTGGGACGAACTTTGGATTCCGAGCACTCAAAAACTTAAACGGCGTAAAGTTTGGACCATGTGTAGTCCAAACCACCTAAAGAACTCTCATTCGAACGAACTTTGTGTTCCAAACTCTCTCGACACTCAAACGGAGCAAAGTTTGGACCAACTTCGTCCAAACTAGATTAAAAACTCTCATTGGGACGAACTTTGGGTTTCGAGCTCTCAAAAACTTAAAGGAAGTAAAGTTTGGACCATGTGTCGTCCAAACCACCTAAAAAACTCTCATTCGGACGAACTTTGAGTTCCAAACTCTCTCGAAATTCAAACGGAGCAAAGTTTGGACCAACGTCGTCCAAACTAGATGAAAAACTCTCATTGGGACGAACTTTGGGTTCCGAGCTCTCAAAAACTTAAAGGAAGTAAAGTTTGGACCATGTGTCGTCCAAACGCCCTAAAGAACTCTCATTCGGATGAACTTTGAGTTCCAAACTCTCTCGAAACTCAAACGGAGCAAAGTTGGACCAACTTCGTCCAAACTAGATTAAAAACTCTCATTGGGACGAACTTTGGGTTCCGAGCTCTCAAAAACTTAAAGGAAGTAAAGTTTGGACCATGTGTCGTCCAAACCACCTAAAGAACTCTCATTCGGACGAACTTTCAGTTCCAAACTCTCTCGAAACTCAAACGGAGCAAAGTTTGGACAAACTTCGTCCAAACTAGATTAAAAACTCTCATTGGGACGAACTTTGGGTTCCGAGATCTCAAAAACTTAAACGGAGTAAAGTTTGGACCATGTGTCGTCCAAACCACCTAAAGAACTCCTCACTCGGAGGAACTTTGAGTTCCAAACTCTCTCAAAACTAAAACGGAGCAAAGTTTGGACCAACTTCGTCCAAACTAGACGAAAAACTCTCATTGGGACGAACTTTCGATTCCGAGCACTCAAAAACTTAAACGGAGTAAAGTTTGGACCATGTGTCGTCCAAACCACCTAAAGAACTCTCATTCGAACGAACTTTTTGTTCCAAACTCCCTCGAAACTCAAACGGAGCAAAGTTTGGACCAACTTCGTCCAAACTAGATTAAAAACTCTCATTGGGACGAACTTTGGGATCCGAGCTCTCAAAAACTTAAAAGAAGTAAAGTTTGGACCATGTGTCGTCCAAACCACCTAAAGAACTCTCATTCGGACGAACTTTGAGTTCCAAACTCTCTCGAAACTAAAACGGAGCAAAGTTTGGACCAACTTCGTCCAAACTAGGTGAAAAACTCTCATTGGGACGAACTTTCGATTCCGAGCACTCAAAAACTTAAACGGAGTAAAGTTTGGACCATGTGTCGTCCAAACCACCTAAAGAACTCTCATTCGAACGAACTTTTTGTTCCAAACTCCCTCGAAACTCAAACGGAGCAAAGTTTGGACCAACTTCGTCCAAACTAGGTGAAAAGCTCTCATTGGGACGAACTTTCGATTCCGAGCACTCAAAAACTTAAACGGAGTAAAGTTTGGACCATGTGTCGTCCAAACCACCTAAAGAACTCTCATTTGGACGAACTTGGAGTTCCAAACTCTCTCGAAACTCAAACGGAGCAAAGTTTGGACCAACTTCGTCCAAACTAGATTAAAAACTCTCATTGGGACGAACTTTGGGTTCCGAGCTCTCAAAAACTTAAAGGAAGTAAAGTTTGGACAATGTGTCGTCCAAACCACCTAAACAACTCTCATTCGGATGAACTTTGAGTTCCAAACTCTCTCGAAACTCGAACGGAGCAAAGTTGGACCAACTTCGTCCAAACTAGATTAAAAACTCTCATTGGGACGAACTTTGGGTTCCGAGCTCTCAAAAACTTAAACGGAGTAAAGTTTGGACCATGTGTCGTCCAAACAACCTAAAGAACTATCATTGGAACGAACTTTGAGTTCCAAACTCTCTCGAAACTCAAATGGAGCAAAGTTTGGACCAACATTGTCCAAACTAGATGAAAAACTCTCATTGGGACGAACTTAGGGTTCCGAGCTCTCAAAAACTTAAACAGAGTAAAGTTTGGACCATGTGTCGTCCAAACCACCCAAAGAACTCTCATTCGAACGAACTTTTTGTTCCAAACTCCCTCGAAACTCAAACGGAGCAATGTTTGGACCAACTTCGTCCAAACTAGATTAAAAACTCTCATTGGGACGAACTTTGGGTTCCGAGCTCTCAAAAACTTAAAGGAAGTAAAGTTTGGACCATGTGTCGTCCAAACCACCTAAAGAACTCTCATTCGGATGAACTTTGAGTTCCAAACTCTCTCGAAAATCAAACGGAGCAAAGTTTGGACCAACTTCGTCCAAACTAGATTAAAAACTCTCATTGGGACGAACTTTGGGTTGCGAGCTCTCAAAAACTTAAAGGAAGTAAAGTTTGGACCATGTGTCGTCCAAACCACCTAAAGAACTCTCAGTCGGACGAAATTTGAGTTCCAAACTCTCTCGAAACTAAAACGGAGCAAAGTTTGGACCAACTTCATCCAAACTAGCTGAAAATCTCTCATTGGGACGAACTTTCGATTCCGAGCACTCAAAAACTTAAACGGAGTAAAGTTTGGACCATGTGTCGTCCAAACCAACGAAAGAACTCTCATTCGGACGAACTTTGAGTTCCAAACTCTCTCGAAACTCAAACGGAGCAAAGTTTGGACCAACTTTGTCCAAACTAGCTTAAAAACTCTCATTGGGACGAACTTTGGGTTCCGAGCTCTCAAAAACTTAAACGGAGTAAAGTTTGGACCATGTGTCGTCCAAACCACCTAAAGAACTCTCATTCGGACGAACTTTGAGTTCCAAACTCTCTCGAAACTAAAACGGAGCGAAGTTTGCACCAACTTCGTCCAAACTAGGTGAAAAGCTCTCATTGGGACGAACTTTCGATTCTGAGCACTCAAAAACTTAAACGGAGTAAAGTTTGGACCATGTGTCGTCCAAACGACCTAAAGAACTCTCATTCGGACGAACTTTGAGTTCCAAACTCTCTCGAAACTCAAACGGAGCAAAGTTTGGACCAACTTCGTCCAAACTAGATTAAAAACTCTCATTGGGACGAACTTTGGGTTCCGAGCTCTCAAAAACCTAAAGGAAGTAAAGTTTGGACCATGTGTCGTCCAAACCACCTAAAGAACTATCATTGGAACGAACTTTGAGTTCCAAACTCTCTCGAAACTCAAATGGAGCAAAATTTGGACCAACATAGTCCAAACTAGATTAAAAACTCTCATTGGGACGAACTTAGGGTTCCGAGCTCTCAAAAACTTAAACAGAGTAAAGTTTGGACCATGTGTCGTCCAAACCACCTAAAGAACTGTCATTCGAACGAACTTTGTGTTCCAAACTCCCTCGAAACTAAAACGGAGCAAAGTTTGGACCAACTTCGTCCAAACTAGATTAAAAACTCTCATTGGGACGAACTTTGGGTTCCGAGCTCTCAAAAACTTAAAGGAAGTAAAGTTTGGACCATGTGTCGTCCAAACCACCTAAAGAACTCTCATTCGGACGAACTTTGAGTTCCAAAGTCTCTCGAAACTCAAACGGAGCAAAGTTTGGACCAACTTCGTCCAAACTACATGAAAAACTCTCATTGGGACGAACTTTGGGTTTCGAGCTCTCAGAAACTTAAACGGAGTATAGTTTGGACCATGTCTCGTCCAAACCACCTGAAGAACTCCCATTCGGACGAACTTTCTGTTCCAAACTCTCTCAAAACTAAAACGGAGCAAAGTTTGGACCAACTTCGTCCAAACTAGGTGAAAAACTCTCATTGGGACGAACTTTCGATTCCGAGCACTCAAAAACTTAAACGGAGTAAAGTTTGAACCATGTGTCGTCCAAACCACCTAAAGAACTCTCATTCGAACGAACTTTTTGTTCCAAACTCCCTCGAAACTCAAACGGAGCAAAGTTTTGACCAACTTCGTCCAAACTAGATTAAAAACTCTCATTGGGACGAACTTTGGGTTCCGAGCTCTCAAAAACTTAAAGGAAGTAAAGTTTGGACCATGTGTCGTCCAAACCACCTAAAGAACTCTCATTCGGACGAACTTTGAGTTCCAAACTCTCTCGAAACTCAAACGGAGCAAAGTTTGGACCAACTTCGTCAAAACTAGATCAAAAACTCTCATTGGGACGAACTTTGGATTACGAGCTCTCAAAAACTTAAAGGAAGTAAAGTTTGGACCATGTGTCATCCAAACCACCTAAAGAACTCTCATTCGGACGAACTTTGAGTTCCAAAGTCTCTCGAAACTCAAACGGAGCAAAGTTTGGACCAACTTCGTCCAAACTACATGAAAAACTCTCATTGGGACGAACTTTGGGTTTCGAGCTGTCAAAAACTTAAACGGAGTATAGTTTGGACCATGTGTCGTCCAAACCACCTAAAGAACTCCCATTCGGACGAACTTTGTGTTCCAAACTCTCTCAAAACTAAAACGGAGCAAAGTTTGGACCAACTTCGTCCAAACTAGGTGAAAAACTCTCATTGGGACGAACTTTGGGTTTCGAGCTCTCAAAAACTTAAAGGAAGTAAAGTTTGGACCATGTGTCGTCCAAACCACCTAAAGAACTCTCATTCGGACGAACCTTGAGTTCCAAACTCTCTCGAAATTCAAACGGAGCAAAGTTTGGACCAACTTCGTCCAAACTAGATTAAAAACTCTCATTGGGACGAACTTTGGGTTGCGAGCTCTCAAAAACTTAAAGGAAGTAAAGTTTGGGTTTCGAGCACTCAAAAACTTAAACGGAGTAAAGTTTGGACCATGTGTCGTCCAAACCACCTAAAGAACTCTCATTCGAACGAACTTTTTGTTCCAAACTCCCTCGAAACTCAAACGGAGCAAAGTTTTGACCAACTTCGTCCAAACTAGATTAAAATTCTCATTGGGACGAACTTTGGGTTCCGAGCTCTCAAAAACTTAAAGGAAGTAAAGTTTGGGTTTCGAGCACTCAAAAACTTAAACGGAGTAAAGTTTGGACCATGTGTCGTCCAAACCACCTAAAGAACTCTCATTCGAACGAACTTTTTGTTCCAAACTCCCTCGAAACTCAAACGGAGCAAAGTTTTGACCAACTTCGTCCAAACTAGATTAAAAATTCTCATTGGGACGAACTTTGGGTTCCGAGCTCTCAAAAACTTAAAGGAAGTAAAGTTTGGACCATGTGTCGTCCAAACCACCTAAAGAACCCTCATTCGGACGAACTTTGAGTTCCAAAGTCTCTCGAAACTCAAACGGAGCAAAGTTTGGACCAACTTCGTCCAAACTACATGAAAAACTCTCATTGGGACGAACTTTGGGTTTCGAGCTCTCAAAAACTTAAAGGAAGTAAAGTTTGGACCATGTGTCGTCCAAACCACTCAAAAAGTTAAAGGACGTAAAGTTTGGACCATGTGTCGTCCAAACCACCTAAAGAACTCTCATTCGGACAAACTTTGAGTTCGAAACTCTCTCGAAACTCAAACGGAGCAAAGTTTAGACAAACTTCGTCCAAACTAGATGAAAAACTCTCATTGTGACGAACTTTAGGTTTCGAGCTCTCAAAAAGTTAAAGGAAGTAAAGTTTGGACCATGTGTCGTCCATACCACCTAAAGAACTCTCATTCGGACGAACTTTGAGTTCAAAACTCTCTCGAAACCCAAACGGAGCAAAGTTTGTACGAACTTCGTTCAAACTAGATGAAAAACTCTCACTGGGTCGAACTTTGGGTTCCGAGCTCTCATAAACTTAAAGGAAGAAAAGTTTGAACCATGTGTCGTCCAAACAACCTAAAGAACTCTCATTCGGACGAACTTTGAGTTCCAAACTCTCTCGAAACTCAAACGGAGCAAAGTTTAGACAAACTTCGTCCAAACTAGATGAAAAACTCTCATTGTGACGAACTTTAGGTTTCGAGCTCTCAAAAAGTTAAAGGAAGTAAAGTTTGGACCATGTGTCGTCCAAACCACCTAAAGAACTCTCATTCGGACGAACTTTGAGTTCAAAACTCTCTCGAAACCCAAACGGGGCAAAGTTTGTACGAACTTCGTTCAAACTAGATGAAAAACTCTCACTGGGTCGAACTTTGGGTTCCGAGCTCTCATAAACTTAAAGGAAGAAAAGTTTGAACCATGTGTCGTCCAAACAACCTAAAGAACTCTCATTCGGACGAACTTTGAGTTCCAAACTCTCTCGAAAATCAAACGGAGCAGAGTTTGGACCAACTTCGTCCAAACTAGATGAAAAACTCTCACTCGGACGAACTTTGGGTTCCGAGCTCTCAAAAACTTGAACGGAGTAAAGTTTGGACTGTGGGTCGTCCAAACCACGTAAAGAACTATCATTGGGACGAACTTTGAGTTCCAAACTCTCTCGAAACTCAAATGGAGCAAAGTTTGGACCAACTTCGTCCAAACTAGATGAAAAACTCTCATTGTGACGAACTTTGGGTTCCGAGCTCTAAAACACTTAAAGGAAGTAAAGTTTGGACCATGTGTCCTCCAAACCACCTTAAGAACTCTAATTCGGACGAACTTTGAATTCCAAACTCTCTCGAAACTCAAACGGAGCAAAATTTGGACCAACTTCGTCCAAACTAGATGAAAAACTCTCATTGGGACGAACTTTTGGTTCCGAGCTCTCAAAAACTTAAACGGAGTAAAGTTTCGACCATGTGTCTTCCAAACCACCTAAAGAACTCTCATAGGGACAAACTTTGAGTTCCAAACTCTCTCGAAACTCACACGGAGCAAGTTTGGACCAACTTCGTCCAAACTAGGTGAAAAACTCTCATTCGGACGAACTTTGGGTTTCGAGCTCTCAAAAACTTAAACGAAGTAAAGTTTGGACCATGTGTCGTCCAAACCACCTAAAGAACTCTCATTCGGACGAACTTTGAGTTCCAAACTCTCTCGAAACTAAAACGGAGCAAATTTGGACCAACTTCGTCCAAACTAGGTGAAAAACTCTCATTGGGACGAACTTTGGGTTCCGAGCTCTCAAAAGCATAAATGGAGTAAAGTTTGGACCATTTGTCGTCCAAACCACCTAAAAAACTATCATTGGGACGAACTTTGAGTTCCAAACTCTCTCGAAACTCAAATGGAGAAAAGTTTGGACCAACTTCGTCCAAACTAGATGAAAAACTCTCATTGGGACGAACTTTGGGTTTCGAGCTCTCAAAAACTTAAACGGAGTAAAGTTTGGACCATGTGTCGTCCAAACCACCTAAAGAACTATCATTGGGACGAACTTTGAGTTCCAAACTCTCTCGAAACTCAAACGGAGCAAAGTTTCGACCAACTTCGTCCAAGCTAGATGAAAAACTCTCATTGTGACGAACTTTGGGTTCCGAGCTCTAAAAAACTTAAAGGAAGTAAAGTTTGGACCATGTGTCGTCCAAACCACCTAAAGAACTCTAATTCAGACGAACTTTGAGTTCCAAACTCTCTCGAAACTCAAACGGAGCAAAGTTTGGACCAACTTCGACCAAACTAGATGAAAAACTCTCATTGGGTCGAACTTTGGGTTCCGAGCTCTCATAAACTTAAAGGAAGAAAAGTTTGGACCATGTGTCGTCCAAACCACCTAAAGAACTCTCATTCGGACGAACTTTGAGTTCCAAACTCTCTCGAAACTCAAACGGGGCAAAGTTTGGACCAACTTCGTTCAAACTAGATGAAAACTCTCACTGGGACGAACTTTGGGTTCCGAGCTCTCAAAAACTTAAACGGAGTAAAGTTTTGACCGTGTGTTGTCCAAACCACCTAAAGAACTCTCATTCGGATGAACTTTGAGTTCCAAACTCTCTGGAAACTCAAACGGAGCAAAGTTTGGACCAACTTCGTCCAAACTAGGTTAAAAACTCTCATTGTAACGAACTTTGGGTTCCGAGCTCTAAAAAGCTTAAAGGAAGTAAAGTTTGGACCATGTGTCCTCCAAACCACCTAAAGAACTCTAATTCGGACGAACTTTGAGTTCCAAACTCTCTCGAAACTCAAACGAATCAAAGTTTGGACCAACTTCGTCCAAACTAGATGAAAAACTCTCATTGGGTCGAACTTTGGGTTTCGAGCTCTCATAAACTTAAAGGAAGAAAAGTTTGAACCATGTGTCGTCCAGACCACCTAAAGAACTCTCATTCGGACGAACTTTGAGTTCCAAACTCTCTCGAAACTCAAACGGAGCAAAGTTTAGACAAACTTCGTCCAAACTAGATGAAAAACTCTCATTGTGACGAACTTTGGGTTTCGAGCTCTCAAAAAGTTAAAGGAAGTAAAGTTTGGAGCATGTGTCGTCCATACCACCTAAAGAACTCTCATTCGGACGAACTTTGAGTTCCAAACTCTCTCGTAAGTAAAACGGAGCAAAGTTTGGACCAACTTCGTTCAAACTAGATGAAAACCTCTCACTGGGACGAACATTGGGTTCCGAGCTCTCATAAACTTAAAGGATGAAAAGTTTGAACCGTGTGTCGTCCAGACCACCTAAAGAACTCTCATTCGGACGAACTTTGAGTTCCAAACTCTCTCGAAACTCAAACGGAGCAAAGTTTGGACAAACTTCGTCCAAACTAGATGAAAAACTCTCATTGTGACGAACTTTCGGTTTCGAGCTCTCAAAAAGTTAAAGGAAGTAAAGTTTGGAGCATGTGTCGTCCCAACCACCTAAAGAACTCTCATTCGGACGAACTTTGAGTTCCAAACTCTCTCGAAACTCAAACGGAGCAAAGTTTGGACCAACTTCGTCCAAACTAGATGAAAATCTCTCATTGGGTCGAACTTTGGGTTCCGAGCTCTCATAAACTTAAAGGAAGAAAAGTTTGGACCATGTGTCGTCCAAACCACCTAAAGAACTCTCATTCGGACGAACTTTGAGTTCCAAATTCTCTCGAAAGTAAAACGGAGCAAAGTTTAGACAAACTTTGTCCAAACTAGATGAAAAACTCTCATTGTGACGAACTTTGGGTTTCGAGCTCTCAAAAAGTTAAAGGAAGTAAAGTTTGGAGCATGTGTCGTCCAAACCACCTAAAAACTCTCATTCGGACGAACTTTGAGTTCCAAACTCTCTCGAAACTCAAACGGAGCAAAGTTTAGACAAACTTCGTCCAAACTAGATGAAAAACTCTCATTGTGACGAACTTTGGGTTTCGAGCTCTCAAAAAGTTAAAGGAAGTAAAGTTTGGAGCATGTGTCGTCCAAACCACCTAAAGAACTCTCATTCGGACGAAATTTGAGTTCCAAACTCTCTCGAAACTCAAACGGAGCAAAGTTTGGACCAACTTCGTCCAAACTAGATGAAAAACTCTCATTGGGTCGAACTTTGGGTTCCGAGCCCTCATAAACTTAAATTAAGAAAAGTTTGGACCATGTGTCGTCCAAACCACCTAAAGAACTCTCATTCGAACGAACTTTGAGTTCCAAATTCTCTCGAAAGTCAAACGGAGCAAAGTTTAGACAAACTTTGTCCAAACTAGATGAAAAACTCTCATTGTGACGAACTTTGGGTTTCGAGCTCTCAAAAAGTTAAAGGAAGTAAAGTTTGGAGCATGTGTCGTCCAAACCACCTAAAGAACTCTCATTCGGACGAACTTTGAGTTCCAAACTCTCTCGAAACTCAAACGGAGCAAAGTTTAGACAAACTTCGTCCAAACTAGATGAAAAACTCTCATTGTGACGAACTTTGGGTTTCGAGCTCTCAAAAAGTTAAAGGAAGTAAAGTTTGGACCATGTGTCGTCCAAACCACCTAAAGAACTCTCATTCGGACGAACTTTGAGTTCCAAACTCTCTCGAAACTCAAACGGAGCAAAGTTTGGACAAACTTCGTCCAAACTAGATGAAAAACTCTCATTGTGACGAACTTTGGGTTTCGAGCTCTCAAAAAGTTAAAGGAAGTAAAGTTTGGAGCATGTGTCGTCCCAACCACCTAAAGAACTCTCATTCGGACGAACTTTGAGTTCCAAACTCTCTCGAAACTCAAACGGAGCAAAGTTTGGACCAACTTCGTCCAAACTAGATGAAAATCTCTCATTGGGTCGAACTTTGGGTTCCGAGCTCTCATAAACTTTAAGGAAGAAAAGTTTGGACCATGTGTCGTCCAAACCACCTAAAGAACTCTCATTCGGACGAACTTTGAGTTCCAAATTCTCTCGAAAGTAAAACGGAGCAAAGTTTAGACAAACTTTGTCCAAACTAGATGAAAAACTCTCATTGTGACGAACTTTGGGTTTCGAGCTCTCAAAAAGTTAAAGGAAGTAAAGTTTGGAGCATGTGTCGTCCAAACCACCTAAAGAACTCTCATTCGGACGAACTTTGAGTTCCAAACTCTCTCGAAACTCAAACAGAGCAAAGTTTAGACAAACTTCGTCCAAACTAGATGAAAAACTCTCATTGTGACGAACTTTGGGTTTCGAGCTCTCAAAAAGTTAAAGGAAGTAAAGTTTGGACCATGTGTCGTCCAAACCACCTAAAGAACTCTCATTCGGACGAACTTTGAGTTCCAAACTCTCTCGAAACTCAAACGGAGCAAAGTTTGGACCAACTTCGTTCAAACTAGATGAAAACCTCTCACTGGGACGAACTTTGGGTTCCGAGCTCTCATAAACTTAAAGGAAGAAAAGTTTGAACCGTGTGTCTTCCAGACCACCTAAAGAACTCTCATTCAGACGAACTTTGAGTTCCAAACTCTCTCGAAACTCAAACGGAGCAAAGTTTGGACAAACTTCGTCCAAACTAGATGAAAAACTCTCATTGTGACGAACTTTGGGTTACGAGCTCTCAAAAAGTTAAAGGAAGTAAAGTTTGGAGCATGTGTCGTCCCAACCACCTAAAGAACTCTCATTCGGACGAACTTTGAGTTCCAAACTCTCTCGAAACTCAAACGGAGCAAAGTTTGGACCAACTTCGTCCAAACTAGATGAAAATCTCTCATTGGGTCGAACTTTGGGTTCCGAGCTCTCATAAACTTAAAGGAAGAAAAGTTTGGACCATGTGTCGTCCAAACCACCTAAAGAACTCTCATTCGGACGAACTTTGAGTTCCAAATTCTCTCGAAAGTAAAACGGAGCAAAGTTTAGACAAACTTTGTATAAACTAGATGAAAAACTCTCATTGTGACGAACTTTGGGTTTCGAGCTCTCAAAAAGTTAAAGGAAGTAAAGTTTGGAGCATGTGTCGTCCAAACCACCTGAAGAACTCTCATTCGGACGAACTTTGAGTTCCAAACTCCCTCGAAACTCAAACGGAGCAAAGTTTAGACAAACTTTGTCCAAACTAGATGAAAAACTCTCATTGTGACGAACTTTGGGTTTCGGGCTCTCAAAAAGTTAAAGGAAGTAAAGTTTGGACCATGTGTCGTCCAAACCACCTAAAGAACTCTCATTCGGACGAACTTTGAGTTCCAAACTCTCTCGAAACTCAAACGGAGCAAAGTTTGGACCAACTTCGTTCAAACTAGATGAAAAACTCTCACTGGGACGAACTTTGGGTTCCGAGCTCTCAAAAACTTAAACGGAGTAAAGTTTTGACCGTGTGTCGTCCAGACCACCTAAAGAACTATCATTGGGACGAACTTTGAGTTCCAAACTCTCTCGAAACTCAAACGGAGCAAAGTTTGGACCAACTTCGTCCAAACTAGATGAAAAACTCTCATTGTGACGAACTTTGGGTTCCGAGCTCTAAAAAACTTAAAGGAAGTAAAGTTTGGACCATGTGTCGTCCAAACCACCTAAAGAACTCTCATTCGGACGAACTTTGAGTTCCAAACTCTCTCGAAACTCAAACGGAGCAAAGTTTGGACCAACTTCGTCCAAACTAGATGAAGAACTCTCATTGGGACTAACTTTGGGTTCCGAGCTCTTAAAAACTTAAACGGAGTAATGTTTGGACCATGTGTCATCCAAACCACCTAAAGAACTATCATTCTGACGAACTATGAGTTCCAAACTCTCTCGATACTCAAACGGAGCAAAGTTTGGACCAACTTCGTTCAAACTAGATGAAAAACTCTCATTGGGACGAACTTCGGGTTCCGAGCTATCAAAAACTTAAACGGAGTAAAGTTTGGACTATGTGTCGTCCAAACCACCTAAAGAATTCTCATTGGGACGAACTTTGAGTTCCAAACTCTCTCGAAACTCAAACGGAGCAAAGTTTGGACCAACTTCGTCGAAACTAGATGAAAAACGCTCATTGGGACGAACTTTGGGTTCCGAGCTCTCAAAAACTTGAACGGAGTAAAGTTTGGACAATGTGTCGTCCAAACCACCTAAAGAACTCTCATTGGGCCGAACTTTGAGTTCCAAACTCTCCGAAACTTAAACGGAGAAAAGTTTGGACCAACTTCCTCCAAACTAGATGAAAAACTCTCATTGGGACGAACATTGGGTTTCGAGCTCTCAAAAACTTAAAGGAAGTAAAGTTTGGACCGTGTGTCGTCCAAACCACCTAAAGAACTCTCATTCGGACGAACATTGAGTTCCAAACTCTCTCGAAACTCAAACGGAGCAAAGTTTAGACAAACTTCGTCCAAACTAGATGAAAAACTCTCATTGTGACGAACTTTGGGTTTCGAGCTCTCAAAAAGTTAAAGGAAGTAAAGTTTGGACCATGTGTCGTCCAAACCACCTAAAGAACTCTCATTCGGACGAACTTTGAGTTCCAAACTCTCTCGAAACTCAAACGGAGCAAAGTTTGGACCAACTTCGTTCAAACTAGATGAAAAACTCTCACTGGGACGAACTTTGGGTTCCGAGCTCTCAAAAACTTAAACGGAGTAAAGTTTTGACCGTGTGTCGTCCAGACCACCTAAAGAACTATCATTGGGACGAACTTTGAGTTCCAAACTCTCTCGAAACTCAAACGGAGCAAAGTTTGGACCAACTTCGTCCAAACTAGATGAAAAACTCTCATTGTGACGAACTTTGGGTTCCGAGCTCTAAAAAACTTAAAGGAAGTAAAGTTTGGACCATGTGTCGTCCAAACCACCTAAAGAACTCTCATTCGGACGAACTTTGAGTTCCAAACTCTCTCGAAACTCAAACGGAGCAAAGTTTGGACCAACTTCGTTCAAACTAGATGAAAACCTCTCACTGGGACGAACTTTGGGTTCCGAGCTCTCATAAACTTAAAGGAAGAAAAGTTTGAACCGTGTGTCTTCCAGACCACCTAAAGAACTCTCATTCAGACGAACTTTGAGTTCCAAACTCTCTCGAAACTCAAACGGAGCAAAGTTTGGACAAACTTCGTCCAAACTAGATGAAAAACTCTCATTGTGACGAACTTTGGGTTACGAGCTCTCAAAAAGTTAAAGGAAGTAAAGTTTGGAGCATGTGTCGTCCCAACCACCTAAAGAACTCTCATTCGGACGAACTTTGAGTTCCAAACTCTCTCGAAACTCAAACGGAGCAAAGTTTGGACCAACTTCGTCCAAACTAGATGAAAATCTCTCATTGGGTCGAACTTTGGGTTCCGAGCTCTCATAAACTTAAAGGAAGAAAAGTTTGGACCATGTGTCGTCCAAACCACCTAAAGAACTCTCATTCGGACGAACTTTGAGTTCCAAATTCTCTCGAAAGTAAAACGGAGCAAAGTTTAGACAAACTTTGTATAAACTAGATGAAAAACTCTCATTGTGACGAACTTTGGGTTTCGAGCTCTCAAAAAGTTAAAGGAAGTAAAGTTTGGAGCATGTGTCGTCCAAACCACCTGAAGAACTCTCATTCGGACGAACTTTGAGTTCCAAACTCTCTCGAAACTCAAACGGAGCAAAGTTTAGACAAACTTTGTCCAAACTAGATGAAAAACTCTCATTGTGACGAACTTTGGGTTTCGGGCTCTCAAAAAGTTAAAGGAAGTAAAGTTTGGACCATGTGTCGTCCAAACCACCTAAAGAACTCTCATTCGGACGAACTTTGAGTTCCAAACTCTCTCGAAACTCAAACGGAGCAAAGTTTGGACCAACTTCGTTCAAACTAGATGAAAAACTCTCACTGGGACGAACTTTGGGTTCCGAGCTCTCAAAAACTTAAACGGAGTAAAGTTTTGACCGTGTGTCGTCCAGACCACCTAAAGAACTATCATTGGGACGAACTTTGAGTTCCAAACTCTCTCGAAACTCAAACGGAGCAAAGTTTGGACCAACTTCGTCCAAACTAGATGAAAAACTCTCATTGTGACGAACTTTGGGTTCCGAGCTCTAAAAAACTTAAAGGAAGTAAAGTTTGGACCATGTGTCGTCCAAACCACCTAAAGAACTCTCATTCGGACGAACTTTGAGTTCCAAACTCTCTCGAAACTCAAACGGAGCAAAGTTTGGACCAACTTCGTCCAAACTAGATGAAGAACTCTCATTGGGACTAACTTTGGGTTCCGAGCTCTTAAAAACTTAAACAGAGTAATGTTTGGACCATGTGTCATCCAAACCACCTAAAGAACTATCATTCTGACGAACTATGAGTTCCAAACTCTCTCGATACTCAAACGGAGCAAAGTTTGGACCAACTTCGTTCAAACTAGATGAAAAACTCTCATTGGGACGAACTTCGGGTTCCGAGCTATCAAAAACTTAAACGGAGTAAAGTTTGGACTATGTGTCGTCCAAACCACCTAAAGAATTCTCATTGGGACGAACTTTGAGTTCCAAACTCTCTCGAAACTCAAACGGAGCAAAGTTTGGACCAACTTCGTCGAAACTAGATGAAAAACGCTCATTGGGACGAACTTTGGGTTCCGAGCTCTCAAAAACTTGAACGGAGTAAAGTTTGGACAATGTGTCGTCCAAACCACCTAAAGAACTCTCATTGGGCCGAACTTTGAGTTCCAAACTCTCCGAAACTTAAACGGAGAAAAGTTTGGACCAACTTCCTCCAAACTAGATGAAAAACTCTCATTGGGACGAACATTGGGTTTCGAGCTCTCAAAAACTTAAAGGAAGTAAAGTTTGGACCATGTGTCGTCCAAACCACCTAAAGAACTCTCATTCGGACGAACATTGAGTTCCAAACTCTCTCGAAACTCAAACGGAGCAAAGTTTAGACAAACTTCGTCCAAACTAGATGAAAAACTCTCATTGTGACGAACTTTGGGTTTCGAGCTCTCAAAAAGTTAAAGGAAGTAAAGTTTGGACCATGTGTCGTCCAAACCACCTAAAGAACTCTCATTCGGACGAACTTTGAGTTCCAAACTCTCTCGAAACTCAAACGGAGCAAAGTTTGGACCAACTTCGTTCAAACTAGATGAAAAACTCTCACTGGGACGAACTTTGGGTTCCGAGCTCTCAAAAACTTAAACGGAGTAAAGTTTTGACCGTGTGTCGTCCAGACCACCTAAAGAACTATCATTGGGACGAACTTTGAGTTCCAAACTCTCTCGAAACTCAAACGGAGCAAAGTTTGGACCAACTTCGTCCAAACTAGATGAAAAACTCTCATTGTGACGAACTTTGGGTTCCGAGCTCTAAAAAACTTAAAGGAAGTAAAGTTTGGACCATGTGTCGTCCAAACCACCTAAAGAACTCTCATTCGGACGAACTTTGAGTTCCAAACTCTCTCGAAACTCAAACGGAGCAAAGTTTGGACCAACTTCGTCCAAACTAGATGAAAAACTCTCATTGTGACGAACTTTGGGTTACGAGCTCTCAAAAAGTTAAAGGAAGTAAAGTTTGGAGCATGTGTCGTCCCAACCACCTAAAGAACTCTCATTCGGACGAACTTTGAGTTCCAAACTCTCTCGAAACTCAAACGGAGCAAAGTTTGGACCAACTTCGTCCAAACTAGATGAAAACCTCTCACTGGGACGAACTTTGGGTTCCGAGCTCTCATAAACTTAAAGGAAGAAAAGTTTGAACCGTGTGTCTTCCAGACCACCTAAAGAACTCTCATTCAGACGAACTTTGAGTTCCAAACTCTCTCGAAACTCAAACGGAGCAAAGTTTGGACAAACTTCGTCCAAACTAGATGAAAAACTCTCATTGTGACGAACTTTGGGTTACGAGCTCTCAAAAAGTTAAAGGAAGTAAAGTTTGGAGCATGTGTCGTCCCAACCACCTAAAGAACTCTCATTCGGACGAACTTTGAGTTCCAAACTCTCTCGAAACTCAAACGGAGCAAAGTTTGGACCAACTTCGTCCAAACTAGATGAAAATCTCTCATTGGGTCGAACTTTGGGTTCCGAGCTCTCATAAACTTAAAGGAAGAAAAGTTTGGACCATGTGTCGTCCAAACCACCTAAAGAACTCTCATTCGGACGAACTTTGAGTTCCAAATTCTCTCGAAAGTAAAACGGAGCAAAGTTTAGACAAACTTTGTATAAACTAGATGAAAAACTCTCATTGTGACGAACTTTGGGTTTCGAGCTCTCAAAAAGTTAAAGGAAGTAAAGTTTGGAGCATGTGTCGTCCAAACCACCTGAAGAACTCTCATTCGGACGAACTTTGAGTTCCAAACTCTCTCGAAACTCAAACGGAGCAAAGTTTAGACAAACTTTGTCCAAACTAGATGAAAAACTCTCATTGTGACGAACTTTGGGTTTCGGGCTCTCAAAAAGTTAAAGGAAGTAAAGTTTGGACCATGTGTCGTCCAAACCACCTAAAGAACTCTCATTCGGACGAACTTTGAGTTCCAAACTCTCTCGAAACTCAAACGGAGCAAAGTTTGGACCAACTTCGTTCAAACTAGATGAAAAACTCTCACTGGGACGAACTTTGGGTTCCGAGCTCTCAAAAACTTAAACGGAGTAAAGTTTTGACCGTGTGTCGTCCAGACCACCTAAAGAACTATCATTGGGACGAACTTTGAGTTCCAAACTCTCTCGAAACTCAAACGGAGCAAAGTTTGGACCAACTTCGTCCAAACTAGATGAAAAACTCTCATTGTGACGAACTTTGGGTTCCGAGCTCTAAAAAACTTAAAGGAAGTAAAGTTTGGACCATGTGTCGTCCAAACCACCTAAAGAACTCTCATTCGGACGAACTTTGAGTTCCAAACTCTCTCGAAACTCAAACGGAGCAAAGTTTGGACCAACTTCGTCCAAACTAGATGAAGAACTCTCATTGGGACTAACTTTGGGTTCCGAGCTCTTAAAAACTTAAACGGAGTAATGTTTGGACCATGTGTCATCCAAACCACCTAAAGAACTATCATTCTGACGAACTATGAGTTCCAAACTCTCTCGATACTCAAACGGAGCAAAGTTTGGACCAACTTCGTTCAAACTAGATGAAAAACTCTCATTGGGACGAACTTCGGGTTCCGAGCTATCAAAAACTTAAACGGAGTAAAGTTTGGACTATGTGTCGTCCAAACCACCTAAAGAATTCTCATTGGGACGAACTTTGAGTTCCAAACTCTCTCGAAACTCAAACGGAGCAAAGTTTGGACCAACTTCGTCGAAACTAGATGAAAAACGCTCATTGGGACGAACTTTGGGTTCCGAGCTCTCAAAAACTTGAACGGAGTAAAGTTTGGACAATGTGTCGTCCAAACCACCTAAAGAACTCTCATTGGGCCGAACTTTGAGTTCCAAACTCTCCGAAACTTAAACGGAGAAAAGTTTGGACCAACTTCCTCCAAACTAGATGAAAAACTCTCATTGGGACGAACATTGGGTTTCGAGCTCTCAAAAACTTAAAGGAAGTAAAGTTTGGACCATGTGTCGTCCAAACCACCTAAAGAACTCTCATTCGGACGAACATTGAGTTCCAAACTCTCTCGAAACTCAAACGGAGCAAAGTTTAGACAAACTTCGTCCAAACTAGATGAAAAACTCTCATTGTGACGAACTTTGGGTTTCGAGCTCTCAAAAAGTTAAAGGAAGTAAAGTTTGGACCATGTGTCGTCCAAACCACCTAAAGAACTCTCATTCGGACGAACTTTGAGTTCCAAACTCTCTCGAAACTCAAACGGAGCAAAGTTTGGACCAACTTCGTTCAAACTAGATGAAAAACTCTCACTGGGACGAACTTTGGGTTCCGAGCTCTCAAAAACTTAAACGGAGTAAAGTTTTGACCGTGTGTCGTCCAGACCACCTAAAGAACTATCATTGGGACGAACTTTGAGTTCCAAACTCTCTCGAAACTCAAACGGAGCAAAGTTTGGACCAACTTCGTCCAAACTAGATGAAAAACTCTCATTGTGACGAACTTTGGGTTCCGAGCTCTAAAAAACTTAAAGGAAGTAAAGTTTGGACCATGTGTCGTCCAAACCACCTAAAGAACTCTCATTCGGACGAACTTTGAGTTCCAAACTCTCTCGAAACTCAAACGGAGCAAAGTTTGGACCAACTTCGTTCAAACTAGATGAAAACCTCTCACTGGGACGAACTTTGGGTTCCGAGCTCTCATAAACTTAAAGGAAGAAAAGTTTGAACCGTGTGTCTTCCAGACCACCTAAAGAACTCTCATTCAGACGAACTTTGAGTTCCAAACTCTCTCGAAACTCAAACGGAGCAAAGTTTGGACAAACTTCGTCCAAACTAGATGAAAAACTCTCATTGTGACGAACTTTGGGTTACGAGCTCTCAAAAAGTTAAAGGAAGTAAAGTTTGGAGCATGTGTCGTCCCAACCACCTAAAGAACTCTCATTCGGACGAACTTTGAGTTCCAAACTCTCTCGAAACTCAAACGGAGCAAAGTTTGGACCAACTTCGTCCAAACTAGATGAAAATCTCTCATTGGGTCGAACTTTGGGTTCCGAGCTCTCATAAACTTAAAGGAAGAAAAGTTTGGACCATGTGTCGTCCAAACCACCTAAAGAACTCTCATTCGGACGAACTTTGAGTTCCAAATTCTCTCGAAAGTAAAACGGAGCAAAGTTTAGACAAACTTTGTATAAACTAGATGAAAAACTCTCATTGTGACGAACTTTGGGTTTCGAGCTCTCAAAAAGTTAAAGGAAGTAAAGTTTGGAGCATGTGTCGTCCAAACCACCTGAAGAACTCTCATTCGGACGAACTTTGAGTTCCAAACTCTCTCGAAACTCAAACGGAGCAAAGTTTAGACAAACTTTGTCCAAACTAGATGAAAAACTCTCATTGTGACGAACTTTGGGTTTCGGGCTCTCAAAAAGTTAAAGGAAGTAAAGTTTGGACCATGTGTCGTCCAAACCACCTAAAGAACTCTCATTCGGACGAACTTTGAGTTCCAAACTCTCTCGAAACTCAAACGGAGCAAAGTTTGGACCAACTTCGTTCAAACTAGATGAAAAACTCTCACTGGGACGAACTTTGGGTTCCGAGCTCTCAAAAACTTAAACGGAGTAAAGTTTTGACCGTGTGTCGTCCAGACCACCTAAAGAACTATCATTGGGACGAACTTTGAGTTCCAAACTCTCTCGAAACTCAAACGGAGCAAAGTTTGGACCAACTTCGTCCAAACTAGATGAAAAACTCTCATTGTGACGAACTTTGGGTTCCGAGCTCTAAAAAACTTAAAGGAAGTAAAGTTTGGACCATGTGTCGTCCAAACCACCTAAAGAACTCTCATTCGGACGAACTTTGAGTTCCAAACTCTCTCGAAACTCAAACGGAGCAAAGTTTGGACCAACTTCGTCCAAACTAGATGAAAATCTCTCATTGGGTCGAACTTTGGGTTCCGAGCTCTCATAAACTTAAAGGAAGAAAAGTTTGGACCATGTGTCGTCCAAACCACCTAAAGAACTCTCATTCGGACGAACTTTGAGTTCCAAATTCTCTCGAAAGTAAAACGGAGCAAAGTTTAGACAAACTTTGTATAAACTAGATGAAAAACTCTCATTGTGACGAACTTTGGGTTTCGAGCTCTCAAAAAGTTAAAGGAAGTAAAGTTTGGAGCATGTGTCGTCCAAACCACCTGAAGAACTCTCATTCGGACGAACTTTGAGTTCCAAACTCTCTCGAAACTCAAACGGAGCAAAGTTTAGACAAACTTTGTCCAAACTAGATGAAAAACTCTCATTGTGACGAACTTTGGGTTTCGGGCTCTCAAAAAGTTAAAGGAAGTAAAGTTTGGACCATGTGTCGTCCAAACCACCTAAAGAACTCTCATTCGGACGAACTTTGAGTTCCAAACTCTCTCGAAACTCAAACGGAGCAAAGTTTGGACCAACTTCGTTCAAACTAGATGAAAAACTCTCACTGGGACGAACTTTGGGTTCCGAGCTCTCAAAAACTTAAACGGAGTAAAGTTTTGACCGTGTGTCGTCCAGACCACCTAAAGAACTATCATTGGGACGAACTTTGAGTTCCAAACTCTCTCGAAACTCAAACGGAGCAAAGTTTGGACCAACTTCGTCCAAACTAGATGAAAAACTCTCATTGTGACGAACTTTGGGTTCCGAGCTCTAAAAAACTTAAAGGAAGTAAAGTTTGGACCATGTGTCGTCCAAACCACCTAAAGAACTCTCATTCGGACGAACTTTGAGTTCCAAACTCTCTCGAAACTCAAACGGAGCAAAGTTTGGACCAACTTCGTCCAAACTAGATGAAGAACTCTCATTGGGACTAACTTTGGGTTCCGAGCTCTTAAAAACTTAAACGGAGTAATGTTTGGACCATGTGTCATCCAAACCACCTAAAGAACTATCATTCTGACGAACTATGAGTTCCAAACTCTCTCGATACTCAAACGGAGCAAAGTTTGGACCAACTTCGTTCAAACTAGATGAAAAACTCTCATTGGGACGAACTTCGGGTTCCGAGCTATCAAAAACTTAAACGGAGTAAAGTTTGGACTATGTGTCGTCCAAACCACCTAAAGAATTCTCATTGGGACGAACTTTGAGTTCCAAACTCTCTCGAAACTCAAACGGAGCAAAGTTTGGACCAACTTCGTCGAAACTAGGTGAAAAACGCTCATTGGGACGAACTTTGGGTTCCGAGCTCTCAAAAACTTGAACGGAGTAAAGTTTGGACAATGTGTCGTCCAAACCACCTAAAGAACTCTCATTGGGCCGAACTTTGAGTTCCAAACTCTCCGAAACTTAAACGGAGAAAAGTTTGGACCAACTTCCTCCAAACTAGATGAAAAACTCTCATTGGGACGAACATTGGGTTTCGAGCTCTCAAAAACTTAAAGGAAGTAAAGTTTGGACCATGTGTCGTCCAAACCACCTAAAGAACTCTCATTCGGACGAACATTGAGTTCCAAACTCTCTCGAAACTCAAACGGAGCAAAGTTTAGACAAACTTCGTCCAAACTAGATGAAAAACTCTCATTGTGACGAACTTTGGGTTTCGAGCTCTCAAAAAGTTAAAGGAAGTAAAGTTTGGACCATGTGTCGTCCAAACCACCTAAAGAACTCTCATTCGGACGAACTTTGAGTTCCAAACTCTCTCGAAACTCAAACGGAGCAAAGTTTGGACCAACTTCGTTCAAACTAGATGAAAAACTCTCACTGGGACGAACTTTGGGTTCCGAGCTCTCAAAAACTTAAACGGAGTAAAGTTTTGACCGTGTGTCGTCCAGACCACCTAAAGAACTATCATTGGGACGAACTTTGAGTTCCAAACTCTCTCGAAACTCAAACGGAGCAAAGTTTGGACCAACTTCGTCCAAACTAGATGAAAAACTCTCATTGTGACGAACTTTGGGTTCCGAGCTCTAAAAAACTTAAAGGAAGTAAAGTTTGGACCATGTGTCGTCCAAACCACCTAAAGAACTCTCATTCGGACGAACTTTGAGTTCCAAACTCTCTCGAAACTCAAACGGAGCAAAGTTTGGACCAACTTCGTTCAAACTAGATGAAAACCTCTCACTGGGACGAACTTTGGGTTCCGAGCTCTCATAAACTTAAAGGAAGAAAAGTTTGAACCGTGTGTCTTCCAGACCACCTAAAGAACTCTCATTCAGACGAACTTTGAGTTCCAAACTCTCTCGAAACTCAAACGGAGCAAAGTTTGGACAAACTTCGTCCAAACTAGATGAAAAACTCTCATTGTGACGAACTTTGGGTTACGAGCTCTCAAAAAGTTAAAGGAAGTAAAGTTTGGAGCATGTGTCGTCCCAACCACCTAAAGAACTCTCATTCGGACGAACTTTGAGTTCCAAACTCTCTCGAAACTCAAACGGAGCAAAGTTTGGACCAACTTCGTCCAAACTAGATGAAAATCTCTCATTGGGTCGAACTTTGGGTTCCGAGCTCTCATAAACTTAAAGGAAGAAAAGTTTGGACCATGTGTCGTCCAAACCACCTAAAGAACTCTCATTCGGACGAACTTTGAGTTCCAAATTCTCTCGAAAGTAAAACGGAGCAAAGTTTAGACAAACTTTGTATAAACTAGATGAAAAACTCTCATTGTGACGAACTTTGGGTTTCGAGCTCTCAAAAAGTTAAAGGAAGTAAAGTTTGGAGCATGTGTCGTCCAAACCACCTGAAGAACTCTCATTCGGACGAACTTTGAGTTCCAAACTCTCTCGAAACTCAAACGGAGCAAAGTTTAGACAAACTTTGTCCAAACTAGATGAAAAACTCTCATTGTGACGAACTTTGGGTTTCGGGCTCTCAAAAAGTTAAAGGAAGTAAAGTTTGGACCATGTGTCGTCCAAACCACCTAAAGAACTCTCATTCGGACGAACTTTGAGTTCCAAACTCTCTCGAAACTCAAACGGAGCAAAGTTTGGACCAACTTCGTTCAAACTAGATGAAAAACTCTCACTGGGACGAACTTTGGGTTCCGAGCTCTCAAAAACTTAAACGGAGTAAAGTTTTGACCGTGTGTCGTCCAGACCACCTAAAGAACTATCATTGGGACGAACTTTGAGTTCCAAACTCTCTCGAAACTCAAACGGAGCAAAGTTTGGACCAACTTCGTCCAAACTAGATGAAAAACTCTCATTGTGACGAACTTTGGGTTCCGAGCTCTAAAAAACTTAAAGGAAGTAAAGTTTGGACCATGTGTCGTCCAAACCACCTAAAGAACTCTCATTCGGACGAACTTTGAGTTCCAAACTCTCTCGAAACTCAAACGGAGCAAAGTTTGGACCAACTTCGTCCAAACTAGATGAAGAACTCTCATTGGGACTAACTTTGGGTTCCGAGCTCTTAAAAACTTAAACGGAGTAATGTTTGGACCATGTGTCATCCAAACCACCTAAAGAACTATCATTCTGACGAACTATGAGTTCCAAACTCTCTCGATACTCAAACGGAGCAAAGTTTGGACCAACTTCGTTCAAACTAGATGAAAAACTCTCATTGGGACGAACTTCGGGTTCCGAGCTATCAAAAACTTAAACGGAGTAAAGTTTGGACTATGTGTCGTCCAAACCACCTAAAGAATTCTCATTGGGACGAACTTTGAGTTCCAAACTCTCTCGAAACTCAAACGGAGCAAAGTTTGGACCAACTTCGTCGAAACTAGATGAAAAACGCTCATTGGGACGAACTTTGGGTTCCGAGCTCTCAAAAACTTGAACGGAGTAAAGTTTGGACAATGTGTCGTCCAAACCACCTAAAGAACTCTCATTGGGCCGAACTTTGAGTTCCAAACTCTCCGAAACTTAAACGGAGAAAAGTTTGGACCAACTTCCTCCAAACTAGATGAAAAACTCTCATTGGGACGAACATTGGGTTTCGAGCTCTCAAAAACTTAAAGGAAGTAAAGTTTGGACCATGTGTCGTCCAAACCACCTAAAGAACTCTCATTCGGACGAACATTGAGTTCCAAACTCTCTCGAAACTCAAACGGAGCAAAGTTTAGACAAACTTCGTCCAAACTAGATGAAAAACTCTCATTGTGACGAACTTTGGGTTTCGAGCTCTCAAAAAGTTAAAGGAAGTAAAGTTTGGACCATGTGTCGTCCAAACCACCTAAAGAACTCTCATTCGGACGAACTTTGAGTTCCAAACTCTCTCGAAACTCAAACGGAGCAAAGTTTGGACCAACTTCGTTCAAACTAGATGAAAAACTCTCACTGGGACGAACTTTGGGTTCCGAGCTCTCAAAAACTTAAACGGAGTAAAGTTTTGACCGTGTGTCGTCCAGACCACCTAAAGAACTATCATTGGGACGAACTTTGAGTTCCAAACTCTCTCGAAACTCAAACGGAGCAAAGTTTGGACCAACTTCGTCCAAACTAGATGAAAAACTCTCATTGTGACGAACTTTGGGTTCCGAGCTCTAAAAAACTTAAAGGAAGTAAAGTTTGGACCATGTGTCGTCCAAACCACCTAAAGAACTCTCATTCGGACGAACTTTGAGTTCCAAACTCTCTCGAAACTCAAACGGAGCAAAGTTTGGACCAACTTCGTCCAAACTAGATGAAAAACACTCATTGGGACGAACTTTGGGTTCCGAGCTCTTAAAAACTTAAACGGAGTAATGTTAGGACCATGTGTCATCCAAACCACCTAAAGAACTTTCATTCGGACGAACTTTGAGTTCCAAACTCGCTCGAAACTCAAATGGAGCAAAGTTTGGACCAACTTCGACCAAACTAGATGAAAAACTATCATTGGGACGAACTTTGGGTTCCGAGCTCTAAAAAACTTAAAGGAAGTAAAGTTTGGACCATGTGTCGTCCAAACCACCTAAAGAACTCTAATTCGGACGAACTTTGAGTTCCAAACTCTCTCGATACTCAAACGGAGCAAAGTTTGGACCAACTTCGTTCAAACTAGATGAAAAACTCTCATTGGGACGAACTTCGGGTTCCGAGCTATCAAAAACTTAAACGGAGTAAAGTTTGGACTATGTGTCGTCCAAACCACCTAAAGAATTCTCATTGGGACGAACTTTGAGTTCCAAACTCTCTCGAAACTCAAACGGAGCAAAGTTTGGACCAACTTCGTCGAAACTAGATGAAAAACTCTCATTGGGACGAACTTTGGGTTCCGAGCTCTCAAAAACTTGAACGGAGTAAAGTTTGGACAATGTGTCGTCCAAACCACCTAAAGAACTCTCATTGGGCCGAACTTTGAGTTCCAAACTGTTGTGAAACTTCCAGGAAATGTATCTAACAACCTTGCTGAAAAACAAGACTTTTAGATCTCAAATCTGAAAACCCCAAAACCGATTTGAAAATCAACCCAAGGAAAGTAAAAACCGGATTACCTTGTCGATCAAATATCTCAAGGCAAGAAACTTGCTTGAGATTCGAATCACTCCACAAGCATGATTGATCAAGTCAAGCTTGAATGATTCTCAACATGCAATCTAAACTACATAGAATTGCAAAGAAACTTAGCTCTAGGCTAAAGGAAAAGCTCAAAGGCTTATTTTACTACATTTCCAAGTCTTTTTTTTTTTACAATGGAATTACATGGCATTATATAGCCTTAAAATTGAACCCTAGACCTTCCATGAGGCATTTGAAGAGTTGTAACATTCCAACTTTATGACCATAATCAGCCATTAACTAAATGTAACCTAAAAAGTAAATAAAATGACATAAAACTGAAAATACATTAAAAAAGCACCATAAATTCGAGATTTGAAGTTCTCAATCACCCAACTTAATGTTTGTAACCTCCCATGAATAAATGAAAGCCTCACTTTGAAGTATCTTGAAGTCCATGTTCCATAAATGACGCTTTGACTTGTCTTCAATGAAGCTTGAGTGCATTTAATGAATCTCCATTTTGAAGCTTTTCTTTAGTGTTGGATAGCATGGTAGGATTCATATCACAAACTCTCCGAAACTTAAACGGAGCAAAGTTTGGACCAACTTCGTCCAAACTAGATGAAAAACTCTCATTGGGACGAACATTGGGTTTCGAGCTCTCAAAAACTTAAAGGAAGTAAAGTTTGGACCATGTGTCGTCCAAACCACCTAAAGAACTCTCATTCGGACGAACTTTGAGTTCCAAACTCTCTCGAAACTCAAACAGAGCAAAGTTTGGACCAACATCGTCCAAACTAGATGAAAAACTCTCATTGGGACGAAGTTTGGGTTCCGAGCTCTCAAAAACTTAAACGGAGTAAAGTTTGGACCATGTGTCGTCCAAACCACCTAAAAGAACTATCATTCGGACGAACTTTGAGTTCCAAACTCTCTCGAAACTCAAACGGAGCAAAGTTTGGACCAACTTCGTCCAAACTAGATGAAAAACTCTGATTGTGACGAACTTTGGGTTTCGAGCTCTCCAAAACTTCGTCCAAATTTCATAAGGGGGAGGTAAGTTGTAAACCCGAGGCTTTCCTTGGATCATTTACTCTTGTCATCTATTGTGGTTTCATGGTTGAATCTAAGTTGTTGGGACTTGCTAATTGATAAGAAGAAAAGAAAAGAATGGAAATAAAGAAGAAAAGAAAAAGAAAAGGAAAAGGAAAAGGAAAAACAAAAGATTAAAAAAAAAAAAGAAAAAGGAAAGAAAGAAGATGGGAAATGACAGCAAGACACCCACCACCGACAAGCTCACTTTTCAGCCCATTTTCAGTTCATTCCTCCATCATTTTCCATTCAAATCTTCAGAGCTCTTGAGGGAGAGAGTGAAGGAGGAAGAAGAAGAAGAATTTCGTGGTTTTGAGGTTGAAGAAGATAAGAAAAGCTCATGCAAAGCCAGCCATAGCAGAATCTGGGTGCAAAACTGTCAACCTCTGGTTTTTTATTCGGTTTGAGCTACACAGAAGGGAATAAGAGGTGAGATTTGATTTTCTTGAACGTTAGTTCATTTTCTAACAAAATTCATGAAGGAAGCTTGAGCTAAATCGTATGAGAAGTTAATGGATTTTTGAATGGAAAACAGAGCACAGGATTTTCGAGCAAACCAGGAGGATCTCTGGTGTTCTCTGGTGTTTTGAGCATTCTGGGGTGTACAAGTCGAATCAGAAGCTCTATTTGGTATGGTTGCAAAGCTTATTCAATTTCCTACAACCTTCATGAAGATTTTGTGAGCCAAAAATGACTTTAAGTAGGGTTAATTTCAGGAGTTAGATAAAGGGTAGCAGGGAACCTCGAATCTGTGTTGTCTGTGTTCGGGGCAATTCTGGGCAAATCGGTTGGGAATATCATTTTCATTTCTTCAGGTAAGTTGTAGAGTGTTCGAAAATGAAGAGTTTGATGTGTATTTCATTAATTTTGGTGATATGAATCCTACCATGCTATCCAAGACCTAAAGAAAAGCTTAAAAATGGTGATCCATTAAATGCACTCAAGCGAAGACAACTCAAAGCATCATTTATGGAACATGGACTTCAAGATACTTCAAGTGAGGCTTCATTTATACATGGGAGGTTACAAACATTAAGTTGGCTGATTGAAAACTCCTATTCTCGGATTTATGGTGCCTTTTGAATGTATTTTCAATTTCATGTCATTTTATTTACTTTTTAGGTTACATTTAGTTAATGGCTGATTATGGTCATAAAGTTGGAATGTTACAACTCTTCAAATGCCTCATGGAAGGTCTAGGGTTCAATTTTAAGGCTATATAATGCCATGTAATTCCTTTGTAAAAAAGAAGACTTGGAAATGTAGTAAAATAAGCCTTTGAGCTTTTCCTTTAGCCTAAGAGCTAAGTTTCTTTGCAATTCTATGTAGTTTAGGTTGCATGCTTAGAATCATTCAAGCTTGACTTGATCAATCATGCTTGTGGAGTGATTCGTCCTTTTGAAAAGTAGTAACGACAAAATTGAAAAAGCTAAACTAAATTATTATTCCGACAGGACAGGACCCCTGACGTGACTTAAAGAAAAAATAATTAAAGCAAATAATTACAAAAGACAAAATAGGAAAAGAAGATAAGATATCATGTCTGCCACTTTACAACTGTTGAAGATGCTTCAGCTTTATCTCTTTTCAGTAGATAAGATTCTTTATCTTGTCGGTTGAATTATTAACTCCAATCCTAACCCTCGATCACCCTAGGCGGATTATAGGCTAAACCCGGACTTACATCATCATCTGCCGGTAAACGCCAAACTAGGTCCTCACGATCTAGGAAAGTTGTTAACAATTTTTGCCTTCAAAACATCGAAGTCTTGTATCTTGATCGTACTGCTGCTTCATCTTCTAAGGCTGTGCTTTGGCAGAAATGTATTTACAGTGCAAACTGGAATAATTACAGAGTTTACACCTTTTATATCTAGAGAAGAGAATTTACAACACTTTTTTTTTTTTTTTTTTTTTTTTTTAAATTGACGGAATTACTTCCTTTTGAAGTATTCCTGAAATTCTGACTGCTTCTTTGTGAAACAGGATTATTTGACTCGGAGCTCACATGGGTTGTGAGTCGAGGAACGGGTCGTCCAGATCGTAATCCGGATCTTCGTCTTCTCCTTGAGCAGAAGAAGCTGGGGAGGCGCTCGAAGCCGCCATCTGGAGAATTCTTTGAAAATCTGCATCAGATGTGGTCTGTGCTAGAGCTGCTAGGAGCTTGGATTTGTCATTGAGAAACTCTGCGTTTCTCTTTATGTCGATATCCTGGAGATATTCGTTTGCTGCAAACCACTCCTTTACTTTGTTGAGGGTTGCGTTCTGAAAATTGAATTTATCCCACCACTTGATCTTTAGGATCTTCGTGACGGTCTTGTATTGAGGTTGATTGCTGGTTGAGAAGTTCCAGCAAAAAATCCATGGAACTTGAAAGTATAAACAGAATCTCATAGAATTATGAAACGCTGTTTTTTGAATGTTCCTTGCAAAGTGATAATATGATTCTTGCAAGGGAGTTGGTAAAATATCATCCGAAAGACCGAATGTATTCCACCATTGAATAAACCATAATGGAAATGTGATTTTGTAAGCATTTTGGCAGAAAGAAATGAACCAAGAATGCTTATAGTTTGAATACCACATAACATTATACCAGGCTCTTATGTAGTCCCGATATGAATATGTTTGTGGAACAAAAGGCTTTGAAAAAGATTTGTCTGTGTATAATCCTTGATTCCAGTGGGTCGGATTCAAGGCTTTGAATATTTTTAATTTGGAATAAGCGATCATTGATGGATCGTTTTTGTCTGGAATATGAGTAATCTCGGCTGACTTGGTGTCGACGAGAATGAACTCATAGAAAGTACGAGTTTTGTTTAGATCCTCAGGCATGAAGTTGAAGCCTGTAGGATACATGTTTGAAACGGTCTCTTCAAGATTGAGACCTTGAAATTCAGGTTCTATGATGGGTTCATAGATAACCTGGGATTTTTGAAAATAACCTTTGATCTCTGGGCGAGGTACAAACCTCTTTTCCGGTGTTACCGCCGCAGAGTAGGTTGAAGAAGATGGGATTGATGATCCCGTGATTGAAGAAGGAGAGACAGGAGGTCTCAATTGAACAACTCCGCCTGAAGGACGGACAAGGTTGGCCGAAGGCCGTGGTGGTGGAGTAGAAGACTCCATTGGAGGCATAGGGCGTATACCGCCTTGCCTTGATCTGGAACGGGTTACCGGAGTAAACCCTAATTCCATTGCGTATTGATCTGCACTCATGGGAGGAGGTGCAGAGGAGGAAGAAGATGGGCGACTGCCCCTTGAAGAGGAGGCTCTGCCTCTTGCTTCACTCATTCACTCTTTTCTTTTCTTTGGCAGAAGGGAGAGGGAGAGGAGAGAGTTTTGGAGTTAGAAACTCCCTTGAGAGGTAATCTGCAAGAGGATTTTGAGTGCCTTTTATAGGCAAAACTTCGAAATCGAAACAAGATAAAATTGCTTGCCATCTGGCAAAAATTTGCTTTGAAACCAGATTTTTGACATCTTTTTCTAAAACAAATTTTGAAGCTTGAGAATCAGTTTTGATGGTAAATTTTTTGTTGATCAAATCACCTTGGAATTTTTGTACACAGAGCACTATTGCCAGTAACTCTTTTTTGACGGTGGAGTAATTTCTCTGAGTTTCATTCCAAATTCCTGAGTGGAATCGGATAATTGACTCGTTCTTATCAAGACACTGTTTTAGGATTCCTCCATATCCAATGTCTGATGCATCTGTCTCTACGATCAGATGTGCTTTTGGATTGATAAGACTCAGACAGGGAAGAGATTCGACTAAAGCTTTTATCTATTGGACAGCTTTAGTATGTTCATTGGACCATGGCTTTGGATTTTTCCTCAGCCTTTGAAAAAGCGGTTTGCAAATGGGTCTGAGGTTTTGGATAAAGTCAGACACATAATTGAGACAGCCCAAAAACCTTTGAAGTTGGGTTTTTTCGGTAATTTGTATTGAACATTTAACCCTTGACCATTTGCGCTACTCAGCTTTTGAGTAGTTTTTACAAAATATTTGGTAGGGATGAGACCTTGCTGGACACAATTTTGGTCGGCCCCTGAATCTATTAAAGCTTTGAGGGTGATTTGAAAATCTTCTATTTTAAGAGTGATTAAAGAATACCATTTTTGAAACTGAGTTTTTGTGATTTGATTTAAAAGGAAATTTTCTTCTTCAGTGTCGGAACTGGAAGATTTTTGCTTTAAATTTTTGAGTTCGATTTTTATTAAATCAATTTCAGTTTTGTTGTTTCTTATCTCTTTTTTAAGATTGTTGATTTCAAATTGAAGATCTTTGATTGAAGCAGGTTGCGTTTCAGATTTTTCTTTGAAAAAATCTCTTCTTTGAAGGATTTCAGAAAGAGAGGGTTGCATAACCTCAAACTTTTCTTTTGTGTGATTAGAAGTATTTGGAGAAGATAAAGATTCTTTTAGAACCTTAAGAATTTTCTTTTTCATCTCTTTGTCTTCTATATGATCTATAGAATTGAAGAGAACCTCTTGTTCTGTGGTAAGAACATTTATACAATGTCCTTCACAGTCTTTCTTACAAACTTTGACACCTTTTGATTGATCACTCTGACCATTGCTAGAGGCCTCAGAGTCAGTGTCATCGAATTGAAATTCGTTCAATTCTTGATCGGAGCTATCGTAAATAGAAGAATATTCCTCTTCTACATCAAGCTCATTGATTCTTCTATTGGGACATCTATTAGCATAGTGTCCTTCTTTTTGACATTTAAAACAAAAGATTTTTTCTTTGGTTTTAAAAGATGCATGATTTGGTTTGGTTGAGTGCCTGGCAGGTCTTCTCTTATAGCGCGGATTTGGAACGAATTGTTTTCTGGGAGTGTATTTCCTTGGCTGCCTTTGATAGAACTGAGGTCTATCATGGTATTGTCTTTTGAAATACCTTCGGCTATTATGCCGTCGGATGATTTTGCTAGCGGGGCGATTTGGTTCTTCAATCCGTTCGCACCCATATTGAGAGCAAAAGGCTTTCATATCTCTTAGCCTGCTCTTTTCGTTCTTTTGAACTTTACGCTGGACTTTGATCTCATTGCAGATTTGAAGTCCACAATTTATGACGTATGATGTTAGATCACCATAGGTCAAATTATCCCAATTGATTTTCCCTTCGTAACGTTCATTAAGAATCATGTAGACTCTTTCAGATACGTAACTAGGGAGTCCATCAAGGAACTTTTCTTTCCAATGATTCCAATCTGGATCTTTCATATAGAAGACCCTGGAGAGGAACATATCTTTGTACCAATTGAAATTGGCAAGATTCTTGCATCTGAGATTTTTGAGAATGGTCCTTTGCGTGTCATCATGCTTCAGACTATGTGAAGTTGTGAAGTGCCAGGAGATAGCAAAAATTAATGCTTCTACGGCATCTTGCTGTTCAACTTCTTCTTCAATGATAATGACCTTTGGAGGGGTTTTTGAAGATTCAGGTTTAGTAATAGGTTCTCCTCCTATTCTTATACCTGGATCGATTTTTGGATCAGGAATTTCTCTTTTCCTTTTGACCTTAGTAGAATGGAGTTTGATCTCTAATTTCATGGCGGTACTCAGACTATCCCACCATGCTTTAAGGACACCTGTAAAGCCATTGATCAAGGTTATACAGGCTGAATTATTTGAGTTTCCATTTTCTTGATATGCTGTAGAGGCTATGAGCATTTCTGACAGCGTATCTTGAATTTGTCTGTCTGATTTTCCATCAATGTTCCAAACTCCCTCGAAACTCAAACGGAGCAAAGTTTGGACCAACTTCGTCCAAACTAGATTAAAAACTCTCATTGGGACGAACTTTGGGTTCCGAGCTCTCAAAAACTTAAACGGAGTAAAGTTTGGACCATGTGTCGTCCAAACCACCTAAAGAACTATCATTGGAATGAACTTTGAGTTCCAAACTCTCTCGAAACTCAAATGGTGCAAAGTTTGGACCAACATCGTCCAAACTAGATGAAAAACTCTCATTGGGACGAACTTAGGGTTCCGAGCTCTCAAAAACTTAAACAGAATAAAGTTTGGACCATGTGTCGTGCAAACCACCTAAAGAACTCTCATTCGGACGAACTTTGAGTTCCAAACTCTCTCGAAACAAAAACGGAGCAAAGTTTGGACCAACTTAGTCCAAACTAGGTGAAAAACTCTCATTGGGACGAACTTTCGATTCCGAGCACTCAAAAACTTAAACGGAGTAAAGTTTGGACCATGTGTCGTCCAAACCACCTAAAGAACTCTCATTCGAACGAACTTTGTGTTCCAAACTCCCTCGAAACTCAAACGGAGCAAAGTTTGGACCAACTTCTTCCAAACTAGATTAAAAACTCTCATTGGGACGAACTTTGGGTTCCGAGCTCTCAAAAGCTTAAAGGAAGTAAAGTTTGGACCATGTGTCGTCCAAACCACCTAAAGAACTATCATTGGGACGAACTTTGAGTTCCAAACTCTCTCGAAACTCAAACGGAGCAAAGTTTGGACCAACTTCGTCCAAACTAGGTGAAAAACTCTCATTGGGACGAACTTTCGATTCCGAGCACTCAAAAACTTAAACGGAGTAAAGTTTGGACCATGTGTCGTCCAAACCACCTAAAGAACTCTCATTCGAAGGAACTTTTTGTTCCAACCTCCCTCGAAACTCAAACGGATCAAAGCTTGGACCAACTTCGTCCAAACTAGATTAAAAACTCTCATCTGGACGAACTTTGGGTTCCGAGCTCTCAAAAACTTAAAGGAAGTAAAGTTTGGACCATGTGTCGTCCAAACCACCTAAAGAACTCTCATTCGAACGAACTTTGTGTTCGAAACTCTCTCGAAACTCAAACGGAGCAAAGTTTGGACCAACTTCGTCTAAACTAGATTAAAAACTCTCATTGGGACGAACTTTGGGTTCCAAGCTCTCAAAAACTTAAACGGAGTAAAGTTTGGACCATGTGTCGTCCAAACAACCTAAAGAACTATCGTTGGGACGAACTTTGAGTTCCAAACTCTCTCGAAACTCAAATGGAGCAAAGTTTGGACCAACTTCGTCCAAACTAGATGAAAAACTCTCATTGGGACGAACTTTGGGTTTCGAGCTCTCAAAAACTTAAACGGAGTAAAGTTTGGACCATGTGTCGTCCAAAACACCTAAAGAACTCTCATTCGGACGAACTTTGAGTTCCAAACTCTCTCGAAACAAAAACGGAGCAAAGTTTGGACCAACTTCGTCCAAACTAGGTGAAAAACTCTCATTGGGACGAACTTTCGATTCCGAGAACTCAAAAACTTAAACGGAGTAAAGTTTAGACCATGTGTCGTCCAAACCACCTAAAGAACTCTCATTCGAACGAACTTTGTGTTCCAAACTCCCTCGAAACTCAAACGGAGCAAAGTTTGGACAAACTTCGTCCAAACTAGATTAAAAACTCTCATTGAAACGAACTTTGGGTTCCGAGCTCTCAAAAACTTAAAGGAAGTAAAGTTTGGACCATGTGTCGTGCAAACCACCTAAAGAACTCTCATTCGGACGAACTTTGAGTTCCAAACTCTCTCGAAACTAAAATGGAGCAAAGTTTGGACCAACTTCGTCCAAACTAGGTGAAAAACTCTCATTGGGACGAACTTTCGATTCCGAGCACTCAAAAACTTAAACGGAGTAAAGTTTGGACCATGTGTCGTCCAAACCACCTAAAGAACTCTCATTCGAAGGAACTTTTTGTTCCAACCTCCCTCGAAACTCAAACGGATCAAAGCTTGGACCAACTTCGTCCAAACTAGATTAAAAACTCTCATCTGGACGAACTTTGGGTTCCGAGCTCTCAAAAACTTAAAGGAAGTAAAGTTTGGACCATGTGTCGTCCAAACCACCTAAAGAACTCTCATTCGGACGAACTTTGAGTTCCAAACTCTCTCGAAACTCAAACGGAGCAAAGTTGGACCAACTTCGTCCAAACTAGATTAAAAACTCTCATTGGGACGAACTTTGGGTTCCGAGCTCTCAAAAACTTAAACGGAGTAAAGTTTGGACCATGTGTCGTCCAAACCACCTAAAGAACTCTCATTCGGACGAACTTTGAGTTCCAAACTCTCTCGAAACTAAAACGGAGCAAAGTTTGGACCAACTTCGTCCAAACTAGGTGAAAAACTCTCATTGGGACGAACTTTCGATTCCGAGAACTCAAAAACTTAAACGGAGTAAAGTTTGGACCATTTGTCGTCCAAACCACCTAAAGAACTCTCATTCGAACGAACTTTGTGTTCCAAACTCCCTCGAAACTCAAACGGAGCAAAGTTTGGACCAACTTCGTCCAAACTAGATTAAAAACTCTCATTGGGACGAACTTTGGGTTCCGAGCTCTCAAAAACTTAAACGGAGTAAAGTTTGGACCATGTGTCGTCCAAACCACCTAAAGAACTATCATTGGAATGAACTTTGAGTTCCAAACTCTCTCGAAACTCAAATGGTGCAAAGTTTGGACCAACATCGTCCAAACTAGATGAAAAACTCTCATTGGGACGAACTTAGGGTTCCGAGCTCTCAAAAACTTAAACAGAATAAAGTTTGGACCATGTGTCGTGCAAACCACCTAAAGAACTCTCATTCGGACGAACTTTGAGTTCCAAACTCTCTCGAAACAAAAACGGAGCAAAGTTTGGACCAACTTAGTCCAAACTAGGTGAAAAACTCTCATTGGGACGAACTTTCGATTCCGAGCACTCAAAAACTTAAACGGAGTAAAGTTTGGACCATGTGTCGTCCAAACCACCTAAAGAACTCTCATTCGAACAAACTTTGTGTTCCAAACTCCCTCGAAACTCAAACGGAGCAAAGTTTGGACCAACTTCTTCCAAACTAGATTAAAAACTCTCATTGGGACGAACTTTGGGTTCCGAGCTCTCAAAAGCTTAAAGGAAGTAAAGTTTGGACCATGTGTCGTCCAAACCACCTAAAGAACTATCATTGGGACGAACTTTGAGTTCCAAACTCTCTCGAAACTCAAACGGAGCAAAGTTTGGACCAACTTCGTCAAAACTAGGTGAAAAACTCTCATTGGGACGAACTTTCGATTCCGAGCACTCAAAAACTTAAACGGAGTAAAGTTTGGACCATGTGTCGTCCAAACCACCTAAAGAACTCTTATTCGAACGAACTTTGTGTTCGAAACTCTCTCGAAACTCAAACGGAGCAAAGTTTGGACCAACTTCGTCTAAACTAGATTAAAAACTCTCATTGGGACGAACTTTGGGTTCCGAGCTCTCAAAAACTTAAACGGAGTAAAGTTTGGACCATGTGTCGTCCAAACAACCTAAAGAACTATCGTTGGGACGAACTTTGAGTTCCAAACTCTCTCGAAACTAAAATGGAGCAAAGTTTGGACCAACTTCGTCCAAACTAGATGAAAAACTCTCATTGGGACGAACTTTGGGTTTCGAGCTCTCAAAAACTTAAACGGAGTAAAGTTTGGACCATGTGTCGTCCAAAACACCTAAAGAACTCTCATTCGGACGAACTTTGAGTTCCAAACTCTCTCGAAACTAAAACGGAGCAAAGTTTGGACCAACTTCGTCCAAACTAGGTGAAAAACTCTCATTGGGACGAACTTTCGATTCCGAGATCTCAAAAACTTAAACGGAGTAAAGTTTGGACCATGTGTCGTCCAAACCACCTAAAGAACTCTCATTCGAACGAACTTTGTGTTCCAAACTCCCTCGAAACTCAAACGGAGCAAAGTTTGGACAAACTTCGTCCAAACTAGATTAAAAACTCTCATTGAAACGAACTTTGGGTTCCGAGCTCTCAAAAACATAAAGGAAGTAAAGTTTGGACCATGTGTCGTGCAAACCACTTAAAGAACTCTCATTCGGACGAACTTTGAGTTCCAAACTCTCTCGAAACTAAAATGGAGCAAAGTTTGGACCAACTTTGTCCAAACTAGGTGAAAAACTCTCATTGGGACGAACTTTCGATTCCGAGCACTCAAAAACTTAAACGGAGTAAAGTTTGGACCATGTGTCGTCCAAACCACCTAAAGAACTCTCATTCGAAGGAACTTTTTGTACCAACCTCCCTCGAAACTCAAACGGATCAAAGCTTGGACCAACTTCGTCCAAACTAGATTAAAAACTCTCATTGGGACGAACTTTGGGTTCCGAGCTCTCAAAAACTTAAAGGAAGTAAAGTTTGGACCATGTGTCGTGCAAACCACCTAAAGAACACTCATTCGGACGAACTTGGAGTTCCAAACTCTCTCGAAACTAAAACGGAGCAAAGTTTGGACCAACTTCGTCCAAACTAGGTGAAAAACTCTCATTGGGACGAACTTTCGATTCCGAGCACTCAAAAACTTAAACGGAGTAAAGTTTGGACCATGTGTCGTCCAAACCACCTAAAGAACTCTCATTCGAAAGAACTTTGAGTTCCAAACTCCCTCAAAACTCAAACGGAGCAAAGCTTGGACCAACTTCGTCCAAACTAGATTAAAAACTCTCATCTGGACGAACTTTGGGTTCCGAGCTCTCAAAAACTTAAAGGAAGTAAAGTTTGGACCATGTGTCGTCCAAACCACCTAAAGAACTCTCATTCGGACGAACTTTGAGTTCCAAACTCTCTTGAAACTCAAACGGAGCAAAGTTTGGACCAACTTCGTCCAAACTAGATTAAAAACTCTCATTGGGACGAACTTTGGGTTCCGAGCTCTCAAAAACTTAAAGGAAGTAAAGTTTGGACCATGTGTCGTCCAAACCACCTAAAGAACTCTCATTCGGACGAACTTTGAGTTCCAAACTCTCTCGAAACTCAAACGTAGCAAAGTTTGGACCAACTTCGTCCAAACTAGATTAAAAACTCTCATTGGGACGAACTTTGCGTTCCGAGCTCTCAAAAACTTAAAGGAAGTAAAGTTTGGACCATGTGTCGTCCAAACCACCTAAAGAACTCTCATTCGGACGAACTTTGAGTTCCAAACTCTCTCGAAACTCAAACGGAGCAAAGTTGGACCAAATTCGTCCAAACTAGATTAAAAACTCAAACGGAGCAAAGTTTGGACCAACTTAGTCCAAACTAGGTGAAAAACTCTCATTGGGACGAACTTTCGATTCCGAGCACTCAAAAACTTAAACGGAGTAAAGTTTGGACCATGTGTCGTTCAAACCACCTAAAGAACTCTCATTCGAACGAACTTTGTGTTCCAAACTCCCTCGAAACTCAAACGGAGCAAAGTTTGGACCAACTTCGTCCAAACTAGATTAAAATCTCTAATTGGGACGAACTTTGGGTTCCGAGCTCTCAAAAACTTAAAGGAAGTGATAAGGAAATGAGTGACCAACAAGCTCAATCAATTACTATGGTGAAAAGTTGCATCCTTTCAAAGCTTGGAAAGGCACCTATTCAACCAAAAGGCATAATGAATCCAAAAATCCAGATTCATCCATCATATTTAATGCACTATGTACCTATTTAATTCATGTATTTGTAATTATGATGGTTCATGTATGGATTCCAAGGGTTGGGGGTTGAATCTAGGCTACATATGTGAAGAGTTGTGTCCTTTCATGGTGTCTTTTCAATTACTATAAATAGGGATGTAATTTGTCAATTGAACACAAGTTGAAGTTGAAGATTAAGTTGAATGAAAAGTGTTCTCTCATATTTGAGACTTTTCTTAGAAATCCCTTTTCTAGGATTCTTGCAATTCTTGTGATAGATTGCATTTTGAGCCATTCAATCCGACCTTGATCAAGTTTGATTGTGGAATGACTCAATCTAGAACAAGATTTCCAATCTTGCTTCTAGATCATTGATCATAAGAGGTAACCAATTTCTAGCCTTTTCTCTTGGTTGTTTCTAATTTGTGTAAGGAGGTGTTAATCTCTTTGTTTCAAGGGTTCTTGCTCCACAAAAGCTTGGATCTTTGGGCTGAGAATTAGGGTTGCCTTATCATTTTGGTATCAGAGCTTAGGTTGCATCTTTGTGGCCTACTCTAGAATTGATTCTATCTTCCATTCCTATTGTTCATTGTTTTGTTTTTTCTTTGTTTCATATTCTATCCATCTTGTTCGTTTCTTTCATTTCATCCATTGTTCTTCATCTTTTGATTCTAATCTCATTCCCATCTTAAAGATCACGTTGAAATCTTGAAAAGCAAAAAAAAAAAAAAAAAAAAAAAAAAAATCCAAAAGTTGTTCATGTTGAGTTCTTGAATTGTTCATGTTAAGAGCCATGTTTTTACAAAGAAGAAGACGTCGTGAAACCTACAAAATTGATGCTGAATTTTGGAACGGTGTTCGAGAAAATTTGGCCGAGATACGTCGAGCTATGAATGATTATTTAGAAATATGCAAAGAGATGGATTTACGAGACCAAGCCAAGAAGGCTCAAGCTGCACAATCCAATCAAATTAATGGAGATTGTTTAGCACCTCAGGATGATGGCGACCAACACATTCAAAATCGGGGTGATCATCAAAATCAAAAAGAGGAAGGGACAAACGGCGAGGTTAGTATAAAAGACCAAGGCATGATTGACGTATGTGTTGAGAATGAGGTTGAGGTAAAATCTCAAGAGAAAAGTGAGGTGAGTCAAGAGAGTGAGCAAATCGAAAAAAGTGTGAAAAGTAAGAAAATAGAGTGTGTTAAAAGTGAGATGTTGGAGAAAAAGGAGGAACATGAAAAAGAAAATAGTGGATGTGAAAAAAAGTGTTTAAGTAAAAAAAGTCATGAGCGTGAGGTTTGTTTTCCAAGTGTTTTTGATGTATCAATCAAATCACGTTGGATTTTCAAGTTTGAAAATTTTGATCAACGACGAAGGGCGAATTCTTCACAAAGAAAATACACATTTGGTCCTACAAGAGATTATTTTCTCAAACATGTTTCACAAGATCGAGATGATGACTACAGAGCTGCTTTACAAGGAGAGCATTTAGATTCGAGGACGAATCTTCCCGAAGAAGGGGAGAATGATAAGGAAATGAGTGACCAACAAGCTCAATCAATTACTATGGTGAAAAGTTGCATCCTTTCAAAGCTTGGAAAGGCACCTATTCAACCAAAAGGCATAATGAATCTAAAAATCCAGATTCATCCATCATATTTAATGCACTATGTACCTATTTAATTCATGTATTTGTAATTATGATGGTTCATGTATGGATTCCAAGGGTTGGGGGTTGAATATAGGCTAAAGAACTATCATTCGGACGAACTTTGAGTTCCAAGCTCTCTCAAAACTCAAACGTAGCAAAGTTTGGACCAACTTCGTCCAAACTAGATGAAAAACTCTCATTGTGACGAACTTTGGGTTTCGAGCTCTCCAAAACGAAAACGGAGTAAAGTTTGGATCTTGTGTCGTCCAAACCACCTAAAGAACTCTCATTCGGACGAACTTTGAATTCCAAACTCTCTCGAAACAAAAACGGAGCAAAGTTTGGACAAACTTCGTCCAAACTAGGTGAAAAACTCTCATTGGGACGAACTTTGGGTTTCGAGCTCTAAAAAACTTAAACGGAGTAAAGTTTGGACCATGTGTCGTCCAAACCACCAAAAGAACTCTCATTCGGACGAACTTTGAGTTCCAAACTCTCTCGAAACTCAAACGGAGCAAAGTTTGGACCAACTTCGTCCAAACTAGATTAGAAACTCTCATTGGGACGAACTTTGAGTTCCGACCTCTCAAAAACATAAAAGAAGTAAAGTTTGGACCATGTGTCGTCCAAACGACCTAAAGAACTCTCATTCGGACGAACTTTGAGTTCTAAACTCTCTCAAAACTCAAATTTAGCAAAGTTTGGACCAACTTCGTCCAAAGTAGATGAAAAACTCTCATTGGGACGTACTTTGGGTTCCGAGCTCTCAAAAACTTAAGCGGAGTAAACTTTGGACCATGTGTCGTCCAAACCACCTAAAGAACTATCATTGGGACGAACTTTGAGTTCCAAACTCTCTCGAAACTCAAATCGAGCAAAGTTTGGACAAACATCGTCCAAAGTAGATGAAAAACTCTTATTGGGACGAACTTTGGGTTTCGAGCTCTCAAAAACTTAAACGGAGTAAAGTTTGGACCATGTGTCGTCCAAACCACCTAAAGAACTCTCATTCGGACGAACTTTGAGTTCCAAACTCTCTCGAAACTAAAACGTAGAAAAGTTTGGACCAACTTTGTCCAAACTAGGTGAAAAACTCTCATTGGGACGAACATTCGGTTCCGAACTCTCAAAAACTTAAATGGAGTAATGTTTGGACCATGTGTCGTCCTAACCACCTAAAGAACTCTCATTCGAACGAACTTTGTGTTCTAAACTCTCTCGAAACTCAAACGGAGCAATGTTTGGACCAACTTCGTCCAAACTAGATGAAAAACTCTCATATGGACGAACTTTCGGTTCCGAGCTCTGAAAAACTTTGACGGAGTAAAGTTTGGACCATGTGTCGTCCAAACCACCTAAAGAACTCTCATTGCGACGAACTTTGAGTTCCAAACTCTCTCGAAACTCAAACGGAGAAAAGTTTGGACCAAATTCGTCCAAACTAGATGAAAAACTCTCATTGTGACGAACTTTGGGTTTCGAGCTCTCCAAAACTTAAATTAAGTAAAGTTTGGACCATGCGTCGTCCAAACCACCAAAAGAACTCTCATAAGGACGAACTTTGAGTTCCAAACTCTCTCGAAACTCAAACGGAGCAAAGTTTGGACCAACTTCGTCCAAACTAGATGAAAAATTCTCATTGGGACGAACTTTGCGTTTCGAGCTCTCATAAACTTAAAGGAAGTAAAGTTTGGACCATGTGTCCTCCAAACCACCTAAAGAACTCACATTCGGACGAACTTTGAGTTCCAAACTCTATCGAAACTCAAACGGAGCAAAGTTTGGACCAACTTCGTCCAAACTTGATGAAAAACTCTCATTGGGACGAACTTTGGGTTCCGAGCTCTGAAAAACTTCAACGGAGTAAAGTTTTGACCATGTGTCGTCCAAACCACCTAAAGAACTCTCATTCGGACGAACTTTGAGTTCCAAACTCTCTCGAAACTCAAATCGAGCAAAGTTTGGACCAACTTCGTCCAAACTAGATGAACAACTCTCATTGGGACGAACCTTGGGTTTCGAGCTCTCAAAAACTTAAACGGAGTAAAGTTTGGACCATGTGTCGTCCAAACCACCTAAGGAACTATCATTGGGACGAACTTTGAGTTCCAAACTCTCTCGAAACTCAAATCGAGCAAAGTTTGGACCAACTTCGTCCAAAGTAGATGAAAAACTCTCACTGGGACAAACTTTGGGTTTCGAGCTCTCAAAAACTTAAACGGAGTAAAGTTTGGACCATGTGTCGTCCAAACCACCTAAAGAACTATAATTCGGAGGAACATTGAGTTCCAAACTCTCTCGAAACTTAAATGGAGCAAAGTTTGGACCAACTTCGTCCAAACTAGGTTAAAAACTGTCATTGGGACGAACTTTGGGTTCCGAGCTCTCAAAAACTTAAAGGAAGTAAAGTTTTGAACATGTGTCGTCCAAACCACCTAAAGAACTCTCATTCGGACGAACTTTGAGTTCCAAACTCTCTCGAAACTCAAACGGGGCAAATTTTGGACCAACTTCGTCCAAAGTAGATGAAAAACTCTCATTGTGACGAACTTTGGGTTTCGAGCTCTCAAAAACTTAAAGGAAGTAAAGTTTGGACCATGTGTCGTCCAAACCACCTAAAGAACTCTCATTCGTACGAACTTTGAGTTCCAAACACTCTCGAAAATGAAACGGGGCAAAGTTTGGACCAACTTCGTCCAAACTAGATGAAAAACTCTCATGGTGACGAACTTTGGGTTTCGAGCTCTCAAAAACTTAAAGGAACTAAAGTTTGGACCATGTGTCGTCCAAACCACCTAAAGAACTCTCATTCGGACGAACTTTGAGTTCCAAACTCTCTCGAAACTCAAATGGAGCAAAGTTTGGACAAACTTCGTCCAAACTAGGTGAAAAACTCTCATTGGGACGAACTTTGGGTTTCGAGCTCTAAAAAACTTAAATGGAGTAAAGTTTGGACGATGTGTCGTCCAAACCACCTAAAGAACTCTCATTCAGACGAACTTTGAGTTCCAAACTCTCTCGAAACTCAAACGGAGCAAAGTTTGGACCAACTTCGTCCAAACTAGATTAAAAACTCTCATTGGGACGAACTTTGAGTTCCGAGCACTCAAAAACATAAAGGAAGTAAAGTTTGGACCATGTGTCGTCCAAACGACCTAAAAAACTCTCATTCGTACGAACTTTGAGTTCTAAACTCTCTCAAAACTCAAATGGAGCAAAGTTTGGACCAACTTCGTCGAAACTATATGAAAAACTCTCAATGGGACGAACTTTGGCTTTCGAGTTCTCAAAAACATAAACGGAGTAAAGTTTGGACCATGTGTCGTCCAAACCACCTAAAGAACTCTCATTCGGACGAACCTTGAGTTCCAAACTATCTCGAAACTCAAACGGAGCAAAGTTTGGACAAACTTCGTCCAAACTAGGTGAAAAACTCTCATTGGGACGAACTTTGGGTTTCGAGCTCTAAAAAACTTAAATGGAGTAAAGTTTGGACGATGTGTCGTCCAAACCACCTAAAGAACTCTCATTCAGACGAACTTTGAGTTCCAAACTCTCTCGAAACTCAAACGGAGCAAAGTTTGGACCAACTTCGTCCAAACTAGATTAAAAACTCTCATTGGGACGAACTTTGAGTTCCGAGCACTCAAAAACATAAAGGAAGTAAAGTTTGGACCATGTGTCGTCCAAACGACCTAAAAAACTCTCATTCGGACGAACTTTGAGTTCTAAACTCTCTCAAAACTCAAATGGAGCAAAGTTTGGACGAACTTCGTCCAAACTAGATGAAAAACTCTCATTAGGACGTACTTTGGGTTCCGAGCTCTCAAAAACATAAACGGAGTAAAGTTTGGACCATGTGTCGTCCAAACCACCTAAAGAACTATCATTGGGACGAACTTTGAGTTCCAAACTCTCTCGAAACTCAAATCGAGCAAAGTTTGGACCAACTTCGTCCAAAGTAGATGAAAAACTCTCATTGGGACGAACCTTGGGTTTCGAGCTCTCAAAAACTTAAACGGAGTAAAGTTTGGACCATGTGTCGTCCAAACCACCTAAGGAACTATCATTGGGACGAACTTTGAGTTCCAAACTCTCTCGAAACTCAAATCGAGCAAAGTTTGGACCAACTTCGTCCAAAGTAGATGAAAAACTCTCACTGGGACAAACTTTGGGTTTCGAGCTCTCAAAAACTTAAACGGAGTAAAGTTTGGACCATGTGTCGTCCAAACCACCTAAAGAACTATAATTCGGAGGAACATTGAGTTCCAAACTCTCTCGAAACTGAAATGGAGCAAAGTTTTGACCAACTTTTTCCAAACTAGATGAAAACCTCTCATTGGGACGAACTTTGGGTTTCGAGCTCTCAAAAACTTAAACGGAGTAAAGTTTGGACCATGTGTCGTCCAAACCACCTAAAGAACTCTCATTCGGATGAACTTTGAGATCGAAACTCTCTTGAAACTCAAACAGAGCAAAGTTTGGACCAACTTTGTCCAAACTAGATTAAAAACTGTCATTGGGACGAACTTTGGGTTCCGAGCTCTCAAAAACTTAAAGGAAGTAAAGTTTTGAACATGTGTCGTCCAAACCACCTAAAGAACTCTCATTCGGACGAACTTTGAGTTCCAAACTCTCTCGAAACTCAAACGGGGCAAAGTTTGGACCAACTTCGTCCAAACTTGATGAAAAACTCTCATTGTGACGAACTTTGGGTTCCGAGCTCTCACAAACTTAAAGGAAGTAAACTTTGGACCATGTGTCGTCCAAACCACCTAAAGAACTCTCATTCGGACGAACTTTGAGTTCCAAACTCTCTCAAAACTCAAACGGGGCAAATTTTGGACCAACTTCGTCCAAAGTAGATGAAAAACTCTCATTGTGACGAACTTTGGGTTTCGAGCTCTCAAAAACTTAAAGGAAGTAAAGTTTGGACCATGTGTCGTCCAAACCACCTAAAGAACTCTCATTCGGACGAAGTTTGAGTTCCAAACACTCTCGAAACTGAAACGGGGCAAAGTTTGGACCAACTTCATCCAAACTAGATGAAAAACTCTCATTGTGACGAACTTTGGGTTTCGAGCTCTCAAAAACTTAAAGGAAGTAAAGTTTGGACCATGTGTCGTCCAAACCACCTAAAGAACTCTCATTCGGACGAACTTTGAGTTCCAAACTCTCTCGAAACTCAAATGGAGCAAAGTTTGGACCAACTTCGTCGAAACTATATGAAAAACTCTTAAAGGGACGAACTTTGGCTTTCGAGCTCTCAAAAACATAAACGGAGTAAAGTTTGGACCATGTGTCGTCCAAACCACCTAAAGAACTCTCATTCGGACGAACCTCTAGTTCCAAACTCTCTCGAAACTCAAACGGAGCAAAGTTTGGACAAACTTCGTCCAAACTAGGTGAAAAACTCTCATTGGGACGAACTTTGGGTTTCGAGCTCTAAAAAACTTAAATGGAGTAAAGTTTGGACGATGTGTCGTCCAAACACCCTAAAGAACTCTCATTCAGACGAACTTTGAGTTCCAAACTCTCTCGAAACTCAAACGGAGCAAAGTTTGGACCAACTTCGTCCAAACTAGATTAAAAACTCTCATTGGGACGAACTTTGACTTCCGAGCTCTCAAAAACATAAAGGAAGTAAAGTTTGGACCATGTGTCGTCCAAACGACCTAAAGAACTCTCATTCGGACGAACTTTTAGTTCTAAACTCTCTAAAAACTCAAATGGAGCAAAGTTTGGACGAACTTCGTCCAAACTAGATGAAAAACTCTCATTGGGACGTACTTTGGGTTCCGAGCTCTCAAAAACTTAAACGGAGTAAAGTTTGGACCATGTGTCGTCCAAACCACCTAAAGAACTATCATTTGGACGAACTTTCAGTTACAAACTCTCTCGAAACTCAAATGGAGCAAAGTTTGGACCAACTTCGTCCAAAGTAGATGAAAAACTCTCATTGGGACGAACTTTGGGTTTCGAGCTCTCAAAAACTTAAACGGAGTAAAGTTTGGACCATGTGTCGTCCAAACCACCTAAAGAACTCTCATTCGGACGAACTTTGAGTTCCAAACTCTCTCGAAACTCAAACGGAGCAAAGTTTGGACCAACTTCATCCAAACTAGATGAAAAACTCTCATTGGGACGAACTTTGGGTTCCGAGCTCTGAAAAACTTAAACGGAGTAAAGTTCGGACCATGGGTCGTCCAAACCACCTAAAGAACTATCATTCCGACGAACTTTGAGTTCCAAACTCTCTCGAAACTCAAACGGAGAAAAGTTTGGACCAACTTCGTCCAAACTAGATGAAAAACTCTCATTGGGACGAACTTTGGGTTTCGAGCTCTCCAAAACTTAAAGGAAGTAAAGTTTGGACCATGCGTCGTCCAAACCACCTAAAGAACTCTCATTCGGACGAACTTTGAGTTCCAAACTATCTCGAAACTCAAACGGAGCAAAGTTTGGACCAACTTCGTCCAAACTAGATGTAAAACTCTCATTGGGACGAACTTTGGGTTCCGAGCTCTGAAATACTTAAACGGGGTAAAGTTTGGACCATGGGTCGTCCAAACCACCTAAAGAACTTTCATTCGGACGAACTTTGAGTTCCAAACTCTCTCGAAACTCAAATGGAGCAAAGTTTGGACCAACTTCGTCCAAACTATATGAAAAACTCTCATTGGGACAAACTTTGGGTTTCGAGCTCTCAAAAACTTAAAGGAAGTAAAGTTTGGACCATGTGTCATCCAAACCACCTAAAGAACTCTCATTCGGATGAACTTTGAGTTCCAAACTCTGTTGAAACTCAAACGGAGAAAAGTTTGGACCAACTTCGTCCAAACTAGATGTAAAACTCTCATTGGGACGAACTTTGGGTTCCGAGCTCTCAAAAACTTAAACGGAGTAAAGTTTGGACCATGTGTCGTCCAAACCACCTAAAGAACTCTCATTCGGACGAACTTTGAGTTCCAAACTCTCTCGAAACTCAAACAGAGCAAAGTTTGGACCAACTTCATCCAAACTAGATGAAAAACTCTCATTGGGACGAACTTTGGGTTCCGAGCTCTGAAAAAATTAAACGGAGTAAAGTTTGGACCATGGGTCGTCCAAACCACCTAAAGAACTATCATTCCGACGAACTTTGAGTTCCAAATTCTCTCGAAACTAAAACGGAGCAAAGTTTTGACCAACTTCGTCCAAACTAGATGAAAAACTCTCATTAGGACGAACTTTGGGTTTCGAGCTCTCCAAAACTTAAAGGAAGTAAAGTTTGGACCATGTGTCATCATAACCACCTAAAGAACTCTCATTCGGATGAACTTTGAGTTCCAAAGTCTATTGAAACTCAAACGGAGCAAAGTTTGGACCAACTTCGTCCAAACTAGATGTAAAACTCTCATTGGGACGAACTTTGGGTTCCGAGCTCTCAAAAACTTAAACGGAGTAAAGTTTGGACCATGTGTCGTCCAAACCACCAAAAGAACTATCATTCGGACGAACTTTGAGTTCCAAGCTCTCTCGAAACTCAAACGGAGCAAAGTTTGGACTAACTTCGTCCAAACTAGATGAAAAACTCTCATTGTGACGAACTTTGGGTTTCGAGCTCTCCAAAACGAAAACGGAGTAAAGTTTGGACCATGTGTCGTCCAAACCACCTAAAGAACTCTCATTCGGACGAACTTTGAGTTCCAAACTCTCTCGAAACTAAAACGGAGCAAAGTTTGGACAAACTTCGTCCAAACTAGGTGAAAAACTCTCATTGGGACGAACTTTGGGTTTCGAGCTCTAAAAAACTTAAACGGAGTAAAGTTTGGACCATGTGTCGTCCAAACCACCAAAAGAACTCTCATTCGGACGAACTTTGAGTTCCAAACTCTCTCGAAACTCAAACGGAGAAAAGTTTGGACCAACTTCGTCCAAACTAGATTAGAAACTATCATTGGGACGAACTTTGAGTTCTGAGCTCTCAAAAACATAAAGGAAGTAAAGTTTGGACCATGTGTCGTCCAAACGACCTAAAGAACTCTCATTCGGACGAACCTTGAGTTCTAAACTCTCTCAAAACTCAAATGGAGCAAAGTTTGGACCAACTTCGTCCAAACTAGATGAAAAACTCTCATTGGGACGAACTTTGGGTTTCGAGCTCTCAAAAACTTAAACGGAGTAAAGTTTGGACCATGTGTCGTCCAAACCACCTAAAGAACTATCATTGGGACGAACTTTGAGTTCCAAACTCTCTCGAAACTCAAATCGAGCAAAGTTTGGACCAACTTCGTCCAATGTAGATGAAAAACTCTCACTGGGACGAACTTTGGGTTTCGAGCTCTCAAAAACTTAAACGGAGTAAAGTTTGGACCATGTGTCGTCCAAACCACCTAAAGAACTATCATTTGGACGAACTTTGAGTTACAAACTCTCTCGAAACTCAAATCGAGCAAAGTTTGGACCAACTTCGTCCAAAGTAGATGAAAAACTCTCATTGGGACGAACTTTGGGTTTCGAGCTCTCAAAAACTTAAACGGAGTAAAGTTTGGACCATGTGTCGTCCAAACCACCTAAGGAACTATCATTGGGACGAACTTTGAGTTCCAAACTCTCTCGAAACTCAAATCGAGCAAAGTTTGGACCAACTTCGTCCAAAGTAGATGAAAAACTCTCATTGGGACGAACTTTGGGTTTCGAGCTCTCAAAAACTTAGACGGAGTAAAGTTTGGACCATGTGTCGTCCAAACCACCTAAAGAACTCTCATTCGGACGAACTTTGAGTTCCAAACTCTCTCGAAACTAAAACGTAGCAAAGTTTGACCAACTTCGTCTAAACTAGGTGAAAAACTCTCATTGGGACGAACATTCGGTTCCGAACTCTCAAAAACTTAAACGGAGTAAAGTTTGGACCATGTGTCGTCCTAACCACCTACAGAACTCTCATATGAACGAACTTTGTGTTCCAAACTCTCTTGAAACTCAAACGGAGCAAACTTTGGACCAAGTTCGTCCAAACTAGATTAAAAACTCTCATTGGGACGAACTTTGGGTTCCGAGCTCTCAAAAACTTAAAGGAAGTAAAGTTTGGACCATGTGTCGTCCAAACCACCTAAAGAACTCTCATTCGGACGAACTTTGAGTTCCAAACTCTCTCGAAACTCAAACGGAGAAAAGTTTGGACCAACTTCGTCCAAACTAGATTAAAAACTCTCATTGTGACGAACTTTGGGTTTCGAGCTCTCCAAAACGAAAACGGAGTAAAGTTTGGACCATGTGTCGTCCAAACCACCTAAAGAACTCTCATTCGGACGAATTTTGAGTTCCAAACTCTCTCGAAACAAAAACGGAGCAAAGTTTGGACAAACTTCGTCCAAACTAGGTGAAAAACTCTCATTGGGACGAACTTTGGGTTTCGAGCTCTAAAAAACTTAAACGGAGTAAAGTTTGGACCATGTGTCGTCCAAACCACCAAAAGAACTCTCATTCGGACGAACTTTGAGTTCCAAACTCTCTCGAAACTCAAACGGAGCAAAGTTTGGACCAACTTCGTCCAAACTAGATTAGAAACTCTCATTGGGACAAACTTTGAGTTCCGAGCTCTCAAAAACATAAAGGAAGTAAAGTTTGGACCATGTGTCGTCCAAACGACCTAAAGAACTCTCATTCGGACGAACTTTGAGTTCTAAACTCTCTCAAAACTCAAATGGAGCAAAGTTTGGACAAACTTCGTCCAAACAAGATCAAAAACTCTCATTGGGACGTACTTTGGGTTCCGAGCGCTCAAAAACTTAAACGGAGTAAAGTTTGGACCATGTGTCGTCCAAACCACCTAAAGAACTATCATTGGGACGAACTTTGAGTTCCAAACTCTCTCGAAACTCAAATCGAGAAAAGTTTGGACCAAATTCGTCCAAAGTAGATGAAAAACTCTCATTGGGACGAACTTTGGGTTTCGAGCTCTCAAAAACTTAAACGGAGTAAAATTTGGACCATGTGTCGTCCAAACCACCTAAAGAACTCTCATTCGGACGAACTTTGAGTTCCAAACTCTCTCGAAACTAAAACGTAGAAAAGTTTGGACCAACTTCGTCCAAACTAGGTGAAAAACTCTCATTGGGACGAACATTCGGTTCCGAACTCTCAAAAACTTAAACGGAGTAAATTTGGACCATGTGTCGTCCTAACGACCTAAAGAACGCTCATTCGAACGAACTTTGTGTTCCAAACTCTCTCGAAACTCAGACGGAGCAAAGTTTGGACCAACTTCGTCCAAACTAGATGAAAAACTCTCATTGGAACGAACTTTGGGTTCCGAGCTCTGAAAAACTTAAACGGAGTAAAGTTTGGACCATGTGTCGTCCAAACCACCTAAAGAACTCTCATTGCGACGAACTTTGAGTTCCAAACTCTCTCGAAACTCAAATGGAGCAAAGTTTGGACCAAATTTGTCCAAACTAGATGAAAAACTCTCATTGTGACGAACTTTGGGTTTCGAGCTCTCCAAAACTTAAAGGAAGTAAAGTTTGGACCATGCGTCGTCCAAACCACCAAAAGAGCTCTCATTCGGACGAACTTTGAGTTCCAAACTCTCTCGAAACTCAAACGGAGCAAAGTTTGGACCAACTTCGTCCAAACTAGATGAAAAATTCTCATTGGGACGAACTTTGGGTTCCGAGCTCTCATAAACTTAAAGGAAGTAAAGTTTGGACCATGTGTCCTCCAAACCACCTAAAGAACTCACATTCGGACGAACTTTGAGTTCCAAACTCTATCGAAACTCAAGCGGAGCAAAGTTTGGACCAACTTCGTCCAAACTTGATGAAAAACTCTCATTGCGACGAACTTTGGGTTCCGAGCTCTGAAAAACTTAAACGGAGTAAAGTTTTGACCATGTGTCGTCCAAACCACCTAAAGAACTCTCATTCGGACGAACTTTGAGTTCCAAGCTCTCTCGAAACTCAAACGGAGCAAAGTTTTGACCAACTTCGTTCAAACTAGATGAAAAACTCTCATTGTGACGAACTTTTGGTTTCGAGCTCTCCAAAACTTAAAGGAAGTAAAGTTAGGACCATGCGTCGTCCAAACCACCAAAAGAACTCTCATTCGGACGAACTTTGAGTTCCAAACTCTCTCGAAACTCAAACGGAGCAAAGTTTGGACCAACTTCGTCCAAACTAGATGAAAAACTCTCATTGGGATGAACTTTGGGTTCCGAACTCTCATAAACTTAAAGGAAGTAAAGTTTGGACCATGTGTCGTCCAAACCACCTAAAGAACTCTCATTCGGACGAACTTTGAGTTCCAAACTCTCTCGAAACTCAAACGGAGCAAAGTTTGGACCAACTTCATCCAAACTAGATGAAAAACTCTCATTGGGACGAACTTTGGGTTCCGAGCTCTGAAAAACTTAAACGGAGTAAAGTTTGGACCATGGGTCGTCCAAACCACCTAAAGAACTATCATTCCGACGAACTTTGAGTTCCAAACTCTCTCGAAACTCAAACGGAGCAAAGTTTGGACCAACTTCGTCCAAACTAGATGAAAAACTCTCATTGGGACGAACTTTGGGTTTCGAGCTGTCCAAAACTTAAAGGAAGTAAAGTTTGGACCATGCGTCGTCCAAACCACCTAAAGAACTCTCATTCGGACGAAATTTGAGTTCCAAACTCTCTCGAAACTCAAACGGAGCAAAGTTTGGACCAACTTCGTCCAAACTAGATGTAAAACTCTCATTGGGACGAACTTTGGGTTCCGAGCTCTCAAAAACTTAAACGGAGTAAAGTTTTGACCATGTGTCATCCAAACCACCTAAAGAACTATCATTCGGACGAACTTTGAGTTCCAAAGTCTCTCGAAACTCAAACGGAGCAAAGTTTGGACCAACTTCGTCCAAACTAGATGAAAAACTCTCATTGTGACGAACTTTGGGTTTCGAGCTCTCCAAAACGAAAACGGAGTAAAGTTTGGACCATGTGTCGTCCAAACCACCTAAAGAACTCTCATTCGGACGAACTTTGAGTTCCAAACTCTCTCGAAACTAAAACGGAGCAAAGTTTGACAAACTTCGTCCAAACTAGGTGAAAAACTCTCATTGGGACGAACTTTGGGTTTCGAGCTCTAAAAAACTTAAACGGAGTAAAGTTTGGACCATGTGTCGTCCAAACCACCAAAAGAACTCTCATTCGGACGAACTTTGAGTTCCAAACTCTCTCGAAACTCAAACGGAGCAAAGTTTGGACCAACTTCGTCCAAACTAGATTAGAAACTCTCATTGGGACGAACTTTGAGTTCTGAGCTCTCAAAAACATAAAGGAAGTAAAGTTTTGACCATGTGTCGTCCAAACGACCTAAAGAACTCTCATTCGGACGAACTTTGAGTTCTAAACTCTCTCAAAACTCAAATGGAGCAAAGTTTGGACCAACTTCGTCCAAACTAGATGAAAAACTCTCATTGGGACGAACTTTGGTTTCGAGCTCTCAAAAACTTAAACGGAGTAAAGTTTGGACCATGCGTTGTCCAAACCACCTAAGAAACTATCATTGGGACGAACTTTGAGTTCCAAACTCTGTCGAAACTCAAATCGAGCAAAGTTTGGACCAACTTCGTCCAAAGTAGATGAAAAACTCTCATTGGGACGAACTTTGGGTTTCGAGCTCTCAAAAACTTAAACGGAGTAAAGTTTGGACCATGTGTCGTCCAAACCACCTAAAGAACTATCATTGGGACGAACTTTGAGTTACAAACTCTCTCGAAACTCAAATCGAGCAAAGTTTGGACCAACTTCGTCCAAAGCAGATGAAAAACTCTCATTGGGACGAACTTTGAGTTTCGAGCTCTCAAAAACTTAAACGGAGTAAAGTTTGGACCATGTGTCGTCCAAACCACCTAAGGAACTATCATTGGGACGAACTTTGAGTTCCAAACTCTCTCGAAACTCAAATCGAGCAAAGTTTGGACCAACTTCGTCCAAAGTAGATGAAAAACTCTCATTGGGACGAACTTTGGGTTTCGAGCCCTCAAAAACTTAAACGGAGTAAAGTTTGTACCATGTGTCGTCCAAACCACCTAAAGAACTCTCATTTGGACGAACTTTGAGTTCCAAACTCTCTCGAAACTAAAACGTAGCAAAGTTTGGACCAACTTCGTCCAAACTAGGTGAAAAACTCTCATTGGGACGAACATTCGGTTCCGAACTCTCAAAAACTTAAACGGAGTAAAGTTTGGACCATGTGTCGTCCTAACCACCTAAAGAACTCTCATATGAACAAACTTTGTGTTCCAAACTCTCTTGAAACTCAAACGGAGCAAACTTTGGACCAACTTCGTCCAAACTAGATTAAAAACTCTCATTGGGACGAACTTTGGGTTCCGAGCTCTTAAAAACTTAAAGGAAGTAAAGTTTGGACCATGTGTCGTCCAAACCACCTAAAGAACTCTCATTCGGACCAACTTTGAGTTCCAAACTCTCTCGAAACTCAAACGGAGAAAAGTTTGGACCAACTTCGTCCAAACTAGATTAAAAACTCTCATTGGGACAAACTTTGGGTTCCGAGCTCTCAAAAACCTAAACGGAGTAAAGTTTGGACCATGTGTCGTCCAAACCACCTAAAGAACTCTCATTCGGACGAACCTTGAGTTCCAAACTCTCTCGAAATTCAAACGGAGCAAAGTTTGGACAAACTTCGTCCAAACTAGGTGAAAAACTCTCATTGGGACGAACTTTGGGTTTCGAGCTCTAAAAAACTTAAATGGTGTAAAGTTTGGACGTTGTGTCGTCCAAACCACCTAAAGAACTCTCATTCAGACGAACTTTGAGTTCCAAACTCTCTCGAAACACAAACGGAGCAAAGTTTGTACCAACTTCGTCCAAACTAGACTAAAAACTCTCATTGGGACGAACTTTGAGTTCCGAGCTCTCTAAAACTTAAAGGAAGTAAAGTTTGGACCATGTGTCGTCCAAACGACCTAAAGAACTCTCATTCGGACGAACTTTGAGTTCTAAACTCTCTCAAAACTCAAATGGAGCAAAGTTTGGACGAACTTCGTCCAAACTAGATGAAAAACTCTCCTTGGGACGTACTTTGGGTTCCGAGCTCTCAAAAACTTAAACGGAGTAAAGTTTCGACCATGTGTCGTCCAAACAACCTAAAGAACTATCATTGGGACGAACTTTGAGTTCCAAACTCTCTCGAAACTCAAATCGAGCAAAGTTTGGACCAACTTCGTCCAAAGTAGATGAAAAACTCTCATTCAGACGAACCTTGGGTTTCGAGCTCTCAAAAACTTAAACGGAGTAAATTTTGGACCATGTGTCGTCAAAACCACCTAAGGAACTATCATTGGGACGAACTTTGACTTCCAAACTCTCTCGAAACTCAAATCGAGCAAAGTTTGGACCAACTTCGTCCAAAGTAGATGAAAAACTCTCACTGGGACAAACTTTGGGTTTCGAGCTCTCAAAATCTTAAACGGAGTAAAGTTTGGACCATGTGTCGTCCAAACCACCTAAAGAACTATAATTCGGAGGAACATTGAGTTCCAAACTCTCTCGAAACTGAAATGGAGCAAAGTTGGGACCAACTTTGTCCAAACTAGATGAAAAACTCTCATTGGGACGAACTTTGGGTTTCGAGCTCTCAAAAACTTAAACGGAGTAAAGTTTGGACCATGTGTCGTCCAAACCACCTAAAGAACTCTCATTCGGACGAACTTTGAGTTCCAAACACTCTCGAAACTGAAACGGGGCAAAGTTTGGACCAACTTCGTCCAAACTAGATGAAAAACTCTCATTGTGACGAACTTTGGGTTTCGAGCTCTCAAAAACTTAAAGGAAGTAAAGTTTGGACCATGTGTCGTCCAAACCACCTAAAGAACTCTCATTCGGACGAACTTTGAGTTCCAAACTCTCTCGAAACTCAAATGGAGCAAAGTTTGGACCAACTTCGTCCAAACTATATGAAAAACTCTCAATGGGACGAACTTTGGGTTTTGAGCTCTCAAAAACATAAACGGAGTAAAGTTTGGAACATGTGTCGTCCAAACCACCTAAAGAACTCTCATTCGGACGAACCTTGAGTTCCAAACTCTCTCGAAATTCAAACGGAGCAAAGTTTGGACAAACTTCGTCCAAACTAGGTGAAAAACTCTCATTGGGACGAACTTTGGGTTTCGAGCTCTAAAAAACTTAAATGGTGTAAAGTTTGGACGTTGTGTCGTCCAAACCACCTAAAGAACTCTCATTCAGACGAACTTTGAGTTCCAAACTCTCTCGAAACACAAACGGAGCAAAGTTTGTACCAACTTCGTCCAAACTAGATTAAAAACTCTCATTGGGACGAACTTTGAGTTCCGAGCTCTCTAAAACTTAAAGGAAGTAAAGTTTGGACCATGTGTCGTCCAAACGATCTAAAGAACTCTCATTCGGACGAACTTTGAGTTCTAAACTCCCTCAAAACTCAAATGGAGCAAAGTTTGGACGAACTTCGTCCAAACTAGATGAAAAACTCTCATTGGGACGTACTTTGGGTTCCGAGCTCTCAAAAACTTAAACGGAGTAAAGTTTCGACCATGTGTCGTCCAAACAACCTAAAGAACTATCATTGGGACGAACTTTGAGTTCCAAACTCTCTCGAAACTCAAATCGAGCAAAGTTTGGACCAACTTCGTCCAAAGTAGATGAAAAACTCTCATTCGGACGAACCTTGGGTTTCGAGCTCTCAAAAACTTAAACGGAGTAAAGTTTGGACCATGTGTCGTCCAAACCACCTAAGGAACTATCATTGGGACGAACTTTGACTTCCAAACTCTCTCGAAACTCAAATCGAGCAAAGTTTGGACCAACTTCGTCCAAAGTAGATGAAAAACTCTCACTGGGACAAACTTTGGGTTTCGAGCTCTCAAAAACTTAAACGGAGTAAAGTTTGGACCATGTGTCGTCCAAACCACCTAAAGAACTATAATTCGGAGGAACATTGAGTTCCAAACTCTCTCGAAACTGAAATGGAGCAAAGTTGGGACCAACTTTGTCCAAACTAGATGAAAAACTCTCATTGGGACGAACTTTGGGTTTCGAGCTCTCAAAAACTTAAACGGAGTAAAGTTTGGACCATGTGTCGTCCAAACCACCTAAAGAACTCTCATTCGGACGAACTTTGAGTTCCAAACACTCTCGAAACTGAAACGGGGCAAAGTTTGGACCAACTTCGTCCAAACTAGATGAAAAACTCTCATTGTGACGAACTTTGGGTTTCGAGCTCTCAAAAACTTAAAGGAAGTAAAGTTTGGACCATGTGTCGTCCAAACCACCTAAAGAACTCTCATTCGGACGAACTTTGAGTTCCAAACTCTCTCGAAACTCAAATGGAGCAAAGTTTGGACCAACTTCGTCCAAACTATATGAAAAACTCTCAATGGGACGAACTTTGGGTTTCGAGCTCTCAAAAACATAAACGGAGTAAAGTTTGGAACATGTGTTGTCCAAACCACCTAAAGAACTCTCATTCGGACGAACCTTGAGTTCCAAACTCTCTCGAAATTCAAACGGAGCAAAGTTTGGACAAACTTCGTCCAAACTAGGTGAAAAACTCTCATTGGGACGAACTTTGGGTTTCGAGCTCTAAAAAACTTAAATGGTGTAAAGTTTGGACGTTGTGTCGTCCAAACCACCTAAAGAACTCTCATTCAGACGAACTTTGAGTTCCAAACTCTCTCGAAACACAAACGGAGCAAAGTTTGTACCAACTTCGTCCAAACTAGATTAAAAACTCTCATTGGGACGAACTTTGAGTTCCGAGCTCTCTAAAACTTAAAGGAAGTAAAGTTTGGACCATGTGTCGTCCAAACGACCTAAAGAACTCTCATTCGGACGAACTTTGAGTTCTAAACTCCCTCAAAACTCAAATGGAGCAAAGTTTGGACGAACTTCGTCCAAACTAGATGAAAAACTCTCATTGGGACGTACTTTGGGTTCCGAGCTCTCAAAAACTTAAACGGAGTAAAGTTTCGACCATGTGTCGTCCAAACAACCTAAAGAACTATCATTGGGACGAACTTTGAGTTCCAAACTCTCTCGAAACTCAAATCGAGCAAAGTTTGGACCAACTTCGTCCAAAGTAGATGAAAAACTCTCATTCGGACGAACCTTGGGTTTCGAGCTCTCAAAAACTTAAACGGAGTAAAGTTTGGACCATGTGTCGTCCAAACCACCTAAGGAACTATCATTGGGACGAACTTTGAGTTCCAAACTCTCTCGAAACTCAAATCGAGCAAAGTTTGGACCAACTTCGTCCAAAGTAGATGAAAAACTCTCATTCGGACGAACCTTGGGTTTCGAGCTCTCAAAAACTTAAACGGAGTAAAGTTTGGACCATGTGTCGTCCAAACCACCTAAGGAGCTATCATTCGGACGAAATTTGAGTTCCAAACTCTCTCGAAACTCAAACAGGGCAAAGTTTGGACCAACTTCGTCCAAACTTGATGAAAAACTCTCATTGTGACGAACTTTGGGTTCCGAGCTCTCACAAACTTAAAGGAAGTAAACTTTGGACCATGTGTCGTCCAAACCACCTAAAGAACTCTCATTCGGACGAACTTTGAGTTCCAAACTCTCTCGAAACTCAAACGGGGCAAACTTTGGACCAACTTCGTCCAAAGTAGATGAAAAACTCTCATTGTGACGAACTTTGGGTTTCGAGCTCTAAAAAACTTAAAGGAAGTAAAGTTTGGACCATGTGTCGTCCAAACCACCTAAAGAACTCTCATTCGGACGAACTTTGAGTTCCAAACACTCTCGAAACTGAAACGGGGCAAAGTTTGGACCAACTTCGTCCAAACTAGATGAAAAACTCTCATTGTGACGAACTTTGGGTTTCGAGCTCTCAAAAACTTAAAGGAAGTAAAGTTTGGACCATGTGTCGTCCAAACCACCTAAAGAACTCTCATTCGGACGAACTTTGAGTGCCAAACTCTCTCGAAACTCAAACGGAGAAAAGTTTGGACCAACTTCGTCCAAACTAGATAAAAAACTCTCATTGGGACGAACTTTGGGTTCCGAGCTCTCAAAAAGTTAAAGGAAGTAAAGTTTGGAACATGTGTCGTCCAAACCACCTAAAGAACTCTCATTCGGACGAACTTTGAGTTCCAATGATAAGGCAACCCTAATTCTCAGCCCAAAGATCCAAGCTTTTGTGGAGCAAGAACCCTTGAAACAAAGAGATTAACACCTCCTTACACAAATTAGAACCAACCAAGAGAAAAGGCTAGAAATTGATTACCTCTTATGATCAATGATCTAGAAGCAAGATTGGAAATCTTGTTCTAGATTGAGTCATTCCACAATCAAACTTGATCAAGGCCGGATTGAATGGCTCAAAATGCAATCTATCACAAGAATTGCAAGAATCCTAGAAAAGGGATTTCTAAGAAAAGTCTCAAATATGAGAGAACACTTTTCATTCAACTTAATCTGAATTTTACATGCTAGAATGAGACTTTTTATAGCCTTTGTGTGAATGAAACCCCCAACCTTTCAAATCCCAAAAGTAAAACCTACAAAGCATTCATGACCATAATTGGCCTACAAAGTAACTCCCCACTAATGAATCTAACCTTGAATCCACGTTTTTGGAAGCCCAAAAGTTCAAAAATTACAAACAAAAGTTGATAAATTGAAATAACAAAGGAAACTTCAAAAGGTCGGTGCAACGTCAATCTTGCAAACGTTGACTTTCACAGCGTCGTCCTCTCTTGGGTTAATTTGCAGCATGTGAAATGAATGTGGAACTGAACCTAACCAATTTTGAATGTGAATGAAGAATGCTTGTTGAAGCTTCTTAGCCTTGGCGCATGTAATAGGTCCAATTGGAACGTGTGGAGCACCATGATTCTTATCATCTTCCCCCTCTCCGAAAGGATTCGTCCTCGAATCAGGATAGTCGTCACCTACATCAAAAGGACTCAAGTCAGCAACATTGAATGTAGAACTTACTGAAAATTCTCCTGGCAGATCAATCTTGTAGGCATTGTTGTTAATTCTTTCAAGAACTTGATATGGACCATCCCCTCTTGAATGTAACTTTGTCTTCCGTTTCGAGGGAAAACGCTCCTTGCGAAAATGCACCCAAACCCAATCACCTGGTTGAAAAATGAGTTCTTTTCATCCTTTGTTAATTCGTGAGGTGACTTTCGAATTTTGTTTCTCAATCCTCTCCTTGACCTCTTTGTGCAAGTTTTTGATCAAATGGGCCTTACTTGTGGCTGCATCACTCACAAAATCATTAAAAGGAATAGGAAGCAAATCAAGAGGTGTAAGTGGATTGAATCCATAAACAACCTCAAAAGGAGAACAATGTGTTGTACTATGAATTGCTCTATTATATGCAAACTCAACAAATGGCAAACAGTCTTCCCAAGACTTAATATTCTTAGAAATAATAGCCCTAAGCAAAGCGTGCCCAATGTTCTATTAACTACCTCGGTTTGCCCATCAGTTTGAGGATGACATGTAGTTGAGAACAACAATTTAGTACCCAACTTTCCCCACAACACCTTCCAAAAGTGGCTTAAAAATTTAACATCCCTATCACTAACAATAGTTCTAGGAATTCCATGTAATCTTACCACTTCCCTAAAGAATAAATCAGCCACATGCTTTGCATCATCCGTCTTGTTACATGCTATAAAATGAGCCATTTTACTAAATCTATCCACAACAACAAAAATACTATCTTTACCCTTTTTAGTCCGAGGCAAACCAAGAACAAAATCCATAGATATATTAGTCCAAGGTTCATTAGGTACATTCAAGGGAGTATACAATCCATTTGGTTGTGATCTAGACTTAGCCTCTTTGCATTTAAAACATTGGCTACAAATCTTATGCACATCATGTTTCATTTTAGGCCAAAAGAAGTGTTCATGCAACATATCATAAGTTTTATGAATCCCAAAATGCCCCATCAATCCACCCCCATGGGCTTCTTTCACAAGCAAATCTCTTATAGAACATTTAGGAACACAAAGCTTACTTTTCTTAAACAAAAAGTCATGAAACACATAATAATCATCCATGGCTTTCCCAGCAAGACAAGATGCATAAATAGTTCCAAAGTCAGGGTCATCTTTGTATAACTCCTTAACATGCTCAAATCCAAGAATTTTTGCACTAAGAGAAGTAAAAAGATTGTACCTTCTTGACAATGCATCAGCCACCACATTGTCTTTACCTTGCTTATATTTGATAACGTAGGGAAATGTCTCAATAAATTCTACCCACTTTGCATGCCTACGATTCAACTTGCTTTGTCCTTTAAGATGCTTCAAGCTTTCATGATCAGTGTGGATCACAAACTCTCTCGGCCATAGGTAGTGTTGCCATACCTGCAATGTACGAACTAAAGCAAACAATTCTTTATCATAGGTAGGATAGTTCAATGCTGCCCCATTTAGTTTTTCACTAAAATACATTAAGGGTTTTCCATCTTGCATTAAAACAGCACCTATGCCCAAACCACTTGCATCACACTCAATTTCAAAAGTCTTATCAAAGTTAGGCAAAACAAGTAATGGTGCATTGGTTAATTTTTCCTTCAGTTCATTGAAAGCTCTCTCTTGCATTTCCCCCCATTCAAATACAACATTCTTTTTCACTAAGTCATTCAATGGTGCAGCCATGGTACTAAAGTCCTTTATAAACCTTCTATAGAAGCTAGCTAGACCATGAAAACTCCTAACCTCATTTGCATTTTTTGGTGTTGGCCAATCCCTTATTGTCTTAAGTTTCTCTTCATCTACTTCTACTCCATTCTTACTAACTATGAAGCCAAGAAAGTTAACCTTTTCCATGCAAAAGCTACACTTATTAAAATTAGCATAAAGCCTCTCTTTTCTAAGTGTAATCAAAACTGACCTAACATGCTCCACATGCTCAACCAAATTCTTTGAATAAATCAAAATACACAACAACATACTTCCCCAAGTATTCTCTTTCTGATTTTTCTCTATTTTTTCACTCATTTCTTTCTTTTCTTTCAATTCTTTTTCTTCAAACTCTTTTCTTTTTCTCTCCAACTTTAATTGATCAGCAAATACATCTTCGGAACGCAAAGGTACAAGTGTTGTTTTTCTACCATCTTTGGTAAAAGAATACCTATTCAAATAACCATCATAAATGACCTTCCTATCAAATTGCCAAGGTCGGCCAAGCAAGATGTCACCAGCATGCATAGGTAATACATCACATAAAACCTCATCTTTATACTTTCCCAAGGTAAAACAAATTAAAGCTTGAGAAACGACCTTCATTGTTCCACTATCATTGAGCCACTGAAGTTTGTAAGGCTTAGGATGGTGTTGAGTTGGAATTTGCAACCTTTTGATCAAGAATGTGCTTACTACATTGGTGCAACTTCCGCTGTCAATAACAAGACTACAAGGAGTCCCATTAACTAAACACCGTGTGTGGAATAGGTTGTCTCTTTGGTCATCAACATCATTCTCCTTAACTTGAGTGTTAAGAAGTCTCCTTGTAACAAGCGCCAAATGACTCCCATCTTCCAATTCCTCCTCATCCTCTTGGAATTCATCTTCAATTAGCTCATCTTGGTCACTTCCCTCATCATCCGTAACAACTTCTCCATTCTTAATGATCATGACTCTCTTGTTTGGACAGTCACGACTAATATGACCAATCCCTTGACATTTCCAACATTTGATGTCTCTATTTCTCTCTCGGACCTCTTTAGATCCCTCCACTTTTTCCTTGCCCTTGGAGCTCTCGGGCTTGTCCTTTGTATCATGCTCATACTTCCCTCGAGGTTTGAAATCTGCATTCTTTTTCCAAGTATTAGTAGAAAAAGAAGTAGACTTAGAAGAATTATACCTCTTGGAGTTCTCCTTCTCCCAAGCTAATTGGCCTTCAATTTTGACAGCAAGGTGTAACAACTCTTTCATATCGAAATAAGTTTGTCTATCCACTTGATGAGCCAATGGTCGGTTCAACCCGCCAAGGAACCTAGCCATTGTATCCTCCTCATCTTCATCAATGCCAGCTCTATTCATAAGGGCCTCCATTTCTTTGTAATAATCTTCCACACTTTTGGATCCTTGTTGCAAAGCATAGAGCTTTTGCTTGAGTTCTCGGGAATAATGCTTAGGAATGTATCTCTTCCTCATTAAGGCCTTTAATTCCTCCCATGTTTCAATTGGATCCTCATAGTTTCTCCTCCATTCTGATTTCAAAGAGGTCCACCAAATATTGGCATAATCACAAAATTCAGCCACAGCAAGTTTCAACTTTCTTTCTTCACTAAAATTGTTGCAATCATTACATGCTCAATTTTGCTCTCATATTGCAAATACTCCTCCGGATCAGACCTCCCATGAAATGGTGGGATTTTAAGCTTCACTCCCCCAGCTCCTCTCTCTTCTCTCTCATATTGGTACTCCCTCTCAACCCTTCTTGGTGGAAAATTTTCTCTTCCCACTCTTCGTCCCCTTCCTCTACCCCGGCCTACACCTCTCCCTCCCCTTGGATTGTGCCCGGCTATAGGGGTTACATTGTCATCTTCCTCTTCATTTTCAACTCCTTCATTAACTTCCCTACCTTGAAGATTTCCTAAACCTACTTCCATTCGCCCCATCCGTTCTTCCAAGGTACTTATTACTTGGGTTAAACGAGTAATAGCCCCAATTTGTGCCTCTCTCCACCTAGCTTCACTAATCTCCCCTTCATTTCCCCCATCTTGACTCATGATGATGTATAAACAGTAGATAAATATGTTTAGGACCTCACACACTCAACTCACTGATTTTCACTCGGAACACTCGTGTTTATCACACAAAGGTAGGCTATTTGGGAAAGTGACTAAATGATGATATTGGGTAGGCTAATAGGTTCGAGCGATTCTTGTAATAGTGAGCTTTACAACACAACCAAGACAAGATAAATTATGAAATAACAACAAACTAGAACAAAGAAAACAAAGAAAGAGTCAAACAAGGAAGGACACAAAGACAAGATGTCTTCTACGGAATTCAGAGATAAAAGGCATACAAATAAAGAGAAAGCTCTAAATATGATGGAATTAGACTTTTTGAAGCAAAGGAAACAAATTTTAAGGACAAATTCTTTCAAATCTGAAAAGAACAATGTATGAAGCAAATCTGGAATTTTTCGGGTAAAACTGCACACTGAGATGGAATTCCAAAAACGAATGTCTTATGTTAGGATTTGGAGTAAATTCCCTTCTTCACTTTGAAAGATAACATGCAGATCTAACTTTTCACTGAAGGCCAAACGTTCAAATTCGGACTTTATGAATGACTTTGAATAGACATTAGATGCATTAAATTCTGCAGCTAGGAATTTGGACAGTCACAAAACAAATTAATTGCAAATTGAATTGAAGCTCATCAAATTCGTGCAAATTGATGCTGATTGAATACAAATGGGCATGAACAAGAACTCAACATGAACAACTTCTGAATTTTTTTTTTCTCCTTTTTTTTTTTTTTTTTTTTGCTTTTCAAGATCTCCACGTGATCTTTAAGATGAAAATGAGATTAGAATCAAAAGATGAAGAACAATGGATGAAATGAAAGAAACGAACAAGATGGACAGAATATGAAACAAAGAAAAAAACAAAACAATGAACAATAGGAATGGAAGATAGAATCAATTCTAGAGTAGGCCACAAAGATGCAACCTAGTCTCTGATACCAAAATGATAAGGCAACCCTAATTCTCAGCCCAAAGATCCAAGCTTTTGTGGAGCAAGAACCCTTGAAACAAAGAGATTAACACCTCCTTACACAAATTAGAACCAACCAAGAGAAAAGGCTAGAAATTGATTACCTCTTATGATCAATGATCTAGAAGCAAGATTGGAAATCTTGTTCTAGATTGAGTCATTCCACAATCAAACTTGATCAAGGCCGGATTGAATGGCTCAAAATGCAATCTATCACAAGAATTGCAAGAATCCTAGAAAAGGGATTTCTAAGAAAAGTCTCAAATATGAGAGAACACTTTTCATTCAACTTAATCTGAATTTTACATGCTAGAATGAGGCTTTTTATAGCCTTTGTGTGAATGAAACCCCCAACCTTTCAAATCCCTAAAGTAAAACCTACAAAGCATTCATGACCATAATTGGCCTACAAAGTAACTCCACACTAATGAATCTAACCTTGAATCCACGTTTTTGGAAGCCCAAAAGTTCAAAAATTATAAACAAAAGTTGATAAATTGAAATAACAAAGGAAACTTCAAAAGGTCGGTGCAACGTCAATCTTGCAAACGTTGACTTTCACAGCGTCGTCCTCTCTTGGGTTAATTTGCAGCATGTGAAATGAATGTGGAACTGAACCTAACCAATTTTGAATGTGAATGAAGAATGCTTGTTGAAGCTTCTTAGCCTTGGCGCATGTAATAGGTCCAATTGGAACGTGTGGAGCACCATGATTCTTATCATCCAAACTCTCTCGAAACTCAAACGGGGCAAAGTTTGGACCAACTTCGTCCAAACTAGATGAAAAACTCTCATTGTGACGAACTTTGGGTTTCGAGCTCTCAAAAACTTAAAGGAAGTAAAGTTTGGAACATGTGTCGTCCAAACCACCTAAAGAACTCTCATTCTGACAAACTTTGAGTTCCAAACTCTCTCGAAACTCAAACGGAGCAAAGTTTAGACCAACTTCGTCCAAACTAGATGAAAAACTCTCACTGTGACGAACTTTGGGTTTCGAGCTCTCAAAAACTTAAAGGAAGTAAAGTTTGGACCATGCGTCGTCCAAACCACCAAACGAAGTCTCATTCGGACGAACTTTGAGTTCCAAACTCTCTTGAAACTCAAACGGAGCAAAGTTTGGACAACCTTCGTCCAAACTAGATGAAAACCTCTCATTGGGTCGAACTTTGGGTTCCGAGCTCTCATAAACTTAAACGGAGTAAAGTTTGGACCATGTGTCGTCCAAACCACCTAAAGAACTATCATTGGGACGAACTTTGAGTTCCAAACTCTCTCGAAACTCAAACGGAGCAAAGTTTGGACCAAATTCGTCCAAACTAGATGAAAAAATCTCATTGTGACGAACTTTGGGTTTCGAGCTCTCCAAAACTTAAAATAAGTAAAGTTTGGACCATGTGATATGAACCAAGATGTCTTGTGTTATGCCAAAAACGAATTCAAAATTAAGTTGGATTAAATGAAGTCAAATGTCAATAAAGCTGAAGTCAACTAGCATGGAAGGAACTCAAGTTGTATTGAATGAACTCAACTACATGTCAAGTTCATTTAGTGCAAGTTAAACATCAATGATGGAACCACACTTCAAGCTACTTCAAACTACATCAAGTAGAGCTTCATTTAATCTTTGGGAGGTTACAAGACTTAGTTGGTTGATGGGGTTTTTAATTCTCGGATTTAAGGGAGTTTCCATGTAATTTTCAGTTTTTAAGTTTTGTTATCAATGTTTTAGGTTACAATTTAGGTAGTGGTCATTATAGTATTAATGAGGATGAGAGTTACAACTCTTCAAATGACCATAGGTTACTCTAGAGTTTAATTTTGAGGCTATAAAAAGCCATGTATGTTGTATTTGAAAGAAGACTTGGAAATGTAGTAAAAATAGCCTTTGAGCTTTTCCTTTAGCCTAGTGCTAAGTTTCTTTGCAATTCTATGTAGTTTAGATTGCATGTTGAGAATCATTCAAGCTTGACTTGATCAATCATGCTTGTGGAGTGATTCGAATCTCAAGCAAGTTTCTTGCCTTGAGATATTTGATCGACAAGGTAATCCGGTTTTTACTTTCCTTGGGTTGATTTTCAAATCGGTTTTGGGGTTTTCAGATTTGAGATCTAAAGGTCTTGTTTTTCAGCAAGGTTGTTAGATACATTTCCTGGGAGTTTCATAACATTTGGTATCAGAGCTGCTTTGATTCACAACATTTTGGTATCAGAGCTACTTTGATTTCACAACACCATGTGTCGTCCAAACCACCAAAAGAACTCTCATTCGGACGAACTTTGAGTTCCAAACTCTCTCGAAACTCAAACGGAGCAAAGTTTGGACCAACTTCGTCCAAACTAGATGAAAAACTATCATTGGGACGAACTTTGGGTTCCGAGCTCACAAAAACTTAAAGGAAGTAAAGTTTGGACCATGTGTCGTCCAAACCACCAAAAGAACTCTCATTTGGACGAACTTTGAGTTCCAAACTCTCTCGAAACTCAAACGGAGCAAAGTTTGGACCAACTTTGTCCAAACTAGATGAAAAACTCTCATTGGGACGAACTTTGGGTTCCGAGCTCTCATAAATTTAAAGGAAATAAAGTTTGGACCTTGTGTCGTCAAAACCACCTAAAGAACTCCCATTCGGACGAACTTTGAGTTCCAAACTCTCTCGAAACTAAAACGGAGCAAAGTTTGGACCAACTTTGTCCAAACTAGATGAAAAACTCTCATTGGGACGAACTTTGGGTTCCGAGCTCTGAAAAACTTAAACGGAGTAAAGTTTGGACCATGTGTCGTCCAAACCACCTAAAGAACTATCATTCGGACGAACTTTGAGTTCCAAGCTCTCTCGAAACTCAAACGGAGCAAAGTTTGGACCAACTTCGTCCAAACTAGATGAAAAACTCTCATTGCGACGAACTTTGGGTTTCGAGCTCTCCAAAACTTAAAGGAAGTAAAGTTAGGACCATGAGTCGTCCAAACCACCAAAAGAACTCTCATTCGGACGAACTTTGAGTTCCAAACTCTGTCGAAACTCAAACGGAGCAAAGTTTGGACCAACTTCGTCCAAACTAGATAAAAAACTCTCATTGGGACGAACTTTGGGTTCCAAGCTCTCATAAACTTAAAGGAAGTAAAGTTTGGACCATGTGTCGTCCAAACACCCTAAAGAACTCTCATTCGGAAGAACTTTGAGTTCCAAACTCTCTCGAAACTCAAACGGAGCAAAGCTTGGACCAACTTCGTCCAAACTAGATGAAAACCTCCTATTGGGACGAACTTTGGGTTCCGAGCTCTGAAAAACTTAAACGGAGTAAAGTTTGGACCATGGGTCGTCCAAACCACCTAAAGAACTATAATTCGGACGAACTTTGAGTTCCAAACTCTCTCGAAACTCAAACGGAGCAAAGTTTGGACCAACTTCGTCCAAACTAGATGAAAAACTCTCATTGGGACGAACTTTTTGTTTCGAGCTCTCAAAAACTTAAAGGAAATAAAGTTTGGACCATGCGTCGTCCAAACCACCAAAAGAACTCTCATTCGGACGAACTTTGAGTTCCAAAATCTCTCGAAACTCAAACGGAGCAAAGTTTGGACCAACTTCGTCCAAACCAGATGAAAAATTCTCATTGGGACGAACTTTGGGTTCTGAGCTCTCATAAACTTAAAGGAAGTAAAGTTTGGACCATGCGTCGTCCAAACCACCAAAAGAACTCTCATTCGGACGAACTTTGAGTTCCAAAGTCTCTCGAAACTCCAACGGAGCAAAGTTTAGACCAACTTCGTCCAAACTAGATGAAAAACTCTCATTGGGACGAACTTTGGGTTCCGAGCTCTCATAAACTTAAAGGAAGTAAATTTGGACCATGTGTCGTCCAAACCACCTAAAGAACTCTCATTCGGACGAACTTTGAGTTCCAAACTCTCTCGAAACTCAAACGGAGCAAAGTTTTGACCAACTTTGTCCAAACTAGATGAAAAACTCTCATTGGGACGAACTTTTGGTTCCGAGCTCTCATAAATTTAAAGGAAGTAAAGTTTGGACCTTGTGTCGTCAAAACCACCTAAAGAACTCTCATTCGGACGAACTTTGAGTTCCAAACTCTCTCGAAACTCAAACGGAGCAAAGTTTGGACCAACTTTGTCCAAACTAGATGAAAAACTCTCATTGGGACGAACTTTGGGTTCCGAGCTCTGAAAAACTTAAACGGAGTAAAGTTTGGACCATGTGTCGTCCAAACCACCTAAAGAACTATCATTCGGACGAACTTTGAGTTCCAAGCTCTCTCGAAACTCAAACGGAGCAAAGTTTGGACCAACTTCGTCCAAACTAGATGAAAAACTCTCATTGCGACGAACTTTGGGTTTCGAGCTCTCCAAAACTTAAAGGAAGTAAAGTTAGGACCATGAGTCGTCCAAACCACCAAAAGAACTCTCATTCGGACGAACTTTGAGTTCCAAACTCTGTCGAAACTCAAACGGAGCAAAGTTTGGACCAACTTCGTCCAAACTAGATGAAAAACTCTCATTGGGACGAACTTTGGGTTCCAAGCTCTCATAAACTTAGAGGAAGTAAAGTTTGGACCATGTGTCGTCCAAACACCCTAAAGAACTCTCATTCGGAAGAACTTTGAGTTCCAAACTCTCTCGAAACTCAAACGGAGCAAAGTTTGGACCAACTTCGTCCAAACTAGATGAAAACCTCCTATTGGGACGAACTTTGGGTTCCGAGCTCTGAAAAACTTAAACGGAGTAAAGTTTGGACCATGGGTCGTCCAAACCACCTAAAGAACTATAATTCGGACGAACTTTGAGTTCCAAACTCTCTCGAAACTCAAACGGAGCAAAGTTTGGACCAACTTCGTCCGAACTAGATGAAAAACTCTCATTGGGACGAACTTTTTGTTTCGAGCTCTCAAAAACTTAAAGGAAATAAAGTTTGGACCATGCGTCGTCCAAACCACCAAAAGAACTCTCATTCGGACGAACTTTGAGTTCCAAAATCTCTCGAAACTCAAACGGAGCAAAGTTTGGACCAACTTCGTCCAAACTAGATGAAAAATTCTCATTGGGACGAACTTTGGGTTCTGAGCTCTCATAAACTTAAAGGAAGTAAAGTTTGGACCATGCGTCGTCCAAACCACCAAAAGAACTCTCATTCGGACGAACTTTGAGTTCCAAAGTCTCTCGAAACTCCAACGGAGCAAAGTTTAAACCAACTTCGTCCAAACTAGATGAAAAACTCTCATTGGGACGAACTTTGGGTTCCGAGCTCTCATAAACTTAAAGGAAGTAAATTTGGACCATGTGTCGTCCAAACCACCTAAAGAACTCTCATTCGGACGAACTTTGAGTTCCAAACTCTCTCGAAACTCAAACGGAGCAAAGTTTTGACCAACTTTGTCCAAACTAGATGAAAAACTCTCATTGGGACGAACTTTTGGTTCCGAGCTCTCATAAATTTAAAGGAAGTAAAGTTTGGACCTTGTGTCGTCAAAACCACCTAAAGAACTCTCATTCGGACGAACTTTGAGTTCCAAACTCTCTCGAAACTCAAACGGAGCAAAGTTTGGACCAACTTTGTCCAAACTAGATGAAAAACTCTCATTGGGACGAACTTTGGGTTCCGAGCTCTGAAAAACTTAAACGGAGTAAAGTTTGGACCATGTGTCGTCCAAACCACCTAAAGAACTATCATTCGGACGAACTTTGAGTTCCAAGCTCTCTCGAAACTCAAACGGAGCAAAGTTTGGACCAACTTCGTCCAAACTAGATGAAAAACTCTCATTGTGACGAACTTTGGGTTTCGAGCTCTCCAAAACTTAAAGGAAGTAAAGTTAGGACCATGAGTCGTCCAAACCACCAAAAGAACTCTCATTCGGACGAACTTTGAGTTCCAAACTCTGTCGAAACTCAAACGGAGCAAAGTTTGGACCAACTTCGTCCAAACTAGATGAAAAACTCTCATTGGGAGGAACTTTGGGTTCCAAGCTCTCATAAACTTAGAGGAAGTAAAGTTTGGACCATGTGTCGTCCAAACACCCTAAAGAACTCTCATTCGGAAGAACTTTGAGTTCCAAACTCTCTCGAAACTCAAACGGAGCAAAGTTTGGACCAACTTCGTCCAAACTAGATGAAAACCTCCTATTGGGACGAACTTTGGGTTCCGAGCTCTGAAAAACTTAAACGGAGTAAAGTTTGGACCATGGGTCGTCCAAACCACCTAAAGAACTATAATTCGGACGAACTTTGAGTTCCAAACTCTCTCGAAACTCAAACGGAGCAAAGTTTGGACCAACTTCGTCCAAACTAGATGAAAAACTCTCATTGGGACGAACTTTTTGTTTCGAGCTCTCAAAAACTTAAAGGAAATAAAGTTTGGACCATGCGTCGTCCAAACCACCAAAAGAACTCTCATTCGGACGAACTTTGAGTTCCAAAATCTCTCGAAACTCAAACGGAGCAAAGTTTGGACCAACTTCGTCCAAACTAGATGAAAAATTCTCATTGGGACGAACTTTGGGTTCTGAGCTCTCATAAACTTAAAGGAAGTAAAGTTTGGACCATGCGTCGTCCAAACCACCAAAAGAACTCTCATTCGGACGAACTTTGAGTTCCAAAGTCTCTCGAAACTCCAACGGAGCAAAGTTTAGACCAACTTCGTCCAAACTAGATGAAAAACTCTCATTGGGACGAACTTTGGGTTCCGAGCTCTCATAAACTTAAAGGAAGTAAATTTGGACCATGTGTCGTCCAAACCACCTAAAGAACTCTCATTCGGACGAACTTTGAGTTCCAAACTCTCTCGAAACTCAAACGGAGCAAAGTTTTGACCAACTTTGTCCAAACTAGATGAAAAACTCTCATTGGGACGAACTTTTGGTTCCGAGCTCTCATAAATTTAAAGGAAGTAAAGTTTGGACCTTGTGTCGTCAAAACCACCTAAAGAACTCTCATTCGGACGAACTTTGAGTTCCAAACTCTCTCGAAACTCAAACGGAGCAAAGTTTGGACCAACTTTGTCCAAACTAGATGAAAAACTCTCATTGGGACGAACTTTGGGTTCCGAGCTCTGAAAAACTTAAACGGAGTAAAGTTTGGACCATGTGTCGTCCAAACCACCTAAAGATTTATCATTCGGACGAACTTTGAGTTCCAAGCTCTCTCGAAACTCAAACGGAGCAAAGTTTGGACCAACTTCGTCCAAACTAGATGAAAAACTCTCATTGTGACGAACTTTGGGTTTCGAGCTCTCAGAAACTTAAAGGAAGTAAAGTTAGGACCATGAGTCGTCCAAACCACCAAAAGAACTCTCATTCGGACGAACTTTGAGTTCCAAACTCTGTCGAAACTCAAACGGAGCAAAGTTTGGACCAACTTCGTCCAAACTAGATGAAAAACTCTCATTGGGACGAACTTTGGGTTCCAAGCTCTCATAAACTTAAAGGAAGTAAAGTTTGGACCATGTGTCGTCCAAACACCCTAAAGAACTCTCATTCGGAAGAACTTTGAGTTCCAAACTCTCTCGAAACTCAAACGGAGCAAAGTTTGGACCAACTTCGTCCAAACTAGATGAAAACCTCCTATAGGGACGAACTTTGGGTTCCGAGCTCTGAAAAACTTAAACGGAGTAAAGTTTGGACCATGGGTCGTCCAAACCACCTAAAGAACTATAATTCGGACGAACTTTGAGTTCCAAACTCTCTCGAAACTCAAACGGAGCAAAGTTTGGACAAACTTCGTCCAAACTAGATGAAAAACTCTCATTGGGACGAACTTTCTGTTTCGAGCTCTCAAAAACTTAAAGGAAATAAAGTTTGGACCATGCGTCGTCCAAACCACCAAAAGAACTCTCATTCGGACGAACTTTGAGTTCCAAAATCTCTCGAAACTCAAACGGAGCAAAGTTTGGACCAACTTCGTCCAAACTAGATGAAAAATTCTCATTGGGACGAACTTTTGGTTCTGAGCTCTCATAAACTTAAAGGAAGTAAAGTTTGGACCATGCGTCGTCCAAACCACCAAAAGAACTCTCATTCGGACGAACTTTGAGTTCCAAAGTCTCTCGAAACTCCAACGGAGCAAAGTTTAGACCAACTTCGTCCAAACTAGATGAAAAACTCTCATTGGGACGAACTTTGGGTTCCGAGCTCTCATAAACTTAAAGGAAGTAAATTTGGACCATGTGTCGTCCAAACCACCTAAAGAACTCTCATTCGGACGAACTTTGAGTTCCAAACTCTCTCGAAACTCAAACGGAGCAAAGTTTTGACCAACTTTGTCCAAACTAGATGAAAAACTCTCATTGGGACGAACTTTGGTTCCGAGCTCTCATAAATTTAAAGGAAGTAAAGTTTGGACCTTGTGTCGTCAAAACCACCTAAAGAACTCTCATTCGGACGAACTTTGAGTTCCAAACTCTCTCGAAACTCAAACGGAGCAAAGTTTGGACCAACTTTGTCCAAACTAGATGAAAAACTCTCATTGGGACGAACTTTGGGTTCCGAGCTCTGAAAAACTTAAACGGAGTAAAGTTTGGACCATGTGTCGTCCAAACCACCTAAAGAACTATCATTCGGACGAACTTTGAGTTCCAAGCTCTCTCGAAACTCAAACGGAGCAAAGTTTGGACCAACTTCGTCCAAACTAGATGAAAAACTCTCATTGTGACGAACTTTGGGTTTCGAGCTCTCCAAAACTTAAAGGAAGTAAAGTTAGGACCATGAGTCGTCCAAACCACCAAAAGAACTCTCATTCGGACGAACTTTGAGTTCCAAAATCTCGCGAAACTCAAACGGAGCAAAGTTTGGACCAACTTCGTCCAAACTAGATGAAAAACTCTCATTGGGACGAACTTTGGGTTCCAAGCTCTCATAAACTTAGAGGAAGTAAAGTTTGGACCATGTGTCGTCCAAACACCCTAAAGAACTCTCATTCGGAAGAACTTTGAGTTCCAAACTCTCTCGAAACTCAAACGGAGCAAAGTTTGGACCAACTTCGTCCAAACTAGATGAAAACCTCCTATTGGGACGAACTTTGGGTTCCGAGCTCTGAAAAACTTAAACGGAGTAAAGTTTGGACCATGGGTCGTCCAAACCACCTAAAGAACTATAATTCGGACGAACTTTGAGTTCCAAACTCTCTCGAAACTCAAACGGAGCAAAGTTTGGACCAACTTCGTCCGAACTAGATGAAAAACTCTCATTGGGACGAACTTTTGGTTTCGAGCTCTCAAAAACTTAAAGGAAATAAAGTTTGGACCATGCGTCGTCCAAACCACCAAAAGAACTCTCATTCGGACGAACTTTGAGTTCCAAAATCTCTCGAAACTCAAACGGAGCAAAGTTTGGACCAACTTCGTCCAAACTAGATGAAAAATTCTCATTGGGACGAACTTTGGGTTCTGAGCTCTCATAAACTTAAAGGAAGTAAAGTTTGGACCATGCGTCGTCCAAACCACCAAAAGAACTCTCATTCGGACGAACTTTGAGTTCCAAAGTCTCTCGAAACTCCAACGGAGCAAAGTTTAGACCAACTTCGTCCAAACTAGATGAAAAACTCTCATTGGGACGAACTTTGGGTTCCGAGCTCTCATAAACTTAAAGGAAGTAAATTTGGACCATGTGTCGTCCAAACCACCTAAAGAACTCTCATTCGGACGAACTTTGAGTTCCAAACTCTCTCGAAACTCAAACGGAGCAAAGTTTTGACCAACTTTGTCCAAACTAGATGAAAAACTCTCATTGGGACGAACTTTTGGTTCCGAGCTCTCATAAATTTAAAGGAAGTAAAGTTTGGACCTTGTGTCGTCCAAACCACCTAAAGAACTCTCATTCGGACGAACTTTGAGTTCCAAACTCTCTCGAAACTCAAACGGAGCAAAGTTTGGACCAACTTCGTCCAAACTAGATGAAAAACTCTCATTGGGACGAACTTTGGGTTCCGAGCTCTGAAAAACTTAAACGGAGTAAAGTTTGGACCATGTGTCGTCCAAACCACCTAAAGAACTATCATTCGGACGAACTTTGAGTTCCAAGCTCTCTTGAAACTCAAACGGAGCAAAGTTTGGACCAACTTCGTCCAAACTAGATGAAAAACTCTCATTGTGACGAACTTTGGGTTTCGAGCTCTCCATAAACTTAAAGGAAGTAAAGTTAGGACCATGAGTCGTCCAAACCACCTAAAGAACTCTCATTCGGACGAACTTTGAGTTCCAAACTCTGTCGAAACTCAAACGGAGCAAAGTTTGGACCAACTTCGTCCAAACTAGATGAAAAACTCTCATTGGGACGAACTTTGGGTTCCAAGCTCTCATAAACTTAAAGGAAGTAAAGTTTGGACCATGTGTCGTCCAAACACCCTAAAGAACTCTCATTCGGAAGAACTTTGAGTTCCAAACTCTCTCGAAACTCAAACGGAGCAAAGTTTGGACCAACTTCGTCCAAACTAGATGAAAACCTCCTATAGGGACGAACTTTGGGTTCCGAGCTCTGAAAAACTTAAACGGAGTAAAGTTTGGACCATGGGTCGTCCAAACCACCTAAAGAACTATAAGTCGGACGAACTTTGAGTTCCAAACTCTCTCGAAAATCAAACGGAGCAAAGTTTGGACCAACTTCGTCCAAACTAGATGAAAAACTCTCATTGGGACGAACTTTCTGTTTCGAGCTCTCAAAAACTTAAAGGAAATAAAGTTTGGACCATGCGTCGTCCAAACCACCAAAAGAACTCTCATTCGGACGAACTTTGAGTTCCAAAATCTCTCGAAACTCAAACGGAGCAAAGTTTGGACCAACTTCGTCCAAACTGGATGAAAAATTCTCATTGGGACGAACTTTGGGTTCTGAGCTCTCATAAACTTAAAGGAAGTAAAGTTTGGACCATGCGTCGTCCAAACCACCAAAAGAACTCTCATTCGGACGAACTTTGAGTTCCAAAGCTCTCTCGAAACTCCAACGGAGCAAAGTTTAGACCAACTTCGTCCAAACTAGATGAAAAACTCTCATTGGGACGAACTTTGGGTTCCGAGCTCTCATAAACTTAAAGGAAGTAAATTTGGACCATGTGTCGTCCAAACCACCTAAAGAACTCTCATTCGGACGAACTTTGAGTTCCAAACTATCTCGAAACTCAAACGGAGCAAAGTTTTGACCAACTTCGTCCAAACTAGATGAAAAACTCTCATTGGGACGAACTTTGGGTTCCGAGCTCTCATAAATTTAAAGGAAGTAAAGTTTGGACCTTGTGTCGTCAAAACCACCTAAAGAACTCTCATTCGGACGAACTTTGAGTTCCAAACTCTCTCGAAACTCAAACGGAGCAAAGTTTGGACCAACTTCGTCCAAACTAGATGAAAAACTCTCATTGGGACGAACTTTGGGTTCCGAGCTCTGAAAAACTTAAACGGAGTAAAGTTTCGACCATGTGTCGTCCAAACCACCTAAAGAACTATCATTCGGACGAACTTTGAGTTCCAAGCTCTCTCGAAACTCAAACGGAGCAAAGTTTGGACCAACTTCGTCCAAACTAGATGAAAAACTCTCATTGTGACGAACTTTGGGTTCGAGCTCTCCAAAACTTAAAGGAAGTAAAGTTAGGACCATGAGTCGTCCAAACCACCAAAAGAACTCTCATTCGGACGAACTTTGAGTTCCAAACTCTGTCGAAACTCAAACGGAGCAAAGTTTGGACCAACTTCGTCCAAACTAGATGAAAAACTCTCATTGGGACGAACTTTGGGTTCCAAGCTCTCATAAACTTAAAGGAAGTAAAGTTTGGACCATGTGTCGTCCAAACACCCTAAAGAACTCTCATTCGGAAGAACTTTGAGTTCCAAACTCTCTCGAAACTCAAACGGAGCAAAGTTTGGACCAACTTCGTCCAAACTAGATGAAAACCTCCTATTGGGACGAACTTTGGGTTCCGAGCTCTGAAAAACTTAAACGGAGTAAAGTTTGGACCATGGGTCGTCCAAACCACCTAAAGAACTATAAGTCGGACGAACTTTGAGTTCCAAACTCTCTCGAAACTCAAACGGAGCAAAGTTTGGACCAACTTCGTCCAAACTAGATGAAAAACTCTCATTGGGACGAACTTTTGTTTCGAGCTCTCAAAAACTTAAAGGAAATAAAGTTTGGACCATGCGTCGTCCAAACCACCAAAAGAACTCTCATTCGGACGAACTTTGAGTTCCAAAATCTCTCGAAACTCAAACGGAGCAAAGTTTGGACCAACTTCGTCCAAACTAGATGAAAAATTCTCATTGGGACGAACTTTGGGTTCTGAGCTCTCATAAACTTAAAGGAAGTAAAGTTTGGACCATGCGTCGTCCAAACCACCAAAAGAACTCTCATTCGGACGAACTTTGAGTTCCAAAGTCTCTCGAAACTCCAACGGAGCAAAGTTTAGGACCAACTTCGTCCAAACTAGATGAAAAACTCTCATTGGGACGAACTTTGGGTTCCGAGCTCTCATAAACTTAAAGGAAGTAAATTTGGACCATGTGTCGTCCAAACCACCTAAAGAACTCTCATTCGGACGAACTTTGAGTTCCAAACTTTCTCGAAACTCAAACGGAGCAAAGTTTTGACCAACTTTGTCCAAACTAGATGAAAAACTCTCATTGGGACGAACTTTTGGTTCCGAGCTCTCATAAATTTAAAGGAAGTAAAGTTTGGACCTTGTGTCGTCAAAACCACCTAAAGAACTCTCATTCGGACGAACTTTGAGTTCCAAACTCTCTTGAAACTCAAACGGAGCAAAGTTTGGACCAACTTTGTCCAAACTAGATGAAAAACTCTCATTGGGACGAACTTTGGGTTCCGAGCTCTGAAAAACTTAAATGGAGTAAAGTTTGGACCATGTGTCGTCCAAACCACCTAAAGAACTATCATTCGGACGAACTTTGAGTTCCAAGCTCTCTCGAAACTCAAACGGAGCAAAGTTTGGACCAACTTCGTCCAAACTAGATGAAAAACTCTCATTGTGACGAACTTTGGGTTTCGAGCTCTCCAAAACTTAAAGGAAGTAAAGTTTGGACCATGCGTCGTCCAAACCACAATAAGAACTCTCATTCGGACGAACCTTGAGTTCCAAACTCTCTCGAAACTCAAACGGAGCAAAGTTTGGACCAACTTCGTCCAAACTAGATGAAAAACTCTCATTGGGACGAACTTTGGGTTCCGAGCTCTCATAAACTTAAAGGAAGTATAGTTTGGACCATGTGTCATCCAAACCACCTAAAGAACTCTCATTCGGATGAACTTTGAGTTCCAAACTCTTGAAACTCAAATGGAGCAAAGTTCTGACCAACTTCGTCCAAACTAGATGTAAAACTCTCATTGGGACGAACTTTGGGTTCCGAGCTCTCATAAACTTAAAGGAAGTAAATTTGGACCATGTTTCGTCCAAACCACCTAAAGAACTCTTATTCGGACGAACTTTGAGTTCCAAACTCTCTCGAAACTCAAACGGAGCAAAGCTTGGACCAACTTCGTCCAATTTAGATGAAAAACTCTCATTCTGGCGAACTTTGGGTTTCGAGTTCTCAAAAACTTAAAGAAGTAAAGTTTGGACCATGTGTCGTCCAAACCACCGAAAGAACTCTCATTAGGACGAACTTTGAGTTCCAAACTCTCTCGAAACTAAAACGGAGCAAAGTTTGGACCAACTTCGTCCAAAGTAGATGAAAAACTCTCATTGGGACGAACTTTGGGTTCCGAGTTCTGAAAAACTTAAACGGAGTAAAGTTTGGACCATGTGTCGTCCAAACCACCTAAAGAACTATCATTCGGACGAACTAGGAGTTCCAAACTCTCTCGAAACTCAAACGGAGCAAAGTTTGGACCATCTAGGTCAGAACTAGATGAAAAACTCTCATTGGGACGGACTTTGGGTTCCGAGCTCTCAAAAAGTTAAACGGAGTAAAGTTTGAACCATGTGTCGTCCAAACAACCTAAAGAACTGTTATTGGGCCGAACTTTGAGTTCCAAACTCTCCAAAACTCAAAGGGAGCAAATTTTGGACCAACTTCGTCCAAACTAGATGAAAAACTCTCATTGTGACGAACTTTGGGTTTCGAGCTCTCATAAACTTAAAGGAAGTATACTTTGGACCATGTGTCATCCAAACAACCTAAAGAACTCTCATTCGGATGAACTTTGAGTTCCAAACTCTCTTGAAACTCAAATGAAGCAAAGTTTGGACCAACTTCGTCCAAACTAGATGTAAAACTCTGATTGGCACGAACTTTGGGTTCTGAGCTCTCAAAAACTTAAAGAAGTAAAGTTTAGACCATGTGTCGTCCAAACCACCTAAAGAACTCTCATTAGGACGAACTTTGAGTTCCAAACTCTCTCGAAACTCAAACGGAGAAAAGTTTGGACCAACTTCGTCCAAAGTAGATGAAAAACTCTCATTGGGACGAACTTTGGGTTCCGAGCTCTGAAATACTTAAACGGAGTAAAGTTTGGACCATGGGTCGTCCAAACCACCTAAAGAACTATCATTCATACGAACTAGGAGTTCCAAACTCTCTCGAAACTCAAACGGAGACAAGTTTGGACCAACTTCGTCCAAACTAGATGAAAAACTCTCATTGGGACGAACTTTGGGTTCCGAGCTCTCATAAACTTAAAGGAAGTAAATTTGGACCATGTGTCGTCCAAACCACCTAAAGAACTCTCATTCGGACGAACTATGAGTTCCAAACTCTCTCGAAACTCAAACGGAGAAAAGTTTGGACCAACTTCGTCCAAACTAGATGAAAAACTCTCATTGGGACGAACTTTGGGTTCCGAGCTCTCATAAATTTAAAGGAAGTAAAGTTTGGACCTTGTGTCGTCCAAACCACCTAAAGAACTCTCATTCGGACAACTTTGAGTTCCAAACTCTCTGGAAACCCAAACGGAGCAAAGTTTGGACCAACTTCGTCCAAACTAGATGAAAAACTCTCATTAGGACGAACTTTGGGTTCCGAGCTCTGAAAAACTTAAACGGAGTAAAGTTTGGACCATGTGTCGTCCAAACCACCTAAAGAACTATCATTCGGACGAACTTTGAGTTCCAAGCTCTCTCGAAACTCAAACAGAGCAAAGTTAGGACAACCTTCGTCCAAACTAGATGAAAAACTCTCATTGTGACGAACTTTGGGTTTCGAGCTCTCCAAAACTTAAAGGAAGTAAAGTTTGGACCATGCGTCGTCCAAACCACAATAAGAACTCTCATTCGGACGAACCTTAAGTTCCAATCTCTCTCGAAACTTAAACGGAGCAAAGTTTGGACCAACTTCGTCCAAACTAGATGAAAAACTCTCACTGGGACGAACTTTGGGTTCCGAGCTCTCATAAACTTAAAGGAAGTAAAGTTTGGACCATGTGTCATCCAAACCACCTAAAGAACTCTCATTCGGATGAACTTTGAGTTCCAAACTCTCTTGAAACTCAAACGGAGCAAAGTTTCGACCAACTTCGTCCAAACTAGATGAAAAACTCTCATTGTGACGAACTTTGGGTTTCGAGCTCTCAAAAACTTAAAGAAGTAAAGTTTTGACCATGTGTCGTCCAAACCACCTAAAGAACTCTTATTCGGACGAACTTTGAGTTCCAAACTCTCTCGAAACTCAAACGGAGCAAACTTTTAGTTCCAAACTCTCTCAAAACTCTCTCAAAACTCTCTCATTGGGTTGAAGTTTGAGTTCCAAACTCTCTCAAAACTCAAACAGAGAAAAGTTTGGACCAACTTCGTCCAAACTAGATGAAACACTCTCATTGGGACGAACTTTGGGTTCCGATCTCTCAAAAACTTAAACGGACTAAAGTCTGGACCATGTGTCGTCCAAACCATATAAAGAACTCTCATTGGGACGAACTTTGAGTTCCAAACTCTCTCGAAACTCAAACGGAGCAAAGTTTGGACCAACTTCGTCCAAACTAGATGAAAAACTCTCATTGGGAAGGACTTTGGGTTCCGAGCTCTCAAAAACTTAAACGGAGTAAAGTTTGGACCATGTGTCGTCCAAACCATCTAAAGAACTCTCATTGGGACAAACTTTGAGTTCCAAACTCTCTCGAATCTCAAACGGAGCAAAGTTTGGACCCACTTTGTCCAAACTAGATGAAAAACTCTCATTGGGACGAACTTTTGGTTCCGAGCTCTCAAAAACTTAAACGGAGTAAAGTTTGGACCATGTGTCGTCCAAACCATATAAAAGAACTGTCATAGGGACGAACTTTGAGTTCCAAACTCTCTCGAAACTGAAACGGAGCAAAGTTTGGACCAACTAGGTCAAAACAAGATGAAAAACTCTCATTGGGACGGACTTTGGGTTCCGAGCTCTCAAAAACTTAAACGGAGCAAAGTTTGGACCATGTGTCGTCCAAACCACCTAAAGAACTCTCATTGGGCCGAACTTTGAGTTCCAAACTCTCCGAAACTCAAACGGAGCAAAGTTTGGACCCACTTCGTCCAAACTAGATGAAAAACTCTCATTGGGACGAACATTGGGTTCCGAGCTCTCAAAAACTTAAACGGACTAAAGTCTGGACCATGTGTCGTCCAAACCACCTAGAGAACTCTCATTGGGTCGAAGTTTGAGTTCCAAACTCTCTCAAAATACAAACAGAGCAAAGTTTGGACCAACTTCGTCCAAACTAGATGAAACACTCACATTGGGACGAACTTTGGGTTCCGATCTCTCAAAAACTTAAACGGAGTAGAGTTTGGACCATGTGTCGTCCAAACCATCTAAAGAACTCTCATTGGGACGAACTTTGAGTTCCAAACTCTTTCGAAACTCAAACGGAGCAAAGTTTGGACAACCTTCGTCCAAACTAGATGAAAAACTCTCATTGGGACGAACTTTGGGTTCCGAGCTCTAGAAAACTTAAACGGAGTAAAGTTTGGACCATGTGTCGTCCAAACCACATAAAGAACTCTCATCGGGCCGAACTTTGAGTTCCAAACACTCCGAAACGCAAACAGAGCAAAGTTTGGACCCACTTTGTCCAAACTAGATGAAAAACTCTCATTGGGACGAACTTTTGGTTCCGAGCTCTCAAAAACTTAAACGGAGTAAAGTTTGGACCATGTGTCGTCCAAACCATATAAAAGAACTGTCATAGGGACGAACTTTGAGTTCCAAACTCTCTCGAAACTGAAACGGAGCAAAGTTTGGACCAACTAGGTCAAAACAAGATGAAAAACTCTCATTGGGACGGACTTTGGGTTCCGAGCTCTCAAAAACTTAAACGGAGCAAAGTTTGGACCATGTGTCGTCCAAACCACCTAAAGAACTCTCATTGGGCCGAACTTTGAGTTCCAAACTCTCCGAAACTCAAACGGAGCAAAGTTTGGACCCACTTCGTCCAAACTAGATGAAAAACTCTCATTGGGACGAACATTGGGTTCCGAGCTCTCAAAAACTTAAACGGACTAAAGTCTGGACCATGTGTCGTCCAAACCACCTAGAGAACTCTCATTGGGTCGAAGTTTGAGTTCCAAACTCTCTCAAAATACAAACAGAGCAAAGTTTGGACCAACTTTGTCCAAACTAGATGAAACACTCACATTGGGACGAACTTTGGGTTCCGATCTCTCAAAAAGTTAAACGGAGTAGAGTTTGGACCATGTGTCGTCCAAACCATCTAAAGAACTCTCATTTGGACGAACTTTGAGTTCCAAACTCTCTCGAAACTAAAACGGAGCAAAGTTTGGACCAACTTCGTCCAAACTAGATGAAAAACTCTCATTGGGAAGGACTTTGGGTTCTGAGCTCTCAAAAACTTAAACGGAGTAAAGTTTGGACCATGTGTCATCCAAACCATATAAAAGAACTGTCATAGGGACGAACTTTGAGTTCCAAACTCTCTCGAAACTCAAACGGAGCAAAGTTTGGACCAACTAGGTCAAAACTAGATGAAAAACTCTCGTTGGGACGGACTTTGGGTTCCGAGCTCTCAAAAACTTAAACGGAGCAAAGTTTGGACCATGTGTCGTCCAAACCACCTAAAGAACTCTCATTGGGCCGAACTTTGAGTTCCAAACTCTCCGAAACTCAAACGGAGCAAAGTTTGGACCCATTTCGTCCAAACTAGATGAAAAACTCTCATTGGGACGAACATTGGGTTCCGAGCTCTCAAAAACTTCTACGGACTAAAGTCTGGACCATGTGTCGTCCAAACCACCTAGAGAACTCTCATTGGGTTGAAGTTTCAGTTCCAAACTCTCTCCAAACTCAAACAGAGAAAAGTTTGGACCAACTTCGTCCAAACTAGATGAAACACTCTCATTGGGACGAACTTTGGGTTCCGATCTCTCAAAAACTTAAACGGACTAAAGTCTGGACCATGTGTCGTCCAAACCATATAAAGAACTCTCATTGGGACGAACTTTGAGTTCCAAACTCTCTCGAAACTCAAACGGAGCAAAGTTTGGACCAACTTCGTCCAAACTAGATGAAAAACTCTCATTGGGAAGGACTTTGGGTTCCGACCTCTCAAAAACTTAAACGGAGTAAAGTTTGGACCATGTGTCGTCCAAACCATCTAAAGAACTCTCATTGGGACAAACTTTGAGTTCAAAACTCTCTCGAAACTCAAACGGAGCAAAGTTTAGACAAACTTCGTCCAAACTAGATGAAAAACTCTCATTGTGACGAACTTTGGGTTTCGAGCTCTCCAAAACTTAAAGGAAGTAAATTTTGGACCATGTGTCGTCCAAACCACCTAAAGATCTCTCATTCGGACGAACTTTGAGTTCCAAACTCTCTCGAAACTCAAAAGGAGCAAAGTTTGGACCAACTTCGTCCAAACTAGATGAAAATCTCTCATTGGGACGAACTTTGGGTTCCGAGCTCTCAAAAACTTAAACGGAGTAAAGTTTGGACCATGTGTCGTCCAAACCACCTGAAGAACTATCATTGGGACGAACTTTGAGTTCCAAACTCTCTCGAAACTCAAACGGAGCAAAGTTTAGACAAACTTCGTCCAAACTAGTTGAAAAACTGTCATTGTGACGAACTTTGGGTTTCGAGCTCTCCAAAACTTAAAGGAAGTAAAGTTTGGACCATGCATCGTCCAAACCACCAAAAGAACTCTCATTCGGACGAACTTTGAGTTCCAAACTCTCTCGAAACTCAAATGTAGCAATGTTAGAACCCACTTCGTCCAAACTAGATGAAAAACTCTCATTGGGACGAACTTTGGGTTCCGAGCACTCAAAAACTTAAACGGAGTAAAGTTTGGACCATGTGTCGTCCAAACCACCTAAAGAACTATCATTGGGACGAACTTTGAGTTCAAAACTCTCTCGAAACTCAAACGGAGCAAAGTTTAGACAAACTTCGTCCAAACTAGATGAAAAACTCTCATTGTGACGAACTTTGGGTTTCGAGCTCTCCAAAACTTAAAGGAAGTAAAGTTTGGACCATGCGTCGTCCAAACCACCAAAAGAACTCTCATTCGGACGAACTTTGAGTTCCAAACTCTCTCGAAACTCAAATGTAGCAATGTTAGAACCCACTTCGTCCAAACTAGATGAAAAACTCTCATTGGGACGAACTTTGGGTTCCGAGCTCTCAAAAACTTAAACGGAGTAAAGTTTGGACCATGTGTCGTCCAAACCACCTAAAGAACTATCATTGGGACGAACTTTGAGTTCAAAACTCTCTCGAAACTCAAACGGAGCAAAGTTTAGACAAACTTCGTCCAAACTAGATGAAAAACTCTCATTGTGACGAACTTTGGGTTTCGAGCTCTCCAAAACTTAAAGGAAGTAAAGTTTGGACCATGTGCCGTCCAAACCACCTAAAGATCTCTCATTCGGACGAACTTTGAGTTCCAAACTCTCTCGAAACTCAAAAGGAGCAAAGTTTGGACCAACTTCGTCCAAACTAGATGAAAAACTCTCATTGGGACGAACTTTGGGTTCCGAGCTCTCAAAACCTTAAACGGAGTAAAGTTTGGACCATGTGTCGTCCAAACCACCTAAAGAACTATCATTGGGACGAACTTTGAGTTCCAAACTCTCTCGAAACTCAAACGGAGCAAAGTTTAGACAAACTTCGTCCAAACTAGTTGAAAAACTCTCATTGTGACGAACTTTGGGTTTCGAGCTCTCCAAAACTTAAAGGAAGTAAAGTTTGGACCATGCGTCGTCCAAACCACCAAAAGAACTCTCATTCGGACGAACTTTGAGTTCCAAACTCTCTCGAAACTCAAACGTAGCAATGTTAGAACCAACTTCGTCCAAACTAGATGAAAAACTCTCATTGGGACGAATTTTGGGTTCCGAGCTCTCAAAAACTTAAACGGAGTAAAGTTTGGACTTCGTGTCTTCCAAACCACCTAAAGAACTATCATTGGGACGAACTTTGAGTTCCAAACTCTCTCGAAACACAAACGGAGGAAAGTTTAGACCAACTTCGTCCAAACTAGATGAAAAACTCTCATTGTGACGAACTTTGGGTTTCTAGCTCTCAAAAACTTAAAGGAAGTAAAGTTTGGACCATGCGTCGTCCAAACCACCAAAAGAACTCTCATTCGGAAGAACTTTTAGTTCCAAACTCTCGCGAAACTCAAACGGAGCAAAGGTTGGACCAACTTCGTCAAAACTAGATGAAAAACTCTCATTGGGACGAACTTTGGGTTCCGAGCTCTCAATAACTTAAACGGAATAAAGTTTGGACCATGTGTCTTCCAAACCACCTAAAGAACTATCATTGGGATGAACTTTGAGGTCCAAACTCTCTCGAAACACAAACGGAGCAAAGTTTAGACCAACTTCGTCCACACTTGATGAAAAACTCTCATTGTGACGAACTTTGGGTTTCTAGCTCTCAAAAACTTAAAGGAAGTAAAGTTTGGACCATGTGTCGTCCAAACCACCTAAAGAACTCTCATTCGGACGAACTTTGAGTTGCAAACTCTCTCGAAACTGAAACAGGGCAAAGTTTGGACCAACTTCGTCCAAACTAGATGAAAAACTCTCATTGTGTCGAACTTTGGGTTCCGAGCTCTCAAAAACATAAAGGAAGTAAACTTTTGACCATGTGTCGTCCAAACCACCTAAAGAACTCTCATTCGGACGAACTTTGAGTGCCAAACTGATATGGATTCAATCAATAATCCATTGCATGTACCTGAAGGACCAATCACAATAAGCAAGGCAAAGAAGATACAAGAGGCTTTTACATTGCATGTTCAAAAGCTAGCAAATGCACAGCAAGAGGCAAGGAATTTTGAATCCAAACTTTTGTATAATGTTAGTTCAGCAAGTCAAGAAGAGAATGGAGTCAAGATGGCACGGGAAAAGTTGTGTAGTTTGGAAGATGGCACGGGAGGCGAAAATAGTGTGCAGAATTTGTGAAGAGGTGGCTGTCCAACTTGCATCTCTTGGGATTTCGTGATGTCAAAGGTTGTAAAACGTTGCCATTATTAGGAGCGGATTCCATAGCACATATTTAAGACATTTTAAAGCAATTCTATCTTTTTAGTTTTAAGATATGGCTGCTCGTTTGATGTGCAATCAAGTTTTAAGTTCCTAGGTCTTATTTTCTACAATTTGCAATTAAGTGTAAATGAATGACTTTTGAGTTCCTTGGTCTATCCACGACCATTTGGCCTTTAAAATGGCTTGTAATACTCTTGAAAACTCAGATTATGCATATTAAAAAAGCTTTTGCTTATTCAACTCCTTTGGTGTTATCTTTTCTTTCAAATCTTGTTTTAGCTTTGATGTTCAACCGATTCATTGGATTAGTTTTGATCAATCTAATTCTGGAGTGAGTCGTCTTAGGATCTTTGAGTGACCATCATAGATTCTAAGTTTGATCTAAGAGTGATTCATCTTCTAACTAAACTCTTGGTTGGAATTATTCGGTAAGTTTCTCTTATTTGTGTCCGTTTACAAGGATCCTAGAAGGACCTCTAGCTTTGTAAACTTAAGCATACTAGGCGCTTATCACAAACTCTCTCCAAAGTCAAACGGAGCAAAGTTTGGACCAACTTCGTCCAAACTAGATGAAAAACTCTCATTGGGACGAACTTTGGGTTCCGAGCTCTCCAAAACTTAAAGGAAGTAAAGTTTGGACCATGTGTCGTCCAAACCACCTAAAGAACTCTCATTCGGACGAACTTTGAGTTCCAAACTCTCTCGAAACTCAAACGGGGCAAACTTTGGACCAACTTCGTCCAAACTAGATGAAAAACTCTCATTGTGACGAACTTTGGGTTTCGAGCTCTCAAAAACTTAAAGGAAGTAAAGTTTGGACCATGTGTCGTCAAAACCACCTAAAGAACAATCATTGGGACGAACTTTGAGTTCAAAACTCTCTCGAAACTCAAACGGAGCAAAGTTTAGACAAACTTCGTCCAAACTAGATGAAAAACTCTCATTGTGACGAACTTTGGGTTTCGAGCTCTCCAAAACTTAAAGGAAGTAAATTTTGGACCATGTGTCGTCCAAACCACCTAAAGATCTCTCATTCGGACGAACTTTGAGTTCCAAAATCTCTCGAAACTCAAAAGGAGCAAAGTTTGGACCAACTTCGTCCAAACTAGATGAAAAACTCTCATTGGGACGAACTTTGGGTTCCGAGCTCTCAAAAACTTAAACGGAGTAAAGTTTGGACCATGTGTCGTCCAAACCACCTGAAGAACTATCATTGGGACGAACTTTGAGTTCCAAACTCTCTCGAAACTCAAACGGAGCAAAGTTTAGACAAACTTCGTCCAAACTAGTTGAAAAACTGTCATTGTGACGAAATTTGGGTTTCGAGCTCTCCAAAACTTAAAGGAAGTAAAGTTTGGACCATGCGTCGTCCAAACCACCAAAAGAACTCTCATTCGGACGAACTTTGAGTTCCAATCTCTCTCGAAACTCAAATGTAGCAATGTTAGAACCCACTTCGTCCAAACTAGATGAAAAACTCTCATTGGGACGAACTTTGGGTTCCGAGCGCTCAAAAACTTAAACGGAGTAAAGTTTGGACCATGTGTCGTCCAAACCACCTAAAGAACTATCATTGGGACGAACTTTGAGTTCAAAACTCTCTCGAAACTCAAACGGAGCAAAGTTTAGACAAACTTCGTCCAAACTAGATGAAAAACTCTCATTGTGACGAACTTTGGGTTTCGAGCTCTCCAAAACTTAAAGGAAGTAAAGTTTGGACCATGCGTCGTCCAAACCACCAAAAGAACTCTCATTCGGACGAACTTCGAGTTCCAAACTCTCTCGAAACTCAAATGTAGCAATGTTAGAACCCACTTCGTCCAAACTAGATGAAAAACTCTCATTGGGACGAACTTTGGGTTCCGAGCTCTCAAAAACTTAAACGGAGTAAAGTTTGGACCATGTGTCGTCCAAACCACCTAAAGAACTATCATTGGGACGAACTTTGAGTTCAAAACTCTCTCGAAACTCAAACGGAGCAAAGTTTAGACAAACTTCGTCCAAACTAGATGAAAAACTCTCATTGTGACGAACTTTGGGTTTCGAGCTCTCCAAAACTTAAAGGAAGTAAAGTTTGGACCATGTGTCGTCCAAACCACCTAAAGATCTCTCATTCGGATGAACTTTGAGTACCAAACTCTCTCGAAACTCAAAAGGAGCAAAGTTTTGACCAACTTCGTCCAAACTAGATGAAAAACTCTCATTGGGACGAACTTTGGGTTCCGAGCTCTCAAAAACTTAAACGGAGTAAAGTTTGGACCATGTGTCGTCCAAACCACCTAAAGAACTATCATTGGGACGAACTTTGAGTTCCAAACTCTCTCGAAACTCAAACGGAGCAAAGTTTAGACAAACTTCGTCCAATCTAGTTGAAAAACTCTCATTGTGACGAACTTTCGATTTCGAGCTCTCCAAAACTTAAAGGAAGTAAAGTTTGGACCATGCGTCGTCCAAACCACCAAAAGAACTCTCATTCGGACGATCTTTGAGTTCCAAACTCTCTCGAAACTCAAACGTAGCAATGTTAGAACCAACTTCGTCCAAACTAGATGAAAAACTCTCATTGGGACGAATTTTGGGTTCCGAGCTCTCAAAAACTTAAACGGAGTAAAGTTTGAACTTCGTGTCTTCCAAACCACCTAAAGAACTATCATTGGGACGAACTTTGAGTTCCAAACTCTCTCGAAACACAAACGGAGGAAAGTTTAGACCAACTTCGTCCAAACTAGATGAAAAACTCTCATTGTGACGAACTTTGGGTTTCTAGCTCTCAAAAACTTAAAGGAAGTAAAGTTTGGACCATGCGTCGTACAAACCACCAAAAGAACTCTCATTCGGAAGAACTTTGAGTTCCAAACTCTCTCGAAACTCAAACGGAGCAAAGGTTGGACCAACTTCGTCAAAACTAGATGAAAAACTCTCATTGGGACGAACTTTGGGTTCCGAGCTCTCAATAACTTAAACGGAATAAAGTTTGGACCATGTGTCTTCCAAACCACCTAAAGAACTATCATTGGGATGAACTTTGAGGTCCAAACTCTCTCGAAACACAAACGGAGCAAAGTTTAGACCAACTTCGTCCACACTTGATGAAAAACTCTCATTGTGACGAACTTTGGGTTTCTAGCTCTCAAAAACTTAAAGGAAGTAAAGTTTGGACCATGTGTCGTCCAAACCACCTAAAGAACTCTCATTCGGACGAACTTTGAGTTGCAAACTCTCTCGAAACTGAAACAGGGCAAAGTTTGGACCAACTTCGTCCAAACTAGATGAAAAACTCTCATTGTGTCGAACTTTGGGTTCCGAGCTCTCAAAAACATAAAGGAAGTAAACTTTTGACCATGTGTCGTCCAAACCACCTAAAGAACTCTCATTCGGACGAACTTTGAGTGCCAAACTGATATGGATTCAATCAATAATCCATTGCATGTACCTGAAGGACCAATCACAAGAAGCAAGGCAAAGAAGATACAAGAGGCTTTCACATTGCATGTTCAAAAGCTAGCAAATGCACAGCAAGAGGCAAGGAATTTTGAATCCAAACTTTTGTATAATGTTAGTTCAGCAAGTCAAGAAGAGAATGGAGTCAAGATGGCACGGGAAAAGTTGTGTAGTTTGGAAGATGGCACGGGAGGCGAAAATAGTGTGCAGAATTTGTGAAGAGGTGGCTGTCCAACTTGCATCTCTTGGGATTTCGTGATGTCAAAGGTTGTAAAACGTTGCCATTATTAGGAGCGGATTCCATAGCACATATTTAAGACATTTTAAAGCAATTCTATCTTTTTAGTTTTAAGATATGGCTGCTCGTTTGATGTGCAATCAAGTTTTAAGTTCCTAGGTCTTATTTTCTACAATTTGCAATTAAGTGTAAATGAATGACTTTTGAGTTCCTTGGTCTATCCACGACCATTTGGCCTTTAAAATGGCTTGTAATACTCTTGAAAACTCAGATTATGCATATTAAAAAAGCTTTTGCTTATTCAACCCCTTTGGTGTTATCTTTTCTTTCAAATCTTGTTTTAGCTTTGATGTTCAACCGATTCATTGGATTAGTTTTGATCAATCTAATTCTGGAGTGAGTCGTCTTAGGATCTTTGAGTGACCATCATAGATTCTAAGTTTGATCTAAGAGTGATTCATCTTCTAACTAAACTCTTGGTTGGAATTATTCGGTAAGTTTCTCTTATTTGTGTCCGTTTACAAGGATCCTAGAAGGACCTCTAGCTTTGTAAACTTAAGCATACTAGGCGCTTATCACAAACTCTCTCCAAAGTCAAACGGAGCAAAGTTTGGACCAACTTCGTCCAAACTAGATGAAAAACTCTCATTGGGACGAACTTTGGGTTCCGAGCTCTCCAAAACTTAAAGGAAGTAAAGTTTGGACCATGTGTCGTCCAAACCACCTAAAGAACTCTCATTCGGACGAACTTTGAGTTCCAAACTCTCTCGAAACTCAAACGGGGCAAACTTTGGACCAACTTCGTCCAAACTAGATGAAAAACTCTCATTGTGACGAACTTTGGGTTTCGAGCTCTCAAAAACTTAAAGGAAGTAAAGTTTGGACCATGTGTCGTCAAAACCACCTAAAGAACAATCATTGGGACGAACTTTGAGTTCAAAACTCTCTCGAAACTCAAACGGAGCAAAGTTTAGACAAACTTCGTCCAAACTAGATGAAAAACTCTCATTGTGACGAACTTTGGGTTTCGAGCTCTCCAAAACTTAAAGGAAGTAAATTTTGGACCATGTGTCGTCCAAACCACCTAAAGATCTCTCATTCGGACGAACTTTGAGTTCCAAACTCTCTCGAAACTCAAAAGGAGCAAAGTTTGGACCAACTTCGTCCAAACTAGATGAAAAACTCTCATTGGGACGAACTTTGGGTTCCGAGCTCTCAAAAACTTAAACGGAGTAAAGTTTGGACCATGTGTCGTCCAAACCACCTGAAGAACTATCATTGGGACGAACTTTGAGTTCCAAACTCTCTCGAAACTCAAACGGAGCAAAGTTTAGACAAACTTCGTCCAAACTAGTTGAAAAACTGTCATTGTGACGAAATTTGGGTTTCGAGCTCTCCAAAACTTAAAGGAAGTAAAGTTTGGACCATGCGTCGTCCAAACCACCAAAAGAACTCTCATTCGGACGAACTTTGAGTTCCAATCTCTCTCGAAACTCAAATGTAGCAATGTTAGAACCCACTTCGTCCAAACTAGATGAAAAACTCTCATTGGGACGAACTTTGGGTTCCGAGCGCTCAAAAACTTAAACGGAGTAAAGTTTGGACCATGTGTCGTCCAAACCACCTAAAGAACTATCATTGGGACGAACTTTGAGTTCAAAACTCTCTCGAAACTCAAACGGAGCAAAGTTTAGACAAACTTCGTCCAAACTAGATGAAAAACTCTCATTGTGACGAACTTTGGGTTTCGAGCTCTCCAAAACTTAAAGGAAGTAAAGTTTGGACCATGCGTCGTCCAAACCACCAAAAGAACTCTCATTCGGACGAACTTCGAGTTCCAAACTCTCTCGAAACTCAAATGTAGCAATGTTAGAACCCACTTCGTCCAAACTAGATGAAAAACTCTCATTGGGACGAACTTTGGGTTCCGAGCTCTCAAAAACTTAAACGGAGTAAAGTTTGGACCATGTGTCGTCCAAACCACCTAAAGAACTATCATTGGGACGAACTTTGAGTTCAAAACTCTCTCGAAACTCAAACGGAGCAAAGTTTAGACAAACTTCGTCCAAACTAGATGAAAAACTCTCATTGTGACGAACTTTGGGTTTCGAGCTCTCCAAAACTTAAAGGAAGTAAAGTTTGGACCATGTGTCGTCCAAACCACCTAAAGATCTCTCATTCGGATGAACTTTGAGTACCAAACTCTCTCGAAACTCAAAAGGAGCAAAGTTTTGACCAACTTCGTCCAAACTAGATGAAAAACTCTCATTGGGACGAACTTTGGGTTCCGAGCTCTCAAAAACTTAAACGGAGTAAAGTTTGGACCATGTGTCGTCCAAACCACCTAAAGAACTATCATTGGGACGAACTTTGAGTTCCAAACTCTCTCGAAACTCAAACGGAGCAAAGTTTAGACAAACTTCGTCCAATCTAGTTGAAAAACTCTCATTGTGACGAACTTTCGATTTCGAGCTCTCCAAAACTTAAAGGAAGTAAAGTTTGGACCATGCGTCGTCCAAACCACCAAAAGAACTCTCATTCGGACGATCTTTGAGTTCCAAACTCTCTCGAAACTCAAACGTAGCAATGTTAGAACCAACTTCGTCCAAACTAGATGAAAAACTCTCATTGGGACGAATTTTGGGTTCCGAGCTCTCAAAAACTTAAACGGAGTAAAGTTTGAACTTCGTGTCTTCCAAACCACCTAAAGAACTATCATTGGGACGAACTTTGAGTTCCAAACTCTCTCGAAACACAAACGGAGGAAAGTTTAGACCAACTTCGTCCAAACTAGATGAAAAACTCTCATTGTGACGAACTTTGGGTTTCTAGCTCTCAAAAACTTAAAGGAAGTAAAGTTTGGACCATGCGTCGTACAAACCACCAAAAGAACTCTCATTCGGAAGAACTTTGAGTTCCAAACTCTCTCGAAACTCAAACGGAGCAAAGGTTGGACCAACTTCGTCAAAACTAGATGAAAAACTCTCATTGGGACGAACTTTGGGTTCCGAGCTCTCAATAACTTAAACGGAATAAAGTTTGGACCATGTGTCTTCCAAACCACCTAAAGAACTATCATTGGGATGAACTTTGAGGTCCAAACTCTCTCGAAACACAAACGGAGCAAAGTTTAGACCAACTTCGTCCACACTTGATGAAAAACTCTCATTGTGACGAACTTTGGGTTTCTAGCTCTCAAAAACTTAAAGGAAGTAAAGTTTGGACCATGTGTCGTCCAAACCACCTAAAGAACTCTCATTCGGACGAACTTTGAGTTGCAAACTCTCTCGAAACTGAAACAGGGCAAAGTTTGGACCAACTTCGTCCAAACTAGATGAAAAACTCTCATTGTGTCGAACTTTGGGTTCCGAGCTCTCAAAAACATAAAGGAAGTAAACTTTTGACCATGTGTCGTCCAAACCACCTAAAGAACTCTCATTCGGACGAACTTTGAGTGCCAAACTGATATGGATTCAATCAATAATCCATTGCATGTACCTGAAGGACCAATCACAAGAAGCAAGGCAAAGAAGATACAAGAGGCTTTCACATTGCATGTTCAAAAGCTAGCAAATGCACAGCAAGAGGCAAGGAATTTTGAATCCAAACTTTTGTATAATGTTAGTTCAGCAAGTCAAGAAGAGAATGGAGTCAAGATGGCACGGGAAAAGTTGTGTAGTTTGGAAGATGGCACGGGAGGCGAAAATAGTGTGCAGAATTTGTGAAGAGGTGGCTGTCCAACTTGCATCTCTTGGGATTTCGTGATGTCAAAGGTTGTAAAACGTTGCCATTATTAGGAGCGGATTCCATAGCACATATTTAAGACATTTTAAAGCAATTCTATCTTTTTAGTTTTAAGATATGGCTGCTCGTTTGATGTGCAATCAAGTTTTAAGTTCCTAGGTCTTATTTTCTACAATTTGCAATTAAGTGTAAATGAATGACTTTTGAGTTCCTTGGTCTATCCACGACCATTTGGCCTTTAAAATGGCTTGTAATACTCTTGAAAACTCAGATTATGCATATTAAAAAAGCTTTTGCTTATTCAACCCCTTTGGTGTTATCTTTTCTTTCAAATCTTGTTTTAGCTTTGATGTTCAACCGATTCATTGGATTAGTTTTGATCAATCTAATTCTGGAGTGAGTCGTCTTAGGATCTTTGAGTGACCATCATAGATTCTAAGTTTGATCTAAGAGTGATTCATCTTCTAACTAAACTCTTGGTTGGAATTATTCGGTAAGTTTCTCTTATTTGTGTCCGTTTACAAGGATCCTAGAAGGACCTCTAGCTTTGTAAACTTAAGCATACTAGGCGCTTATCACAAACTCTCTCCAAAGTCAAACGGAGCAAAGTTTGGACCAACTTCGTCCAAACTAGATGAAAAACTCTCATTGGGACGAACTTTGGGTTCCGAGCTCTCCAAAACTTAAAGGAAGTAAAGTTTGGACCATGTGTCGTCCAAACCACCTAAAGAACTCTCATTCGGACGAACTTTGAGTTCCAAACTCTCTCGAAACTCAAACGGGGCAAACTTTGGACCAACTTCGTCCAAACTAGATGAAAAACTCTCATTGTGACGAACTTTGGGTTTCGAGCTCTCAAAACTTAAAGGAAGTAAAGTTTGGACCATGTGTCGTCAAAACCACCTAAAGAACAATCATTGGGACGAACTTTGAGTTCAAAACTCTCTCGAAACTCAAACGGAGCAAAGTTTAGACAAACTTCGTCCAAACTAGATGAAAAACTCTCATTGTGACGAACTTTGGGTTTCGAGCTCTCCAAAACTTAAAGGAAGTAAATTTTGGACCATGTGTCGTCCAAACCACCTAAAGATCTCTCATTCGGACGAACTTTGAGTTCCAAACTCTCTCGAAACTCAAAAGGAGCAAAGTTTGGACCAACTTCGTCCAAACTAGATGAAAAACTCTCATTGGGACGAACTTTGGGTTCCGAGCTCTCAAAAACTTAAACGGAGTAAAGTTTGGACCATGTGTCGTCCAAACCACCTGAAGAACTATCATTGGGACGAACTTTGAGTTCCAAACTCTCTCGAAACTCAAACGGAGCAAAGTTTAGACAAACTTCGTCCAAACTAGTTGAAAAACTGTCATTGTGACGAAATTTGGGTTTCGAGCTCTCCAAAACTTAAAGGAAGTAAAGTTTGGACCATGCGTCGTCCAAACCACCAAAAGAACTCTCATTCGGACGAACTTTGAGTTCCAATCTCTCTCGAAACTCAAATGTAGCAATGTTAGAACCCACTTCGTCCAAACTAGATGAAAAACTCTCATTGGGACGAACTTTGGGTTCCGAGCGCTCAAAAACTTAAACGGAGTAAAGTTTGGACCATGTGTCGTCCAAACCACCTAAAGAACTATCATTGGGACGAACTTTGAGTTCAAAACTCTCTCGAAACTCAAACGGAGCAAAGTTTAGACAAACTTCGTCCAAACTAGATGAAAAACTCTCATTGTGACGAACTTTGGGTTTCGAGCTCTCCAAAACTTAAAGGAAGTAAAGTTTGGACCATGCGTCGTCCAAACCACCAAAAGAACTCTCATTCGGACGAACTTCGAGTTCCAAACTCTCTCGAAACTCAAATGTAGCAATGTTAGAACCCACTTCGTCCAAACTAGATGAAAAACTCTCATTGGGACGAACTTTGGGTTCCGAGCTCTCAAAAACTTAAACGGAGTAAAGTTTGGACCATGTGTCGTCCAAACCACCTAAAGAACTATCATTGGGACGAACTTTGAGTTCAAAACTCTCTCGAAACTCAAACGGAGCAAAGTTTAGACAAACTTCGTCCAAACTAGATGAAAAACTCTCATTGTGACGAACTTTGGGTTTCGAGCTCTCCAAAACTTAAAGGAAGTAAAGTTTGGACCATGTGTCGTCCAAACCACCTAAAGATCTCTCATTCGGATGAACTTTGAGTACCAAACTCTCTCGAAACTCAAAAGGAGCAAAGTTTTGACCAACTTCGTCCAAACTAGATGAAAAACTCTCATTGGGACGAACTTTGGGTTCCGAGCTCTCAAAAACTTAAACGGAGTAAAGTTTGGACCATGTGTCGTCCAAACCACCTAAAGAACTATCATTGGGACGAACTTTGAGTTCCAAACTCTCTCGAAACTCAAACGGAGCAAAGTTTAGACAAACTTCGTCCAATCTAGTTGAAAAACTCTCATTGTGACGAACTTTCGATTTCGAGCTCTCCAAAACTTAAAGGAAGTAAAGTTTGGACCATGCGTCGTCCAAACCACCAAAAGAACTCTCATTCGGACGATCTTTGAGTTCCAAACTCTCTCGAAACTCAAACGTAGCAATGTTAGAACCAACTTCGTCCAAACTAGATGAAAAACTCTCATTGGGACGAATTTTGGGTTCCGAGCTCTCAAAAACTTAAACGGAGTAAAGTTTGAACTTCGTGTCTTCCAAACCACCTAAAGAACTATCATTGGGACGAACTTTGAGTTCCAAACTCTCTCGAAACACAAACGGAGGAAAGTTTAGACCAACTTCGTCCAAACTAGATGAAAAACTCTCATTGTGACGAACTTTGGGTTTCTAGCTCTCAAAAACTTAAAGGAAGTAAAGTTTGGACCATGCGTCGTACAAACCACCAAAAGAACTCTCATTCGGAAGAACTTTGAGTTCCAAACTCTCTCGAAACTCAAACGGAGCAAAGGTTGGACCAACTTCGTCAAAACTAGATGAAAAACTCTCATTGGGACGAACTTTGGGTTCCGAGCTCTCAATAACTTAAACGGAATAAAGTTTGGACCATTGTGTCGTCAAACCACCTAAAGAACTCTCATTCGGATGAACTTTGAGTTCCAAACTCTCTTGAAACTCAACGGAGCAAAGTTTGGACCAACTTCGTCCAAACTAGATGTAAAACTCTCATTGGGACGAACTTTGGGTTCCGGCAGCTCTCAAAAACTTAAACAGGAGTAAAGTTTGGACCATGTGTCGTCCAAACCACCTAAGAAACTCTGCATTCGGACGAACTTTGAGTTCCACTCTCTCGAACTCAAACGGAGCAGAGTGTTGGAACCACTTCGTCCAACTAGAGAAAAACTCTCATTGGGACGAACTTTGGGTTCCGAGCTCTCATAAACTAAAGGAAGTAATTTGAACCATTTGTCGTCCAAACCACCATAAAGAACTCTCATTCGGCGAACTGTTGAGTTCCAAACTCTCTTCGAAACACGAAACGGAGCAATGTTTGGCCAACTTTCGCCAAACTAGAGAAAAACTCTCAAGAGGCTTTCACATTGCATGTTCAAAAGCTAGCAAATGCACAGCAAGAGGCAAGGAATTTTGAATCCAAACTTTTGTATAATGTTAGTTCAGCAAGTCAAGAAGAGAATGGAGTCAAGATGGCACGGGAAAAGTTGTGTAGTTTGGAAGATGGCACGGGAGGCGAAAATAGTGTGCAGAATTTGTGAAGAGGTGGCTGTCCAACTTGCATCTCTTGGGATTTCGTGATGTCAAAGGTTGTAAAACGTTGCCATTATTAGGAGCGGATTCCATAGCACATATTTAAGACATTTTAAAGCAATTCTATCTTTTTAGTTTTAAGATATGGCTGCTCGTTTGATGTGCAATCAAGTTTTAAGTTCCTAGGTCTTATTTTCTACAATTTGCAATTAAGTGTAAATGAATGACTTTTGAGTTCCTTGGTCTATCCACGACCATTTGGCCTTTAAAATGGCTTGTAATACTCTTGAAAACTCAGATTATGCATATTAAAAAAGCTTTAGGACCAACTTCGTCCAAACTAATGAAAAACTCTCATTGTGAGCGAACTTGGGTTTCGACTCTCCAACTTAAGGAATTAAAGTTTGGACATGCGTCGTCCAAACCTAAGACTCTTCATTCCGGACGAACCTTGAGTTCAAACTCTCTCGAACTCCAACAGAGCAAAGTTTGGACCAACTTCGTCCAAATAGATGAAAAAACTCTCATTGGGACGAACTTTGGGTTCCGAGCTCTCCTAAAACTTAAAGGAAGTAAAGTTTGGACCATGTGTCGTCCCAAACCACCTAAAGAACTCTCATTCGGACGAACTTTGAGTTCCAAACTCTCTCGAAACTCAAACGGAGCAAAGTTTGGACCAACTTCGTCCAAACTAGATGAAAAACTCTCATTGTGACGAACTTTGGGTTTCGAGCTCTCAAAAACTTAAAGGAAGTAAAGTTTGGACCATGTGTCGTCCAAACCACCTAAAGAACAATCATTGGGACGAACTTTGAGTTCAAAACTCTCTCGAAACTCAAACGGAGCAAAGTTTAGACAAACTTCGTCCAAACTAGATGAAAAACTCTCATTGTGACGAACTTTGGGTTTCGAGCTCTCCAAAACTTAAAGGAAGTAAATTTTGGACCATGTGTCGCCCAAACCACCTAAAGATCTCTCATTCGGACGAACTTTGAGTTCCAAACTCTCTCGAAACTCAAAAGGAGCAAAGTTTGGACCAACTTCGTCCAAACTAGATGAAAAACTCTCATTGGGACGAACTGTGGGTTCCGAGCTCTCAAAAACTTAAACGGAGTAAAGTTTGGACCATGTGTCGTCCAAACCACCTGAAGAACTATCATTGGGACGAACTTTGAGTTCCAAACTCTCTCGAAACTCAAACGGAGCAAAGTTTAGACAAACTTCGTCCAAACTAGTTGAAAAACTGTCATTGTGACGAACTTTGGGTTTCGAGCTCTCCAAAACTTAAAGGAAGTAAAGTTTGGACCATGCGTCGTCCAAACCACCAAAAGAACTCTCATTCGGACGAACTTTGAGTTCCAAACTCTCTCGAAACTCAAATGTAGCAATGTTAGAACCCACTTCGTCCAAACTAGCTGAAAAACTCTCATTGGGACGAACTTTGGGTTCCGAGCTCTGAAAAACTTAAACGGAATAAAGTTTGGACCATGTGTCTTCCAAACCACCTAAAGAACTATCATTGGGATGAACTTTGAGGTCCAAACTCTCTCGAAACACAAACGGAGAAAAGTTTAGACCAACTTCGTCCACACTTGATGAAAAACTCTCATTGTGACGAACTTTGGGTTTCTAGCTCTCAAAAACTTAAAGGAAGTGAACTTTGGACCATGTGTCGTCCAAACCACCAAAAGAACTCTCATTCGGACGAACTTTGAGTTCCAAACTCTCTCGAAACTCAAACGGGGCAAACTTTGGACCAACTTCGTCCAAACTAGATGAGAAACTCTCATTGTGAGGAACTTTGGGTTGCAAGCTCTCAAAAACTTAAAGGAAGTAAAGTTTGGACCATGTGTCGTCCAAACCACCTAAAGAACTCTCATTCGAACGAACTTTGAGTTCCAAACTCTCTCGAAACTCAAACGGAGCAAAGTTTGGACCAACTTCGTTCAAACTAAATGAAATACTCTCATTGGGACAAACTTTGGGTTCCGAGCTCTCAAAAACTTAAAGGAAGTAAAGTTTGGACCATGTGTCGTCCAAACCACCTAAAGAACTCTCATTCGGATGAACTTTGAGCTCCAAACTCTCTCGAAACTCAAATGGAGAAAAGTTTGGACCAACTTCGTCCAAACTAGATGAAAAACTCTCATTGGGACGAACTTTGGGTTCCGAGCTCTCAAAAAGTTAAAGGAAGTAAAGTTTGGACCATGAGTCGTCCAAACCACCTAAAGAACACCCATTCCGACGAACTTTGAGTTCCAAACTCTCTCAAAACTCAAACGGAGCAATGTTAGAACCAACTTCGTCCAAACTAGATGAAAAACTCTCATTGGGTACAACTATGGGTTCCGAGCTCTCAAAAACTTAAACGGAGTAAAGTTTGGACCATGTGTCTTCCAAACCATCTGAAAAACTATCATTGGGACGAACTTTGAGTTCAAAACTCTCTCGAAACTCAAACGGAGCAAAGTTTGGACCAACTTCGTTCAAACTAAATGAAATACTCTCATTGGGACAAACTTTGGGTTCCGAGCTCTCAAAAACTTAAAGGAAGTAAAGTTTGGACCATGTGTCGTCCAAACCACCTAAAGAACTCTCATTCGGATGAACTTTGAGCTCCAAACTCTCTCGAAACTCAAATGGAGAAAAGTTTGGACCAACTTCGTCCAAACTAGATGAAAAACTCTCATTGTGACGAACTTTGGGTTTCTAGCTCTCAAAAACTTAAAGGAAGTAAAGTTTGGACCATGCGTCGTCCAAACCACCAAAAGAACTCTCATTCGGAAGAACTTTGAGTTCCAAACTCTCTCGAAACTCAAACGGAGCAAAGGTTGGACCAACTTCGTCCAGACTAGCTGAAAAACTCTCATTGGGACGAACTTTGGGTTCCGAGCTCTCAAAAACTTAAACGTAATAAAGTTTGGACCATGTGTTTTCCAAACCACCTAAAGAACTATCATTGGGATGAACTTTGAGGTCCAAACTCTCTCGAAACACAAACGGAGCAAAGTTTAGACCAACTTTGTCCACACTTGATGAAAAACTCTCATTGTGACGAACTTTGGGTTTCTAGCTCTCAAAAACTTAAAGGAAGTAAAGTTTGGACCATGGGTCGTCCAAACCACCAAAAAAACTCTCATTCGGACGAACTTTGAGTTCCAAACTCTCTCGAAACTCAAACGGAGCAAAGTTTGGACCAACTTCGTTCAAACTAGATGAAATACTCTCATTGGGACGAACTTTGGGTTCCGAGCTCTCAAAAACTTAAAGGAAGTAAAGTTTTGACCATGTGTCGTCCAAACCACCTAAAGAACTCTCATTCGAACGAGCTTTGTGTTCCAAACTCTCTCAAAACTCAAACGGAGCAAAGTTTGGACCAACTTCGTCCAAACTAGATGAAAAACTCTCATAGGGACGAACTTTGGGTTCCGAGCTCTCAAAAAGTTAAAGGAAGTAAAGTTTGGACCATGTGTCGTCCAAACCACCTAAAGAACTCTCATTCGGACGAACTTTGAGTTCCAAACTCTCTCGAAACTCAAACGGAGCAAAGTTTGGACCAACTTCGTTCAAACTAGATGAAATACTCTCATTGGGACGAACTTTGGGTTCCGAGCTCTCAAAAACTTAAAGGAAGTAAAGTTTTGACCATGTGTCGTCCAAACCACCTAAAGAACTCTCATTCGAACGAGCTTTGTGTTCCAAACTCTCTCAAAACTCAAACGGAGCAAAGTTTGGACCAACTTCGTCCAAACTAGATGAAAAACTCTCATAGGGACGAACTTTGGGTTCCGAGCTCTCAAAAAGTTAAAGGAAGTAAAGTTTGGACCATGTGTCGTCAAAACCACCTAAAGAACTCTCATTCGGACGATCTTTGAGTTCCAAACTCTCTCGAAACTCAAACAGAGCAAAGTTTGGACCAACTTCGTTCAAACTAGATAAAATACTCTCATTGGGACAAACTTTGGGTTCCGAGCTCTCAAAAACTTAAAGGAAGTAAAGTTTTGACCATGTGTCGTCCAAACCACCTAAAGAACTCTCATTCGAACGAGCTTTGCGTTCCAAACTCTCTCAAAACTCAAACGGAGCAAAGTTTGGACCAACTTCGTCCAAACTAGATGAAAAACTCTCATAGGGACGAACTTTGGGTTCCGAGCTCTCAAAAAGTTAAAGGAAGTAAAGTTTGGACCATGTGTCGTCCAAACCACCTAAACAACTCTCATTCGGACGAACTTTGAGTTCCAAACTCTCTTGAAACTCAAACGGAGAAAAGTTTGGACCAGCTTCGTCCAAACTAGATGAAAAACTCTCATTGGGACGAACTTTGGGTTTCGAGCTCTCAAAAAGTTAGAGGAAGTAAGGTTTGGACCATGTGTCGTCAACACCACCTAAAGAACTATCATTGGGACGAACTTTGAGTTCCAAACTCTCTCGAAACACAAACGGAGCAAAGTTTGGACCAACTTCGTACAAGCTAGATGAAAAACTTTCATTGTGACGAATTTGGGTTTCGAGCTCTCAAAAACTTAAAGGAAGTAAAGTTTGGACCATGTGTCGTCCAAACCACCTAAAGAACTCTCATTCAGACGAACTTTGAGTTCCAAACTCTCTTGAAACCGAAACGGGCAAAAGTTTGGACCAACTTCGTCCAAACTAGATGAAAAACTCTCATTGTGACGAACTTTGGGTTTCGAGCTCTCAAAAACTTAAAGGAAGTAAAGTTTGGACCATGTGTCGTCCAAACCACCTAAAGAACTCTCATTCAGACGAACTTTGAGTTCCAAACTCTCTCGAAACTGAAACGGGCCAAAGTTTGGACCAACTTCGTCCAAACTAGATGAAAAACTCTCATTGGGACGAACTTTGGGTTCCGAGCTCTCAAAAAGTTAAAGGAAGTAAAGTTTGGACCATGAGTCGGCCAAACCACCTAAAGAACTCTCATTCGAACGTACTTTGGGTTCCAAACTCTTCGAAACTCAAACGGAGCAATGTTTGGACCAACTTCGTCCAAACTAGATGAAAAACTCTCATTGGGACGAACTTTGGGTTCCGAGCTCTCAAAAACTTAAAGGAAGTAAAGTTTGGATCATGTGTCATCAGAACCATCTAAGGAACAATCATTCGGACGAACTTTGAGTTCCAAACTCTCTCGAAACTCAAACGGAAAAAAGTTTGGACCAACTTCGTCCAAACTAGATGCAAAACTCTCATTGTGACGAACTTTGGGTTTCGATCTCTCCAAAACTTAAAGGATGTAAAGTTTGGACCATGTGTCGTCCAACCCACCTAAAGAACTCTCATTCGGACGAACTTTGAGTTCCAAACTCTCTCGAAACTCAAACGCAAAAAAGTTTGGACCAACTTCGTCCAAACTAGATGAAAAACTCTCATTGGGACGAACTTTGGGTTCCGAGCTCTCAAAAAGTTAAAGGAAGTAAAGTTTTGACCATGTGTCGTCCAAACCACCTAAAGAACTATCATTGGGACGAACTTTGAGTTCCAAACTCTCTCGAAACACAAACGGAGAAAAGTTTGGACCAACTTCGTTCAAACTAGATGAAAAACTCTCATTGGGACGAACTTTGGGTTTCGAGCTCTCAAAAACTTAAAGGAAGTAAAGTTTGGACCATGTGTCGTCCAAACCACCTAAAGAACTCTCATTCGGACGAACTTGGAGTTCCAAACTCTCTCGAAACTCAAACGGAGAAAAGTTTGGACCAACTTTGTCCAAACTAGATGAAAAACTCTCATTGGCACGAACATTGGGTTCCGAGCTCTCATAAACTTAAAGGAAGTAAAGTTTGGACGATGTGTCGTCCAAACCAACAAAAGAACTCTCATTTGGACGAACTTTGAGTTCCAAACTCTCTCGAAATCAAACGGGGAAAACTTTGGACCAACTTCGTCCAAACTAGATGAGAAACTCTCATTGTGACGAACTTTGGGTTTCGAGCTCTCAAAAACTTAAAGGAAGTAAAGTTTGGACCATGTGTCGTCCAAAGCACCTAAAGAACTCTGATTCAGACGAACTTTGAGTTCCAAACTCTCTCGAAACTGAAACGGGCCAAAGTTTGGATCAACTTCGTCCAAACTAGATGAAAAACTCTCATTGGGACGAACTTTGGGTTCGAGCTCTCAAAAAGTTAAAGGAAGTAAAGTTTGGACCATGAGTCGTCCAAACCACCTAAAGAACTCTCATTCGAACGAACTTTGAGTTCCAAACTCTCTCGAAACTCAAACAGAGCAAAGTTTGGACCAACTTCGTTCAAAATAGATGAAATACTCTCATTGGGACGAACTTTGGGTTCCGAGCTCTCAAAAACTTAAAGGAAGTAAGCTTTTGACCATGTGTCGTCCAAACCACCTAAAGAACTCTCATTCGAACGAACTTTGTGTTCCAAACTCTCTCAAAACCCAAACAGAGCAAAGTTTGGACCAACTTCGTCCAAACTAGATTAAAAACTCTCATTGTGACGAACTTTGGGTTTCGATCTCTCCAAAACTTAAAGGAAGTAAAGTTTGGACTATGTGTCGTCCAAACCACCTAAAGAACTCTCATTCGGACGAACTTTGGGTTCCAAACTCTCTTGAAACTGAAACGGAGAAAAGTTTGGACCAACTTCGTCCAAACTAGATGAAAAATTCTGTTATGAAACTCCCAAGAAATGGATCTAACAACCTTGCTAAAAAACAAGACCTTTAGATCTCAAATCTGAAAACCCCAAAGAACAATATGGAACCAACCCAAGGAAAAGTTTTGAAACGGATTACCTTGATGATCAATATCAAGAGTAAAGAAAACTTGTTTCTAAACTCGTGATTCGAATCACTCCACAAGAGGTTTGATCAACACCACTTGAATGACTCTAGCATGCAAGATCTAAACACAAGAAATTGCACAATTTGAAAAAAACTCAGCTCAACACAAAGCTAAGAGAAAACCCAATATATTTCACTCAAAATATTCTGGTTTGTGTTACATCCAAGATGGCTTTTTATAGCCTTCAAAATATAACCTAAATTCAGCTTAAATGACATATTTAAGAGTGTAACCTCCACAATATTAAAGCCCATAATCAGCCACTACTCAAATGTAACCTATAAGTTATGAAAAAGACTTAAAAACTGAAAATTATATAATGGAGGGCCATAAATCCGAGAATTGAACTCCAATGGTCAGCTTTGAGTTGTTTGTAACCTCCCATATTAATTGAAGCTTCACTTGGAGTAGTTTAAGCTTAAGTTCCATAAAGCCAACTATAGTTCATTAAATGCAAGTGAAAATGCATTTAACGTGTCTCCATCTTGAATCTCAATTTTGGAAATAGTGTAGGGAAATAGTCCAACATCTCCTTGAACGTCCTTTGTCGAGCTCACCATAGCTTGAATATAGGTGATTAATGCTTGTTGTATCTTCTTGGCTCTCGACCTTGTAATTGGACCTTGAGGCATGACAATAGATGTAGCTTGGTTCACATCAAATTCTCATTGGGACGAACTTTGGGTTCCGAGCTCTCAAAAACTTAAACAGAGTAAAGTTTGGACCATGTGTCGTCCAAACCACCTAAAGAAGCATCATTGGGACGAACTTTGAGTTCCAAACTCTCTCGAAACTCAAACGGATAAAAGTTTGGACCAACTTCGTCCAAACTAGATGAAAAACTCTCATTGTGACGAACTTTGGGTTTCGAGCTCTCAAAAACTTAAAGGAAGTAAAGTTTGGACCATGTGTCGTCCAAACCACCTAAAGAACTCTCATTCAGACGAACTTTGAGTTCCAAACTCTCTCGAAACTCAAACGGAGCAAAGTTTGGACCAACTTCGTTCAAACTAGATGAAATACTCTCATTGGGACAAACTTTGGGTTCCGAGCTCTCAAAAAGTTAAAGGAAGTAAAGTTTGGACCATGAGTCGTCCAAACCACCTAAAGAACACCCATTCCGACGAACTTTGAGTTCCAAACTCTCTCAAAACTCAAACGGAGCAATGTTAGAACCAACTTCGTCCAAACTAGATGAAAAACTCTCATTGGGTACAACTATGGGTTCCGAGCTCTCAAAAACTTAAACGGAGTAAAGTTTGGACCATGTGTCTTCCAAACCATCTGAAAAACTATCATTGGGACGAACTTTGAGTTCCAAACTCTCTCGAAACTCAAACGGAGCAAAGTTTGGACCAACTTCGTTCAAACTAAATGAAATACTCTCATTGGGACAAACTTTGGGTTCCGAGCTCTCAAAAACTTAAAGGAAGTAAAGTTTGGACCATGTGTCGTCCAAACCACCTAAAGAACTCTCATTCGGATGAACTTTGAGCTCCAAACTCTCTCGAAACTCAAATGGAGAAAAGTTTGGACCAACTTCGTCCAAACTAGATGAAAAACTCTCATTGTGACGAACTTTGGGTTTCTAGCTCTCAAAAACTTAAAGGAAGTAAAGTTTGGACCATGCGTCGTCCAAACCACCAAAAGAACTCTCATTCGGAAGAACTTTGAGTTCCAAACTCTCTCGAAACTCAAACGGAGCAAAGGTTGGACCAACTTCGTCCAGACTAGCTGAAAAACTCTCATTGGGACGAACTTTGGGTTCCGAGCTCTCAAAAACTTAAACGTAATAAAGTTTGGACCATGTGTTTTCCAAACCACCTAAAGAACTATCATTGGGATGAACTTTGAGGTCCAAACTCTCTCGAAACACAAACGGAGCAAAGTTTAGACCAACTTTGTCCACACTTGATGAAAAACTCTCATTGTGACGAACTTTGGGTTTCTAGCTCTCAAAAACTTAAAGGAAGTAAAGTTTGGACCATGGGTCGTCCAAACCACCAAAAAAACTCTCATTCGGACGAACTTTGAGTTCCAAACTCTCTCGAAACTCAAACGGAGCAAAGTTTGGACCAACTTCGTTCAAACTAGATGAAATACTCTCATTGGGACGAACTTTGGGTTCCGAGCTCTCAAAAACTTAAAGGAAGTAAAGTTTTGACCATGTGTCGTCCAAACCACCTAAAGAACTCTCATTCGAACGAGCTTTGTGTTCCAAACTCTCTCAAAACTCAAACGGAGCAAAGTTTGGACCAACTTCGTCCAAACTAGATGAAAAACTCTCATAGGGACGAACTTTGGGTTCCGAGCTCTCAAAAAGTTAAAGGAAGTAAAGTTTGGACCATGTGTCGTCCAAACCACCTAAAGAACTCTCATTCGGACGAACTTTGAGTTCCAAACTCTCTCGAAACTCAAACGGAGCAAAGTTTGGACCAACTTCGTTCAAACTAGATGAAATACTCTCATTGGGACGAACTTTGGGTTCCGAGCTCTCAAAAACTTAAAGGAAGTAAAGTTTTGACCATGTGTCGTCCAAACCACCTAAAGAACTCTCATTCGAACGAGCTTTGTGTTCCAAACTCTCTCAAAACTCAAACGGAGCAAAGTTTGGACCAACTTCGTCCAAACTAGATGAAAAACTCTCATAGGGACGAACTTTGGGTTCCGAGCTCTCAAAAAGTTAAAGGAAGTAAAGTTTGGACCATGTGTCGTCAAAACCACCTAAAGAACTCTCATTCGGACGATCTTTGAGTTCCAAACTCTCTCGAAACTCAAACAGAGCAAAGTTTGGACCAACTTCGTTCAAACTAGATAAAATACTCTCATTGGGACAAACTTTGGGTTCCGAGCTCTCAAAAACTTAAAGGAAGTAAAGTTTTGACCATGTGTCGTCCAAACCACCTAAAGAACTCTCATTCGAACGAGCTTTGTGTTCCAAACTCTCTCAAAACTCAAACGGAGCAAAGTTTGGAACAACTTCGTCCAAACTAGATGAAAAACTCTCATAGGGACGAACTTTGGGTTCCGAGCGCTCAAAAAGTTAAAGGAAGTAAAGTTTGGACCATGTGTCGTCCAAACCACCTAAAGAACTCTCATTCGGACGAACTTTGAGTTCCAAACTCTCTCGAAACTCAAACGGAGCAAAGTTTGGACCAACTTCGTTCAAACTAGATGAAATACTCTCATTGGGATGAACTTTCAATTCCGAGCTCTCAAAAACTTAAAGGAAGTAAAGTTTGGACCATGTGTCGTCCAAACCACCTAAACAACTCTCATTCGGACGAACTTTGAGTTCCAAACTCTCTTGAAACTCAAACGGAGAAAAGTTTGGACCAACTTCGTCCAAACTAGATGAAAAACTCTCATTGGGACGAACTTTGGGTTTCGAGCTCTCAAAAAGTTAGAGGAAGTAAGGTTTGGACCATGTGTCGTCAACACCACCTAAAGAACTATCATTGGGACGAACTTTGAGTTCCAAACTCTCTCGAAACACAAACGGAGCAAAGTTTGGACCAACTTCGTACAAACTAGATGAAAAACTTTCATTGTGACGAATTTGGGTTTCGAGCTCTCCAAAACTTAAAGGAAGTAAAGTTTGGACCATGTGTCGTCCAAACCACCTAAAGAACTCTCATTCAGACGAACTTTGAGTTCCAAACTCTCTTGAAACCGAAACGGGCAAAAGTTTGGACCAACTTCGTCCAAACTAGATGAAAAACTCTCATTGTGACGAACTTTGGGTTTCGAGCTCTCAAAAACTTAAAGGAAGTAAAGTTTGGACCATGTGTCGTCCAAACCACCTAAAGAACTCTCATTTAGACGAACTTTGAGTTCCAAACTCTCTCGAAACTGAAACGGGCCAAAGTTTGGACCAACTTCGTCCAAACTAGATGAAAAACTCTCATTGGGACGAACTTTGGGTTCCGAGCTCTCAAAAAGTTAAAGGAAGTAAAGTTTGGACCATGTGTCGTCAAAACCACCTAAAGAACTCTCATTCGGACGATCTTTGAGTTCCAAACTCTCTCGAAACTCAAACAGAGCAAAGTTTGGACCAACTTCGTTCAAACTAGATAAAATACTCTCATTGGGACAAACTTTGGGTTCCGAGCTCTCAAAAACTTAAAGGAAGTAAAGTTTTGACCATGTGTCGTCCAAACCACCTAAAGAACTCTCATTCGAACGAGCTTTGTGTTCCAAACTCTCTCAAAACTCAAACGGACCAAAGTTTGGACCAACTTCGTCCAAACTAGATGAAAAACTCTCATAGGGACGAACTTTGGGTTCCGAGCTCTCAAAAAGTTAAAGGAAGTAAAGTTTGGACCATGTGTCGTCAAAACCACCTAAAGAACTCTCATTCGGACGATCTTTGAGTTCCAAACTCTCTCGAAACTCAAACAGAGCAAAGTTTGGACCAACTTCGTTCAAACTAGATAAAATACTCTCATTGGGACAAACTTTGGGTTCCGAGCTCTCAAAAACTTAAAGGAAGTAAAGTTTTGACCATGTGTCGTCCAAACCACCTAAAGAACTCTCATTCGAACGAGCTTTGCGTTCCAAACTCTCTCAAAACTCAAACGGAGCAAAGTTTGGACCAACTTCGTCCAAACTAGATGAAAAACTCTCATAGGGACGAACTTTGGGTTCCGAGCTCTCAAAAAGTTAAAGGAAGTAAAGTTTGGACCATGTGTCGTCCAAACCACCTAAAGAACTCTCATTCGGACGAACTTTGAGTTCCAAACTCTCTCGAAACTCAAACGGAGCAAAGTTTGGACCAACTTCGTTCAAACTAGATGAAATACTCTCATTGGGACGAACTTTCAATTCCGAGCTCTCAAAAACTTAAAGGAAGTAAAGTTTGGACCATGTGTCGTCCAAACCACCTAAACAACTCTCATTCGGACGAACTTTGAGTTCCAAACTCTCTTGAAACTCAAACGGAGAAAAGTTTGGACCAGCTTCGTCCAAACTAGATGAAAAACTCTCATTGGGACGAACTTTGGGTTTCGAGCTCTCAAAAAGTTAGAGGAAGTAAGGTTTGGACCATGTGTCGTCAACACCACCTAAAGAACTATCATTGGGACGAACTTTGAGTTCCAAACTCTCTCGAAACACAAACGGAGCAAAGTTTGGACCAACTTCGTACAAGCTAGATGAAAAACTTTCATTGTGACGAATTTGGGTTTCGAGCTCTCAAAAACTTAAAGGAAGTAAAGTTTGGACCATGTGTCGTCCAAACCACTTAAAGAACTCTCATTCAGACGAACTTTGAGTTCCAAACTCTCTTGAAACCGAAACGGGCAAAAGTTTGGACCAACTTCGTCCAAACTAGATGAAAAACTCTCATTGTGACGAACTTTGGGTTTCGAGCTCTCAAAAACTTAAAGGAAGTAAAGTTTGGACCATGTGTCGTCCAAACCACCTAAAGAACTCTCATTCAGACGAACTTTGAGTTCCAAACTCTCTCGAAACTGAAACGGGCCAAAGTTTGGACCAACTTCGTCCAAACTAGATGAAAAACTCTCATTGGGACGAACTTTGGGTTCCGAGCTCTCAAAAAGTTAAAGGAAGTAAAGTTTGGACCATGAGTCGGCCGAACCACCTAAAGAACTCTCATTCGAACGTACTTTGGGTTCCAAACTCTTCGAAACTCAAACGGAGCAATGTTTGGACCAACTTCGTCCAAACTAGATGAAAAACTCTCATTGGGACGAACTTTGGGTTCCGAGCTCTCAAAAACTTAAAGGAAGTAAAGTTTGGATCATGTGTCATCAGAACCATCTAAGGAACAATCATTCGGACGAACTTTGAGTTCCAAACTCTCTCGAAACTCAAACGGAAAAAAGTTTGGACCAACTTCGTCCAAACTAGATGCAAAACTCTCATTGTGACGAACTTTGGGTTTCGATCTCTCCAAAACTTAAAGGATGTAAAGTTTGGACCATGTGTCGTCCAACCCACCTAAAGAACTCTCATTCGGACGAACTTTGAGTTCCAAACTCTCTCGAAACTCAAACGCAAAAAAGTTTGGACCAACTTCGTCCAAACTAGATGAAAAACTCTCATTGGGACGAACTTTGGGTTCCGAGCTCTCAAAAAGTTAAAGGAAGTAAAGTTTTGACCATGTGTCGTCCAAACCACCTAAAGAACTATCATTGGGACGAACTTTGAGTTCCAAACTCTCTCGAAACACAAACGGAGAAAAGTTTGGACCAACTTCGTTCAAACTAGATGAAAAACTCTCATTGGGACGAACTTTGGGTTTCGAGCTCTCAAAAACTTAAAGGAAGTAAAGTTTGGACCATGTGTCGTCCAAACCACCTAAAGAACTCTCATTCGGACGAACTTGGAGTTCCAAACTCTCTCGAAACTCAAACGGAGAAAAGTTTGGACCAACTTTGTCCAAACTAGATGAAAAACTCTCATTGGCACGAACATTGGGTTCCGAGCTCTCATAAACTTAAAGGAAGTAAAGTTTGGACGATGTGTCGTCCAAACCAACAAAAGAACTCTCATTCGGACGAACTTTGAGTTCCAAACTCTCTCGAAATCAAACGGGGAAAACTTTGGACCAACTTCGTCCAAACTAGATGAGAAACTCTCATTGTGACGAACTTTGGGTTTCGAGCTCTCAAAAACTTAAAGGAAGTAAAGTTTGGACCATGTGTCGTCCAAAGCACCTAAAGAACTCTCATTCAGACGAACTTTGAGTTCCAAACTCTCTCGAAACTGAAACGGGCCAAAGTTTGGATCAACTTCGTCCAAACTAGATGAAAAACTCTCATTGGGACGAACTTTGGGTTCGAGCTCTCAAAAAGTTAAAGGAAGTAAAGTTTGGACCATGAGTCGTCCAAACCACCTAAAGAACTCTCATTCGAACGAACTTTGAGTTCCAAACTCTCTCGAAACTCAAACAGAGCAAAGTTTGGACCAACTTCGTTCAAAATAGATGAAATACTCTCATTGGGACGAACTTTGGGTTCCGAGCTCTCAAAAACTTAAAGGAAGTAAGCTTTTGACCATGTGTCGTCCAAACCACCTAAAGAACTCTCATTCGAACGAACTTTGTGTTCCAAACTCTCTCAAAACCCAAACAGAGCAAAGTTTGGACCAACTTCGTCCAAACTAGATTAAAAACTCTCATTGTGACGAACTTTGGGTTTCGATCTCTCCAAAACTTAAAGGAAGTAAAGTTTGGACTATGTGTCGTCCAAACCACCTAAAGAACTCTCATTCGGACGAACTTTGGGTTCCAAACTCTCTTGAAACTGAAACGGAGAAAAGTTTGGACCAACTTCGTCCAAACTAGATGAAAAATTCTCATTGGGACGAACTTTGGGTTCCGAGCTCTCAAAAACTTAAACAGAGTAAAGTTTGGACCATGTATCGTCCAAACCACCTAAAGAAGCATCATTGGGACGAACTTTGAGTTCCAAACTCTCTCGAAACTCAAATGGATAAAAGTTTGGACCAACTTCGTCCAAACTAGATGAAAAACTCTCATTGTGACGAACTTTGGGTTTCGAGCTCTCAAAAACTTAAAGGAAGTAAAGTTTGGACCATGTGTCGTCCAAACCACCTAAAGAACTCTCATTCAGACGAACTTTGAGTTCAAAACTCTCTCGAAACTCAAACGGAGCAAAGTTTGGACCAACTTCGTTCAAACTAGATGAAATACTCTCATTGGGACAAACTTTGGGTTCCGAGCTCTCAAAAAGTTAAAGGAAGTAAAGTTTGGACCATGAGTCGTCCAAACCACCTAAAGAACACCCATTCCGACGAACTTTGAGTTCCAAACTCTCTCAAAACTCAAACGGAGCAATGTTAGAACCAACTTCGTCCAAACTAGATGAAAAACTCTCATTGGGTACAACTATGGGTTCCGAGCTCTCAAAAACTTAAACGGAGTAAAGTTTGGACCATGTGTCTTCCAAACCATCTGAAAAACTATCATTGGGACGAACTTTGAGTTCCAAACTCTCTCGAAACTCAAACGGAGCAAAGTTTGGACCAACTTCGTTCAAACTAAATGAAATACTCTCATTGGGACAAACTTTGGGTTCCGAGCTCTCAAAAACTTAAAGGAAGTAAAGTTTGGACCATGTGTCGTCCAAACCACCTAAAGAACTCTCATTCGGATGAACTTTGAGCTCCAAACTCTCTCGAAACTCAAATGGAGAAAAGTTTGGACCAACTTCGTCCAAACTAGATGAAAAACTCTCATTGTGACGAACTTTGGGTTTCTAGCTCTCAAAAACTTAAAGGAAGTAAAGTTTGGACCATGCGTCGTCCAAACCACCAAAAGAACTCTCATTCGGAAGAACTTTGAGTTCCAAACTCTCTCGAAACTCAAACGGAGCAAAGGTTGGACCAACTTCGTCCAGACTAGCTGAAAAACTCTCATTGGGACGAACTTTGGGTTCCGAGCTCTCAAAAACTTAAACGTAATAAAGTTTGGACCATGTGTTTTCCAAACCACCTAAAGAACTATCATTGGGATGAACTTTGAGGTCCAAACTCTCTCGAAACACAAACGGAGCAAAGTTTAGACCAACTTTGTCCACACTTGATGAAAAACTCTCATTGTGACGAACTTTGGGTTTCTAGCTCTCAAAAACTTAAAGGAAGTAAAGTTTGGACCATGGGTCGTCCAAACCACCAAAAAAACTCTCATTCGGACGAACTTTGAGTTCCAAACTCTCTCGAAACTCAAACGGAGCAAAGTTTGGACCAACTTCGTTCAAACTAGATGAAATACTCTCATTGGGACGAACTTTGGGTTCCGAGCTCTCAAAAACTTAAAGGAAGTAAAGTTTTGACCATGTGTCGTCCAAACCACCTAAAGAACTCTCATTCGAACGAGCTTTGTGTTCCAAACTCTCTCAAAACTCAAACGGAGCAAAGTTTGGACCAACTTCGTCCAAACTAGATGAAAAACTCTCATAGGGACGAACTTTGGGTTCCGAGCTCTCAAAAAGTTAAAGGAAATAAAGTTTGGACCATGTGTCGTCCAAACCACCTAAAGAACTCTCATTCGGACGAACTTTGAGTTCCAAACTCTCTCGAAACACAAACGGAGCAAAGTTTGGACCAACTTCGTTCAAACTAGATGAAATACTCTCATTGGGACGAACTTTGGGTTCCGAGCTCTCAAAAACTTAAAGGAAGTAAAGTTTTGACCATGTGTCGTCTAAACCACCTAAAGAACTCTCATTCGAACGAGCTTTGTGTTCCAAACTCTCTCAAAACTCAAACGGAGCAAAGTTTGGACCAACTTCGTCCAAACTAGATGAAAAACTCTCATAGGGACGAACTTTGGGTTCCGAGCTCTCAAAAAGTTAAAGGAAGTAAAGTTTGGACCATGTGTCGTCAAAACCACCTAAAGAACTCTCATTCGGACGATCTTTGAGTTCCAAACTCTCTCGAAACTCAAACAGAGCAAAGTTTGGACCAACTTCGTTCAAACTAGATAAAATACTCTCATTGGGACAAACTTTGGGTTCCGAGCTCTCAAAAACTTAAAGGAAGTAAAGTTTTGACCATGTGTCGTCCAAACCACCTAAAGAACTCTCATTCGAACGAGCTTTGTGTTCCAAACTCTCTCAAAACTCAAACGGAGCAAAGTTTGGACCAACTTCGTCCAAACTAGATGAAAAACTCTCATAGGGACGAACTTTGGGTTCCGAGCTCTCAAAAAGTTAAAGGAAGTAAAGTTTGGACCATGTGTCGTCCAAACCACCTAAAGAACTCTCATTCGGACGAACTTTGAGTTCCAAACTCTCTCGAAACTCAAACGGAGCAAAGTTTGGACCAACTTCGTTCAAACTAGATGAAATACTCTCATTGGGATGAACTTTCAATTCCGAGCTCTCAAAAACTTAAAGGAAGTAAAGTTTGGACCATGTGTCGTCCAAACCACCTAAACAACTCTCATTCGGACGAACTTTGAGTTCCAAACTCTCTTGAAACTCAAACGGAGAAAAGTTTGGACCAACTTCGTCCAAACTAGATGAAAAACTCTCATTGGGACGAACTTTGGGTTTCGAGCTCTCAAAAAGTTAGAGGAAGTAAGGTTTGGACCATGTGTCGTCAACACCACCTAAAGAACTATCATTGGGACGAACTTTGAGTTCCAAACTCTCTCGAAACACAAACGGAGCAAAGTTTGGACCAACTTCGTACAAACTAGATGAAAAACTTTCATTGTGACGAATTTGGGTTTCGAGCTCTCCAAAACTTAAAGGAAGTAAAGTTTGGACCATGTGTCGTCCAAACCACCTAAAGAACTCTCATTCAGACGAACTTTGAGTTCCAAACTCTCTTGAAACCGAAACGGGCAAAAGTTTGGACCAACTTCGTCCAAACTAGATGAAAAACTCTCATTGTGACGAACTTTGGGTTTCGAGCTCTCAAAAACTTAAAGGAAGTAAAGTTTGGACCATGTGTCGTCCAAACCACCTAAAGAACTCTCATTCAGACGAACTTTGAGTTCCAAACTCTCTCGAAACTGAAACGGGCCAAAGTTTGGACCAACTTCGTCCAAACTAGATGAAAAACTCTCATTGGGACGAACTTTGGGTTCCGAGCTCTCAAAAAGTTAAAGGAAGTAAAGTTTGGACCATGAGTCGGCCAAACCACCTAAAGAACTCTCATTCGAACGTACTTTGGGTTCCAAACTCTTCGAAACTCAAACGGAGCAATGTTTGGACCAACTTCAAACTAGATGAAAAACTCTCATTGGGACGAACTTTGGGTTCCGAGCTCTCAAAAACTTAAAGGAAGTAAAGTTTGGATCATGTGTCATCAGAACCATCTAAGGAACAATCATTCGGACGAACTTTGAGTTCCAAACTCTCTCGAAACTCAAACGGAAAAAAGTTTGGACCAACTTCGTCCAAACTAGATGCAAAACTCTCATTGTGACGAACTTTGGGTTTCGATCTCTCCAAAACTTAAAGGATGTAAAGTTTGGACCATGTGTCGTCCAACCCACCTAAAGAACTCTCATTCGGACGAACTTTGAGTTCCAAACTCTCTCGAAACTCAAACGCAAAAAAGTTTGGACCAACTTCGTCCAAACTAGATGAAAAACTCTCATTGGGACGAACTTTGGGTTCCGAGCTCTCAAAAAGTTAAAGGAAGTAAAGTTTTGACCATGTGTCGTCCAAACCACCTAAAGAACTATCATTGGGACGAACTTTGAGTTCCAAACTCTCTCGAAACACAAACGGAGAAAAGTTTGGACCAACTTCGTTCAAACTAGATCAAAAACTCTCATTGGGACGAACTTTGGGTTTCGAGCTCTCAAAAACTTAAAGGAAGTAAAGTTTGGACCATGTGTCGTCCAAACCACCTAAAGAACTCTCATTCGGACGAACTTGGAGTTCCAAACTCTCTCGAAACTCAAACGGAGAAAAGTTTGGACCAACTTTGTCCAAACTAGATGAAAAACTCTCATTGGCACGAACATTGGGTTCCGAGCTCTCATAAACTTAAAGGAAGTAAAGTTTGGACGATGTGTCGTCCAAACCAACAAAAGAACTCTCATTCGGACGAACTTTGAGTTCCAAACTCTCTCGAAATCAAACGGGGAAAACTTTGGACCAACTTCGTCCAAACTAGATGAGAAACTCTCATTGTGACGAACTTTGGGTTTCGAGCTCTCAAAAACTTAAAGGAAGTAAAGTTTGGACCATGTGTCGTCCAAAGCACCTAAAGAACTCTCATTCAGACGAACTTTGAGTTCCAAACTCTCTCGAAACTGAAACGGGCCAATGTTTGGATCAACTTCGTCCAACTAGATGAAAAACTCTCATTGGGACGAACTTTGGGTTCGAGCTCTCAAAAAGTTAAAGGAAGTAAAGTTTGGACCATGAGTCGTCCAAACCACCTAAAGAACTCTCATTCGAACGAACTTTGAGTTCCAAACTCTCTCGAAACTCAAACAGAGCAAAGTTTGGACCAACTTCGTCCAAACTAGATGAAAAACTCTCATTGTGACGAACTTTGGGTTTCTAGCTCTCAAAAACTTAAAGGAAGTAAAGTTTGGACCATGCGTCGTCCAAACCACCAAAAGAACTCTCATTCGGAAGAACTTTGAGTTCCAAACTCTCTCGAAACTCAAACGGAGCAAAGGTTGGACCAACTTCGTCCAGACTAGCTGAAAAACTCTCATTGGGACGAACTTTGGGTTCCGAGCTCTCAAAAACTTAAACGTAATAAAGTTTGGACCATGTGTTTTCCAAACCACCTAAAGAACTATCATTGGGATGAACTTTGAGGTCCAAACTCTCTCGAAACACAAACGGAGCAAAGTTTAGACCAACTTTGTCCACACTTGATGAAAAACTCTCATTGTGACGAACTTTGGGTTTCTAGCTCTCAAAAACTTAAAGGAAGTAAAGTTTGGACCATGGGTCGTCCAAACCACCAAAAAAACTCTCATTCGGACGAACTTTGAGTTCCAAACTCTCTCGAAACTCAAACGGAGCAAAGTTTGGACCAACTTCGTTCAAACTAGATGAAATACTCTCATTGGGACGAACTTTGGGTTCCGAGCTCTCAAAAACTTAAAGGAAGTAAAGTTTTGACCATGTGTCGTCCAAACCACCTAAAGAACTCTCATTCGAACGAGCTTTGTGTTCCAAACTCTCTCAAAACTCAAACGGAGCAAAGTTTGGACCAACTTCGTCCAAACTAGATGAAAAACTCTCATAGGGACGAACTTTGGGTTCCGAGCTCTCAAAAAGTTAAAGGAAATAAAGTTTGGACCATGTGTCGTCCAAACCACCTAAAGAACTCTCATTCGGACGAACTTTGAGTTCCAAACTCTCTCGAAACACAAACGGAGCAAAGTTTGGACCAACTTCGTTCAAACTAGATGAAATACTCTCATTGGGACGAACTTTGGGTTCCGAGCTCTCAAAAACTTAAAGGAAGTAAAGTTTTGACCATGTGTCGTCTAAACCACCTAAAGAACTCTCATTCGAACGAGCTTTGTGTTCCAAACTCTCTCAAAACTCAAACGGAGCAAAGTTTGGACCAACTTCGTCCAAACTAGATGAAAAACTCTCATAGGGACGAACTTTGGGTTCCGAGCTCTCAAAAAGTTAAAGGAAGTAAAGTTTGGACCATGTGTCGTCAAAACCACCTAAAGAACTCTCATTCGGACGATCTTTGAGTTCCAAACTCTCTCGAAACTCAAACAGAGCAAAGTTTGGACCAACTTCGTTCAAACTAGATAAAATACTCTCATTGGGACAAACTTTGGGTTCCGAGCTCTCAAAAACTTAAAGGAAGTAAAGTTTTGACCATGTGTCGTCCAAACCACCTAAAGAACTCTCATTCGAACGAGCTTTGTGTTCCAAACTCTCTCAAAACTCAAACGGAGCAAAGTTTGGACCAACTTCGTCCAAACTAGATGAAAAACTCTCATAGGGACGAACTTTGGGTTCCGAGCTCTCAAAAAGTTAAAGGAAGTAAAGTTTGGACCATGTGTCGTCCAAACCACCTAAAGAACTCTCATTCGGACGAACTTTGAGTTCCAAACTCTCTCGAAACTCAAACGGAGCAAAGTTTGGACCAACTTCGTTCAAACTAGATGAAATACTCTCATTGGGATGAACTTTCAATTCCGAGCTCTCAAAAACTTAAAGGAAGTAAAGTTTGGACCATGTGTCGTCCAAACCACCTAAACAACTCTCATTCGGACGAACTTTGAGTTCCAAACTCTCTTGAAACTCAAACGGAGAAAAGTTTGGACCAACTTCGTCCAAACTAGATGAAAAACTCTCATTGGGACGAACTTTGGGTTTCGAGCTCTCAAAAAGTTAGAGGAAGTAAGGTTTGGACCATGTGTCGTCAACACCACCTAAAGAACTATCATTGGGACGAACTTTGAGTTCCAAACTCTCTCGAAACACAAACGGAGCAAAGTTTGGACCAACTTCGTACAAACTAGATGAAAAACTTTCATTGTGACGAATTTGGGTTTCGAGCTCTCCAAAACTTAAAGGAAGTAAAGTTTGGACCATGTGTCGTCCAAACCACCTAAAGAACTCTCATTCAGACGAACTTTGAGTTCCAAACTCTCTTGAAACCGAAACGGGCAAAAGTTTGGACCAACTTCGTCCAAACTAGATGAAAAACTCTCATTGTGACGAACTTTGGGTTTCGAGCTCTCAAAAACTTAAAGGAAGTAAAGTTTGGACCATGTGTCGTCCAAACCACCTAAAGAACTCTCATTCAGACGAACTTTGAGTTCCAAACTCTCTCGAAACTGAAACGGGCCAAAGTTTGGACCAACTTCGTCCAAACTAGATGAAAAACTCTCATTGGGACGAACTTTGGGTTCCGAGCTCTCAAAAAGTTAAAGGAAGTAAAGTTTGGACCATGAGTCGGCCAAACCACCTAAAGAACTCTCATTCGAACGTACTTTGGGTTCCAAACTCTTCGAAACTCAAACGGAGCAATGTTTGGACCAACTTCAAACTAGATGAAAAACTCTCATTGGGACGAACTTTGGGTTCCGAGCTCTCAAAAACTTAAAGGAAGTAAAGTTTGGATCATGTGTCATCAGAACCATCTAAGGAACAATCATTCGGACGAACTTTGAGTTCCAAACTCTCTCGAAACTCAAACGGAAAAAAGTTTGGACCAACTTCGTCCAAACTAGATGCAAAACTCTCATTGTGACGAACTTTGGGTTTCGATCTCTCCAAAACTTAAAGGATGTAAAGTTTGGACCATGTGTCGTCCAACCCACCTAAAGAACTCTCATTCGGACGAACTTTGAGTTCCAAACTCTCTCGAAACTCAAACGCAAAAAAGTTTGGACCAACTTCGTCCAAACTAGATGAAAAACTCTCATTGGGACGAACTTTGGGTTCCGAGCTCTCAAAAAGTTAAAGGAAGTAAAGTTTTGACCATGTGTCGTCCAAACCACCTAAAGAACTATCATTGGGACGAACTTTGAGTTCCAAACTCTCTCGAAACACAAACGGAGAAAAGTTTGGACCAACTTCGTTCAAACTAGATCAAAAACTCTCATTGGGACGAACTTTGGGTTTCGAGCTCTCAAAAACTTAAAGGAAGTAAAGTTTGGACCATGTGTCGTCCAAACCACCTAAAGAACTCTCATTCGGACGAACTTGGAGTTCCAAACTCTCTCGAAACTCAAACGGAGAAAAGTTTGGACCAACTTTGTCCAAACTAGATGAAAAACTCTCATTGGCACGAACATTGGGTTCCGAGCTCTCATAAACTTAAAGGAAGTAAAGTTTGGACGATGTGTCGTCCAAACCAACAAAAGAACTCTCATTCGGACGAACTTTGAGTTCCAAACTCTCTCGAAATCAAACGGGGAAAACTTTGGACCAACTTCGTCCAAACTAGATGAGAAACTCTCATTGTGACGAACTTTGGGTTTCGAGCTCTCAAAAACTTAAAGGAAGTAAAGTTTGGACCATGTGTCGTCCAAAGCACCTAAAGAACTCTCATTCAGACGAACTTTGAGTTCCAAACTCTCTCGAAACTGAAACGGGCCAATGTTTGGATCAACTTCGTCCAACTAGATGAAAAACTCTCATTGGGACGAACTTTGGGTTCGAGCTCTCAAAAACTTAAAGGAAGTAAGCTTTTGACCATGTGTCGTCCAAACCACCTAAAGAACTCTCATTCGAACGAACTTTGTGTTCCAAACTCTCTCAAAACCCAAACAGAGCAAAGTTTGGACCAACTTCGTCCAAACTAGATTAAAAACTCTCATTGTGACGAACTTTGGGTTTCGATCTCTCCAAAACTTAAAGGAAGTAAAGTTTGGACTATGTGTCGTCCAAACCACCTAAAGAACTCTCATTCGGACGAACTTTGGGTTCCAAACTCTCTTGAAACTGAAACGGAGAAAAGTTTGGACCAACTTCGTCCAAACTAGATGAAAAATTCTCATTGGGACGAACTTTGGGTTCCGAGCTCTCAAAAACTTAAACAGAGTAAAGTTTGGACCATGTGTCGTCCAAACCACCTAAAGAAGTATCATTGGGACGAACTTTGAGTTCCAAACTCTCTCGAAACTCAAACGGATAAAAGTTTGGACCAACTTCGTCCAAACTAGATGAAAAACTCTCATTGTGACGAACTTTGGGTTTCGAGCTCTCAAAAACTTAAAGGAAGTAAAGTTTGGACCATGTGTCGTCCAAACCACCTAAAGAACTCTCATTCAGACGAACTTTGAGTTCCAAACTCTCTCGAAACTCAAACGGAGAAAAGTTTGGACCAACTTCTTCCAAATTAGATGAAAAACTCTCATTGGGACGAACTTTAGGTTCCGAGCTCTCAAGAAGTTAAAGGAAGTAAAGTTTTGACCATGTGTCGTCCAAACCACCTAAAGAACTCTCATTCGAACAAGCTTTGTGTTCCAAACTCTCTCAAAACTCAAACGGAGAAAAGTTTGGACCAACTTCGTCCAAACTAGATGAAAAACTCTCATTGGGACGAACTTTGGGTTCCGAGCTCTCAAAAAGTTAAAGGAAGTAAGGTTTGGACCATGTGTCGTCCAAACCACCTAAAGAACTATCATTGGGACGAACTTTGAGTTCCAAACTCTCTCGAAACACAAACGGAGCAAAGTTTGGACCAACTTCGTTCAAACTAGATGAAAAACTCTCATTGGGACGAACTTTGGGTTTCGAGCTCTCAAAAACTTAAAGGAAGTAAAGTTTGGACCATGTTTCGTCCAAACAAACTAAAGAACGCTCATTCGGACGAACTTGGAGTTCCAAACTCTCTCGAAACTCAATCGGAGAAAAGTTTGGACCAACTTTGTCCAAACTAGATGAAAAACTCTCATTGGCACGAACTTTGGGTTCCGAGCTCTCATAAACATAAAGGAAGTAAAGTTTGGACGATGTGTCGTCCAAACCACCAAAAGAACTATCATTCGGACGAACTTTGAGTTCCAAACTCTCTCGAAATCAAACGGGGAAAACTTTGGACCAACTTCGTCCAAACTAGATGAAAAACTCTCATTGTGACGAACTTTGGGTTTCGAACTCTCAAAAACTTAAAGGAAGTAAAGTTTGGACCATGTGTCGTCCAAACCACCTAAAGAACTCTCATTCAGACGAACTTTGAGTTCGAAACTCTCTCGAAACTGAAACGGCCCAAAGTTTGGACCAACTTCGTCAAAACTAGATGAAAAACTCTCATTGTGACGAACTTTGGGTTTGAAGCTCTCAAAAACTTAAAGGAAGTAAAGTTTGGATCATGTGTCGTCCAAACCACCTAAAGAACTCTCATTCGAACGAACTTTGTGTTCCAAACTCTCTCAAAACCCAAACAGAGCAAAGTTTGGACCAACTTCGTCCAAACTAGATTAAAAACTCTCATTGTGACGAACTTTGGGTTTCGATCTCTCCAAAACTTAAAGGAAGTAAAGTTTGGACTATGTGTCGTCCAAACCACCTAAAGAACTCTCATTCGGACGAACTTTGGGTTCCAAACTCTCTTGAAACTGAAACGGAGAAAAGTTTGGACCAACTTCGTCCAAACTAGATGAAAAATTCTCATTGGGACGAACTTTGGGTTCCGAGCTCTCAAAAACTTAAACAGAGTAAAGTTTGGACCATGTGTCGTCCAAACCACCTAAAGAAGCATCATTGGGACGAACTTTGAGTTCCAAACTCTCTCGAAACTCAAACGGATAAAAGTTTGGACCAACTTCGTCCAAACTAGATGAAAAACTCTCATTGTGACGAACTTTGGGTTTCGAGCTCTCAAAAACTTAAAGGAAGTAAAGTTTGGACCATGTGTCGTCCAAACCACCTAAAGAACTCTCATTCAGACGAACTTTGAGTTCCAAACTCTCTCGAAACTCAAACGGAGAGAAGTTTGGACCAACTTCTTCCAAATTAGATGAAAAACTCTCATTGGGACGAACTTTAGGTTCCGAGCTCTCAAGAAGTTAAAGGAAGTAAAGTTTTGACCATGTGTCGTCCAAACCACCTAAAGAACTCTCATTCGAACAAGCTTTGTGTTCCAAACTCTCTCAAAACTCAAACGGAGAAAAGTTTGGACCAACTTCGTCCAAACTAGATGAAAAACTCTCATTGGGACGAACTTTGGGTTCCGAGCTCTCAAAAAGTTAAAGGAAGTAAGGTTTGGACCATGTGTCGTCCAAACCACCTAAAGAACTATCATTGGGACGAACTTTGAGTTCCAAACTCTCTCGAAACACAAACGGAGCAAAGTTTGGACCAACTTCGTTCAAACTAGATGAAAAACTCTCATTGTGACGAACTTTGGGTTTCGAACTCTCAAAAACTTAAAGGAAGTAAAGTTTGGACCATGTGTCGTCGAAACCACCTAAAGAACTCTCATTCAGACGAACTTTGAGTTCCAAACTCTCTCGAAACTGAAACGGCCCAAAGTTTGGACCAACTTCGTCAAAACTAGATGAAAAACTATCATTGTGACGAATTTTGGGTTTGAAGCTCTCAAAAACTTAAAGGAAGTAAAGTTTGGAGCATGTGTCGTCCAAACCACCTAAAGAACTCTCATTCGGACGAACTTTGAGTTCCAAACTCTCTCGAAACTCAAACGGAGAAAAGTTTGGACCAACTTCGTCCAAACTAGATGAAAAACTCTCATTGGGACGAACTTTGGGTTCCGAGCTCTCAAAAAGTTAAAGGAAGTAAAGTTTGGACCATGAGTCGTCCAAACCACCTAAAGAACTCCCATTCGGATGAACTTTGAGTTCCAAATTCTCTCGAAACTCAAACGGAGCAAATTTTGGACCAACTTCGTTCAAACTAGATGAAAAACTCTCATTGGGACGAACTTTGGGTTCCGAGCTCTCAAAAACTTTAACGGAGTAAAGTTTGGACCATGTGTCATCAAAACCACCTAAAGAACTATCATTGGGACGAACTTTGAGTTCAAAACACTCTCGAAACTCAAACGGAGCAAAATTTAGACAAACTTCGTCCAAACTAGGTGAAAAACTCTCATTGTGACGAACTTTGGGTTTCGAGCTCTCCAAAACTTAAAGGAAGTAAAGTTTGGACCATGTGTCGTCCAAACCACCTAAAGAACTCTCATTCGGACGAACTTGAGTTCCAAACTCTCTCGAAACGCCAACGGAGCAAAGTTTGGACCAACTTCGTCCAAACTAGATGAAAAACTCTCATTGGGACGAACTTTGGGTTCCGACCTATCAAAAAGTTAAAGGAAGTAAAGTTTGGACCATGTGTCGTCCAAACCACCTAAAGAACTCTCATTCGGACGAACTTTGAGTTCCAAACTCTCTCGAAACTCAAACGAGCAAAGTTTGGACCAACTTCGTTCAAACTAGATGAAAAACTCTCATTCGGACGAACTTTGGGTTCCGAGCTCTCAAAAACTTAAACAGAGTAAAGTTTGGACCATGTGTCGTCCAAACCACCTAAAGAACTATCATTGGGACGACCTTTGAGTTCCAAACTCTCTCGAAACACAAACGGAGGAAAGTTTAGACCAACTTCGTCCAAACTAGATGAAAAACTCTCATTGTGACGAACTTTGGGTTTCGAGCTCTCCAAAACTTAAAGGAAGTAAAGTTTGGATCATGTGTCGTCCAAACCACCTCAAGATCTCTCATTCGGACGAACTTTGAGTTCCAAACTCTCTTGAAACTCAAACAGAGAAAAGTTTGGACCAACTTTGTCCAAACTAGATGAAAAACTCTCATTGGCACGAACTTTGGGTTCCGAGCTCTCAAAAACTTAAAAGAAGTAAAGTTTGGACCATGTGTCGTCCAAACCACCTAAAGAACTATCATTGGGACGAACTGTGAGTTCCAAACTCTCTCGAAACTCAAACGGAGCAAAGCTTAGACAAACTTCGTCCAAACTAGTTGAAAAACTCTCATTGTGACGAACTTTGGGTTTCGAGCTCTCCAAAACTTAAAGGAAGTAAAGTTTGGACCATGTGTCGTCCAAACGACCTAAAGATCTCTCATTCGGACGAACGTTGAGTTCCAAACTCTCTCGAAACTCAAACGGAGGAATGTTTGGACCAAGTTCGTCCAAAATAGATGAAAAACTCTCATTGGGACGAACTTTGGGTTCCGAGCTCTCAAAAACTTAAAGGAAGTAAAGCTTGGATCATGTGTCGTCCAAACCACCTAAAGAACTCTCATTCGGACGAACTTTGAGTTCCAAACTCTCTCGAAACTCAAACGGAGAAAAGTTTGGACCAACTTCGTCCAAACTAGATGAAAAACTCTCATGGTGGCGAACTTTGGGTTTCGATCTCTCCAAAACTTAAAGGAAGTAAAGTTTGGACCATGTGTCGTCCAAACCACCTAAAGAACTCTCATTCGGACGAACTTTGAGTTCCAAACTCTGTCGAAACTCAAACAGAGAAAAGTTTGGACAAACTTCGTCCAAACTAGATGAAAAACTCTCATGGTGACGAACTTTGGGTTTCGATCTCTCCAAAACTTAAAGGAAGTAAAGTTTGGACCATGTGTCGTCCAAACCACCTAAAGAACTCTCATTCGAACGAACTTTGAGTTCCAAACTCTCTCGAAACTCAAACAGAGAAAAGTTTGGACCAACTTTGTCCAAACTAGATGAAAAACTCTCATTGGTACGAACTTTGGGTTCCGAGCTCTCATAAACTTAAAGGAAGTAAAGTTTGGACGATGTGTCGTCCAAACCACCAAAAGAACTCTCATTCGAACGAACTTTGAGTTCCAAACTCTCTCGAAACTCAAACAGAGAAAAGTTTGGACCAACTTTGTCCAAACTAGATGAAAAACTCTCATTGGCACGAACTTTGGGTTCCGAGCTCTCATAAACTTAAAGGAAGTAAAGTTTGGACCATGTGTCGTCCAAACCACCTAAAGAACTCTCATTCAGACGAACTTTGAGTTCCAAACTCTCTCGAAACTGAAACGGGCCAAAGTTTGGACCAACTTCGTCCAAACTAGATGAAAAACTCTCATTGTGACGAACTTTGGGTTTCGAGCTCTCAAAAACATAAAGGAAGTAAAGTTTGGACCATGTGTCGTCCAAACCACCTAAAGAACTCTCATTCGGACGAACTTTGTGGTCCAAACTCTCTCAAAACTCAAACGGAGCAAAGTTTGGACCAACTTCGTCCAAACTAGATGAAAAACTCTCATTGGGACGAACTTTGGGTTCCGAGCTCTCAAAAACTTAAACGGAGTAAAGTTTTGACCATGTGTCGTCCAAACCACCGAAAGAACTCTCATTCGGACGAACTTTGAGTTCCAAATTCTCTCGAAACTCAAACGGAGAAAATTTTGGACCAACTTCGTTCAAACTAGTTGAAAAACTCTCATTGGGACGAACTTTGGGTTCCGAGCTCTCAAAAATTTAAACGAAGTAAAGTTTGGACCATGTGTCGTCCAAACCACCTAAAGAACTATCATTGGGACGAACTTTGAGTTCCAAACTCCCTCGAAACACAAACGGAGGAAAGTTTGGACCAACTTCGTTCAAACTTGATGAAAAACTCTCATTGGGACGAACTTTGGGTTTCGAGCTCTCAAAAACTTAAAGGAAGTAAAGTTTGGACCATGTGTCGTCCAAACCACCTCAAGAACTCTCATTCGGACGAACTTTGAGTTCCAAACTCTCTTGAAATTCAAACACAGAAAAGTTTGGACCAACTTCGTCCAAACTAGATGAAAAACTCTTATTGGGACGAACTTTGGGTTCCGAGCTCTCAAAAAGTTAAAGGAAGTAAAGTTTGGACCATGTGTCTCCAAACCACCTAAAGAACTCTCATTCGGACGAACTTTGAGTTCCAAACTCTCTCGAAACGCAAACGGAGCAAAGTTTGGACCAACTTCGTCCAAACTAGATGAAAAACTCTCATTGGGACGAACTTTGGGTTCCGAGCTATCAAAAACTTAAAGGAAGTAAAGTTTTGACCATGTGTCGTCCAAACCACCTAAAGAACTCTCATTCGGACGAACTTTGAGTTCCAAACTCTCTCGAAACTCAAACAGAGAAAAGTTTGGACCAACTTTGTCCAAACTAGATGAAAAACTCTCATTGGCACGAACTTTGGGTTCCGAGCACTCATAAACTTAAAGGAAGTAAAGTTTGGACGATGTGTCGTCCAAACCACCAAAAGAACTCTCATTCGAACGAACTTTGAGTTCCAAACTCTCTCGAAACTCAAACAGAGAAAAGTTTGGACCAACTTCGTCCAAACTAGATGAAAAACTCTCATGGTGACGAACTTTGGGTTTCGAGCTCTCAAAAACTTAAAGGATGTAAAGTTTGGACCATGTGTCGTCCAAACCACCTAAAGAACTCTCATTCGGACGAACTTTGAGTTCCAAACTCTCTCGAAACTCAAACAGAGAAAAGTTTGGACCAACTTTGTCCAAACTAGATGAAAAACTCTCATTGGCACGAACTTTGGGTTCCGAGCTCTCATAAACTTAAAGGAAGTAAAGTTTGGACCATGTGTCGTCCAAACCACCTAAAGAACTCTCATTCAGACGAACTTTGAGTTCCAAACTCTCTCGAAACTGAAACGGGCCAAAGTTTGGACCAACTTCGTCCAAACTAGATGAAAAACTCTCATTGTGACGAACTTTGGGTTTCGAGCTCTCAAAAACATAAAGGAAGTAAAGTTTGGACCATGTGTCGTCCAAACCACCTAAAGAACTCTCATTCAGACGAACTTTGTGGTCCAAACTCTCACAAAACTCAAACGGAGAAAGTTTGGACCAACTTCGTCCAAACTAGATGAAAAACTCTCATTGGGACGAACTTTGGGTTCCGAGCTCTCAAAAACTTAAACGGAGTAAAGTTTGGACCATGTGTCGTCCAAACCACCGAAAGAACTCTCATTCGGACGAACTTTGAGTTCCAAATTCTCTCGAAACTCAAACGGAGAAAATTTTGGACCAACTTCGTTCAAACTAGTTGAAAAACTCTCATTGGGACGAACTTTGGGTTCCGAGCTCTCAAAAATTTAAACGAAGTAAAGTTTGGACCATGTGTCGTCCAAACCACCTAAAGAACTATCATTGGGACGAACTTTGAGTTCCAAACTCCCTCGAAACACAAACGGAGGAAAGTTTGGACCAACTTCGTTCAAACTTGATGAAAAACTCTCATTGGGACGAACTTTGTTTTTCGAGCTCTCAAAAACTTAAAGGAAGTAAAGTTTGGACCATGTGTCGTCCAAACCACCTCAAGAACTCTCATTCGGACGAACTTTGAGTTCCAAACTCTCTTGAAACTCAAACACAGAAAGGTTTGGACCAACTTCGTCCAAACTAGATGAAAAACTCTTATTGGGACGAACTTTGGGTTCCGAGCTCTCAAAAAGTTAAAGGAAGTAAAGTTTGGACCATGTGTCTCCAAACCACCTAAAGAACTCTCATTCGGACGAACTTTGAGTTCCAAACTCTCTCGAAACGCAAACGGAGCAAAGTTTGGACCAACTTCGTCCAAACTAGATGAAAAACTCTCATTGGGACGAACTTTGGGTTCCGAGCTATCAAAAACTTAAAGGAAGTAAAGTTTTGACCATGTGTCGTCCAAACCACCTAAAGAACTCTCATTCGGACGAACTTTGAGTTCCAAACTCTCTCGAAACTCAAACAGAGAAAAGTTTGGACCAACTTTGTCCAAACTAGATGAAAAACTCTCATTGGCACGAACTTTGGGTTCCGAGCTCTCATAAACTTAAAGGAAGTAAAGTTTGGACGATGTGTCGTCCAAACCACCAAAAGAACTCTCATTCGAACGAACTTTGAGTTCCAAACTCTCTCGAAACTCAAACAGAGAAAAGTTTGGACCAACTTCGTCCAAACTAGATGAAAAACTCTCATGGTGGCGAACTTTGGGTTTCGAGCTCTCCAAAACTTAAAGGAAGTAAAGTTTTGACCATGTGTCGTCCAAACCACCTAAAGAACTCTCATTCGGACGAACTTTGAGTTCCAAACTCTCTCGAAACTCAAACAGAGAAAAGTTTGGACCAACTTTGTCCAAACTAGATGAAAAACTCTCATTGGCACGAACTTTGGGTTCCGAGCTCTCATAAACTTAAAGGAAGTAAAGTTTGGACGATGTGTCGTCCAAACCACCAAAAGAACTCTCATTCGAACGAACTTTGAGTTCCAAACTCCCTCGAAACACAAACGGAGGAAAGTTTGGACCAACTTCGTTCAAACTTGATGAAAAACTCTCATTGGGACGAACTTTGGGTTTCGAGCTCTCAAAAACTTAAAGGAAGTAAAGTTTGGACCATGTGTCGTCCAAACCACCTCAAGAACTCTCATTCGGACGAACTTTGAGTTCCAAACTCTCTTGAAACTCAAACAGAGAAAAGTTTGGACCAACTTCGTCCAAACTAGATGAAAAACACTTATTGGGACGAACTTTGGGTTCCGAGCTCTCAAAAAGTTAAAGGAAGTAAAGTTTGGACCATGTGTCTCCAAACCACCTAAAGAACTCTCATTCAGACGAACTTTGAGTTCCAAACGCTCTCGAAACGCAAACGGAGCAAAGTTTGGACCAACTTCGTCCAAACTAGATGAAAAACTCTCATTGGGACGAACTTTGGGTTCCGAGCTATCAAAAACTTAAAGGAAGTAAAGTTTTGACCATGTGTCGTCCAAACCACCTAAAGAACTCTCATTCGGACGAACTTTGAGTTCCAAACTCTCTCGAAACTCAAACAGAGAAAAGTTTGGACCAACTTTGTCCAAACTAGATGAAAAACTCTCATTGGCACGAACTTTGGGTTCCGAGCTCTCATAAACTTAAAGGAAGTAAAGTTTGGACGATGTGTCGTCCAAACCACCAAAAGAACTCTCATTCGAACGAACTTTGAGTTCCAAACTCTCTCGAAACTCAAACAGAGAAAAGTTTGGACCAACTTCGTCCAAACTAGATGAAAAACTCTCATGGTGACGAACTTTGGGTTTCGATCTCTCAAAAACTTAAAGGAAGTAAAATTTGGACCATGTGTCGTCCAAACCACCTAAAGAACTCTCATTCGGACGAACTTTGAGTTCCAAACTCTCTCGAAACTCAAACAGAGAAAAGTTTGGACCAACTTTGTCCAAACTAGATGAAAAACTCTCATTGGCACGAACTTTGGGTTCCGAGCTCTCATAAACTTAAAGGAAGTAAAGTTTGGACCATGTGTCGTCCAAACCACCTAAAGAACTCTCATTCAGACGAACTTTGAGTTCCAAACTCTCTCGAAACTGAAACGGGCCAAAGTTTGGACCAACTTCGTCCAAACTAGATGAAAAACTCTCATTGTGACGAACTTTGGGTTTCGAGCTCTCAAACACATAAAGGAAGTAAAGTTTGGACCATGTGTCGTCAAAACCACCTAAAGATCTCTCATTCGGACGAACTTTGAGTTCCAAACTCTCTCGAAACTCAAACGGAGCAAAGTTTGGACCAACTTCGTCCAAACTAGATGAAAAACTCTTATTGGGACGAACTTTGGGTTCCGAGCTCTCAAAAACTTAAAGGAAGTAAAGTTTGGACCATGTGTCGTCCAAACCACCTAAACAACTATCATTGGGACGAACTTTGAGTTCCAAACTCTCTCGAAACTCAAACTGAGCAAAGTTTAGACAAACTTCGTCAACACTAGTTGAAAAACTCTCATTGTGACGAACTTTGGGTTTCGAGCTCTCCAAAACTTAAAGGAAGTAAAGTTTGGACCATGTGTCGTCCAAACCACCTAAAGAACTCTCATTCGAAAGTACTTTGGGTTCCAAACTCTCTCGAAACTCAAACGGAGCGATGTTTGGACCAAGTTCGTCCAAACTAGATGAAAAACTCTCATTGGGACGAACTTTGGTTTCCGAGCTCTCAAAAACTTAAAGGAAGTAAAGCTTGGATCATGTGTCGTCCAAACCACCTAAAGAACTCTCATTCGGACGAACTTTGAGTTCCAAACTCTCTCGAACCTCAAACGGAGAAAAGTTTGGACCAACTTCGTCCAAACTAGATGAAAAACTCTCATTGTGACGAACTTTGGGTTTCGATCTCTCCAAAACTTAAAGGAAGTAAAGTTTGGACCATGTGTCGTCCAAACCACCTAAAGAACTCTCATTCAGACGAACTTTGAGTTCCAAACTCTCTCGAAACTCAAACGGAGAAAAGTTTGGACCAACTTCGTCCAAACTAGATGAAAAACTCTCATTGGGACGAACTTTGGGTTCCGAGCTCTCAAAAAGTTAAAGGAAGTAAAGTTTGGACCATGTGTCGTCCAAACCACCTAAAGAACTATCATTGGGACGAACTTTGAGTTCCAAACTCCCTCGAAACACAAACGGAGCAAAGTTTGGACCAACTTCGTTCAAACTAGATGAAAAATTCTCATTGGGACGAACTTTTGGTTTCGAGCCCTCAAAAACTTAAAGGAAGTAAAGTTTGGACCATGTGTCGTTCAAACCACCTAAAGAACTCTCATTCGGACGAACTTGGAGTTCCAAACTCTCTCAAAACTCAAACGGAGAAAAGTTTGGACCAACTTTGTCCAAACTAGATGAAAAACTCTCATTGGCACGAACTTTGGGTTCCGAGCTCTCATAAACTTAAAGGAAGTAAAGTTTGGACGATGTGTCGTCCAAACCACCAAAAGAACTCTCATTCGAACGAACTTTGAGTTCCAAACTCTCTCGAAATCAAACGGGGAAAACCTTGGACCAACTTCAGCCAAACTAGATGAAAAACTCTCATTGTGACGAACTTTGGGTTTCGAGCTCTCAAAAACTTAAAGGAAGTAAAGTTTGGACCATGTGTCATCCAAACCGCCTAAATTACTCTCCTTCAGACGAACTTTGAGTTCCAAACTCTCTCGAAACTGAACGGGCCAAAGTTTGGACCAACTTCGTCCAAACTAGATGAAAAACTCTCATTGTGACGAACTTTGGGTTTCGAGCTCTCGAAAACTTAAAGGAAGTAAAGTTTGGACCATGTGTAGTCCAAACCACCTAAAGAACTCTCATTCGGACGAACTTTGAGTTCAAAACTCTTTCGAAACTCAAACGGAGAAAAGTTTGGACCAACTTCGTCCAAAGTAGATGAAAAACTCTCATTCGGACGAACTTTGGGTTCCGAGCTATCAAAAAGTTAAAGGAAGTAAAGTTTGGACAATGTGTCTCCAAACCACCTAAAGAACTCTCATTCGGACAAACTTTGAGTTCCAAACTCTCTCGAAACTCAAATGGAGAAAAGTATGGACCAACTTTTTCCAAACTAGATGAAAAACTCTCATTGGGACGAACTTTGGGTTCCGAGCTCTCAAAAAGTTAAAGGAAGTAAAGTTTGGACCATGTGTCTCCAAACCACCTAAAGAACTCTCATTCGGACGAACATTGAGTTCCAAACTCTCTCGAAACTCAAACGGAGAAAAGTTTGGACCAACTTCGTCCAAACTAGATGAAAAACTGTCATTGGGACGAACTTTTGGTTCCGAGCTCTCAAAAAGTTAAAGGAAGTCAAGTTTGGACAATGTGTCGTCCAAACCACCTAAAGAACTATCATTGGGACGAACTTTGAGTTCCAAACTCCCTCGAAACACAAACGGAGCAAAGTTTGGACCAACTTCGTTCAAACTAGATGAAAAATTCTCATTGGGACGAACTTTGGGTTTCGAGCTCTCAAAAACTTAAAGGAAGTAAAGTTTGGACCATGTGTCGTCCAAACCACCTGAAGAACTCTCATTCGGACGAACTTGAGTTCCAAACTCTCTCGAAACTCAAACGAGCAAAGTTTGGACCAACTTCGTTCAAACTAGATGAAAAACTCTCATTGGGACGAACTTTGGGTTCCGAGCTCTCAAAAACTTAAACAGAGTAAAGTTTGGACCATGTGTCGTCCAAACCACCTAAAGAACTATCATTGGGACGAACTTTAAGTTTCAAACTCTCTCGAAACACAAACGGAGGAAAGTTTAGACCAACTTCGTCCAAACTAGATGAAAAACTCTCATTGTGACGAACTTTGGGTTTCGAGCTCTCCAAAACTTAAAGGAAGTAAAGTTTGGACCATGTGTCGTCCAAACCACCTAAAGATCTCTCATTCGGACGAACTTTGAGTTCCGAACTCTCTCGAAACTCAAACGGAGCAAAGTTTGGACCAACTTCGTCCAAACTAGATGAAAAACTCTCATTGGGACGAACTTTGGGTTCCGAGCTCTCAAAAACTTAAACGGAGTAAAGTTTGGACCATGTGTCGTCCAAACCACCTAAAGAACTATCATTGGGACGAACTGTGAGTTCCAAACTCTCTCGAAACTGAAACGGAGAAAAGTTTAGACAAACTTCGTCCAAACTAGTTGAAAAACTCTCATTGTGACGAACTTTAGGTTTCGAGCTCTCCAAAACTTAAAGGAAGTAAAGTTTGGACCATGTGTCGTCCAAACGACCTAAAGATCTCTCATTCGGACGAACGTTGAGTTCCAAACTCTCTCGAAACTCAAACGGAGGAATGTTTGGACCAAGTTCGTCCAAAATAGATGAAAAACTCTCATTGGGACGAACTTTGGGTTCCGAGCTCTCAAAAACTTAAAGGAAGTAAAGCTTGGATCATGTGTCGTCCAAACCACCTAAAGAACTCTCATTCGGACGAACTTTGAGTTCCAAACTCTCTCGAAACTCAAACGGAGAAAAGTTTGGATCAACTTCGTACAAACTAGATGAAAAACTCTCATGGTGACGAACTTTGGGTTTCGATCTCTCCAAAACTTAAAGGAAGTAAAGTTTGGACCATGTGTCGTCCAAACCACCTAAAGAACTCTCATTCGGACGAACTTTGAGTTCCAAACTCTCTCGAAACTCAAACAGAGAAAAGTTTGGACCAACTTCGTCCAAACTAGATGAAAAACTCTCATGGTGACGAACTTTGGGTTTCGATCTCTCAAAAACTTAAAGGAAGTAAAATTTGGACCATGTGTCGTCCAAACCACCTAAAGAACTCTCATTCGGACGAACTTTGAGTTCCAAACTCTCTCGAAACTCAAACAGAGAAAAGTTTGGACCAACTTTGTCCAAACTAGATGAAAAACTCTCATTGGCACGAACTTTGGGTTCCGAGATCTCATAAACTTAAAGGAAATAAAGTTTGGACCATGTGTCGTCCAAACCACCTAAAGAACTCTCATTCGGACGAACTTTGAGTTCCAAACTCTCTCGAAACTCAAACGGAGAAAAGTTTTTACCAACTTCGTCCAAACTAGACGAAAAACTCTCATTGGGACGAACTTTGGGTTTCGAGCTCTCAAAAACTTAAAGGAAGTAAAGTTTGGACCATGTGTCGTCCAAACCACCTAAAGAACTCTCATTCGGACGAACTTGGAGTTCCAAACTCTCTCGAAACTCAAACGGAGAAAAGTATGGACCAACTTTTTCCAAACTAGATGAAAAACTCTCATTGGCACGAACTTTGGGTTCCGAGCTCTCATAAACTTAAAGGAAGTAAAGTTTGGACCATGTGTCGTCCAAACCACCTAAAGAACTCTCATTCAGACGAACTTTGAGTTCCAAACTCTCTCGAAACTGAAACGGGCCAAAGTTTGGACCAACTTCGTCCAAACTAGATGAAAAACTCTCATTGTGACGAACTTTGGGTTTCGACCTCTCAAAAACATAAAGGAAGTAAAGTTTGGACCATGTGTCGTCCAAACCACTTTAAGAACTCTCATTCGGACGAACTTTGTGGTCCAAACTCTCTCAAAACTCAAACGGAGAAAAGTTTGGACCAACTTCGTCCAAACTAGATGAAAAACTCTCATTGGGACGAACTTTGGGTTCCGAGCTCTCAAAAACTTAAACGGAGTAAAGTTTGGACCATGTGTCGTCCAAACCACGGAAAGAACTCTCATTCGGACGAACTTTGAGTTCCAAATTCTCTCGAAACTCAAACGGAGAAAATTTTGGACCAACTTCGTACAAACTAGATGAAAAACTCTCATTGGGACGAACTTTGGGTTCCGAGCTCTCAAAAACTTAAACGGAGTAAAGTTTGGACCATGTGTCGTCCAAACCACCTAAAGAACTATCATTGGGACGAACTTTGAGTTCCAAACTCCCTCGAAACACAAACGGAGCAAAGTTTGGACCAACTTCGTTCAAACTAGATGAAAAACTCTCTTTGGGACGAACTTTGGGTTTCGAGCTCTCAAAAACTTAAAGGAAGTAAAGTTTGGACCATGTGTCGTCCAAACCACCTAAAGATCTCTCATTCGGACGAACTTTGAGTTCAAAACTCTCTCGAAACTCAAACGAAGAAAAGTTTGGACCAACTTCGTCCAAACTAGATGAAAAACTCTTATTGGGACGAACTTTGGGTTCCGAGCTCTCAAAAACTTAAACGGAGTAAAGTTTGGACCATGTGTCGTCCAAACCACCTAAAGAACTATCATTGGGACGAACTTTGAGTTCCAAACTCTCTCGAAACTCAATTGGTTCCGAACTATCAAAAAGTTAAAGGAAGTAAAGTTTGGACCATCTGTCTCCAAACCACCTAAAGAACTCTCATTCGGACGAACTTTGAGTTCCAAACTCTCTCGAATCTCAAACGGAGAAAAGTTTGGACCAACTTCGTCCATACTAGATGAAAAAATCTCATTGGGACGAACTTTGGGTTCCGAGCTATCAAAAACTTAAAGGAAGTAAAGTTTGGACCATGTGTCGTCCAAACCACCTAAACAACTCTCATTCGGATGAACTTTGAGTTCCAAACTCTCTCGAAACTCAAACGGAGAAAAGTTTGGATCAACTTCGTCCAAACTAGATGAAAAACTCTCATGGTGACGAACTTTGGGTTTCGATCTCTCCAAAACTTAAAGGAAGTAAAGTTTGGACCATGTGTCGTCCAAACCACCTAAAGAACTCTCATTCGGACGAACTTTGAGTTCCAAACTCTCTCGAAACTCAAACAGAGAAAAGTTTGGACCAACTTTGTCCAAACTAGATGAAAAACTCTCATTGGCACGAACTTTGGGTTCCGAGATCTCATAAACTTAAAGGAAATAAAGTTTGGACCATGTGTCGTCCAAACCACCTAAAGAACTCTCATTCGGACGAACTTTGAGTTCCAAACTCTCTCGAAACTCAAACGGAGAAAAGTTTTGACCAACTTCGTCCAAACTAGACGAAAAACTCTCATTGGGACGAACTTTGGGTTTCGAGCTCTCAAAAACTTAAAGGAAGTAAAGTTTGGACCATGTGTCGTCCAAACCACCTAAAGAACTCTCATTCGGACGAACTTGGAGTTCCAAACTCTCTCGAAACTCAAACGGAGAAAAGTATGGACCAACTTTTTCCAAACTAGATGAAAAACTCTCATTGGCACGAACTTTGGGTTCCGAGCTCTCATAAACTTAAAGGAAGTAAAGTTTGGACCATGTGTCGTCCAAACCACCTAAAGAACTCTCATTCAGACGAACTTTGAGTTCCAAACTCTCTCGAAACTGAAACGGGCCAAAGTTTGGACCAACTTCGTCCAAACTAGATGAAAAACTCTCATTGTGACGAACTTTGGGTTTCGACCTCTCAAAAACATAAAGGAAGTAAAGTTTGGACCATGTGTCGTCCAAACCACTTTAAGAACTCTCATTCGGACGAACTTTGTGCTCCAAACTCTCTCAAAACTCAAACGGAGAAAAGTTTGGACCAACTTCGTCCAAACTAGATGAAAAACTCTCATTGGGACGAACTTTGGGCTCCGAGCTCTCAAAAACTTAAACGGAGTAAAGTTTGGACCATGTGTCGTCCAAACCACGGAAAGAACTCTCATTCGGACGAACTTTGAGTTCCAAATTCTCTCGAAACTCAAACGGAGAAAATTTTGGACCAACTTCGTACAAACTAGATGAAAAACTCTCATTGGGACGAACTTTGGGTTCCGAGCTCTCAAAAACTTAAACGGAGTAAAGTTTGGACCATGTGTCGTCCAAACCACCTAAAGAACTATCATTGGGACGAACTTTGAGTTCCAAACTCCCTCGAAACACAAACGGAGCAAAGTTTGGACCAACTTCGTTCAAACTAGATGAAAAACTCTCTTTGGGACGAACTTTGGGTTTTGAGCTCTCAAAAACTTAAAGGAAGTAAAGTTTGGACCATGTGTCGTCCAAACCACCTAAAGATCTCTCATTCGGACGAACTTTGAGTTCAAAACTCTCTCGAAACTCAAACGAAGAAAAGTTTGGACCAACTTCGTCCAAACTAGATGAAAAACTGTTATTGGGACGAACTTTGGGTTCCGAGCTCTCAAAAACTTAAACGGAGTAAAGTTTGGACCATGTGTCGTCCAAACCACCTAAAGAACTATCATTGGGACGAACTTTGAGTTCCAAACTCTCTCGAACTCAACAGGAGAAAGTTTGGACCAACTTCGTCCAACTAGATGAAAACTCTCATTGGGACGAACTGGGTTCCGAGCTCTCAAAAACTTAAAGGAAGTAAAGTTTGGACCATGTGTCGTCCAAACCACCTAAAGAACTCTCATTCGGACGAACTTTGAGTTCCAAACTCTCTCGAATCTCAAACGGAGAAAGTTTGGACCAACTTCGTCCATACTAGATGAAAAATCTCATTGGGACGAACTTTGGGTTTCGAGCTCTCCAAAACTTAAAGGAAGTAAAGTTTGGACCATGTGTCGTCCAAACCACCCTAAAGAACTCTCATTCGGACGAACTTTGAGTTCCAAACTCTCTCGAAACTCAAACGGAGAAAAGTTTGGACCAACTTCGTCCAAACTAGATGAAAAACTCTCATGGTGACGAACTTTGGGTTCGATCTCTCAAAAACTTAAAGGAAGTAAAGTTTGGACCATGTGTCGTCCAAACCACCTATAGAACTCTCATTCGGACGAACTTTGAGTTCCAAACTCTCTCGAAACTCAAACAGAGAAAAGTTTGGACCAACTTTGTCCAAACTAGATGAAAAACTCTCATTGGCACGAACTTTGGGTTCCGAGATCTCATAAACTTAAAGGAAATAAAGTTTGGACCATGTGTCGTCCAAACCACCTAAAGAACTCTCATTCGGACGAACTTTGAGTTCCAAACTCTCTCGAAACTCAAACGGAGAAAAGTTTTGACCAACTTCGTCCAAACTAGACGAAAAACTCTCATTGGGACGAACTTTGGGTTTCGAGCTCTCAAAAACTTAAAGGAAGTAAAGTTTGGACCATGTGTCGTCCAAACCACCTAAAGAACTCTCATTCGGACGAACTTGGAGTTCCAAACTCTCTCGAAACTCAAACGGAGAAAAGTATGGACCAACTTTTTCCAAACTAGATGAAAAACTCTCATTGGCACGAACTTTGGGTTCCGAGCTCTCATAAACTTAAAGGAAGTAAAGTTTGGACCATGTGTCGTCCAAACCACCTAAAGAACTCTCATTCAGACGAACTTTGAGTTCCAAACTCTCTCGAAACTGAAACGGGCCAAAGTTTGGACCAACTTCGTCCAAACTAGATGAAAAACTCTCATTGTGACGAACTTTGGGTTTCGACCTCTCAAAAACATAAAGGAAGTAAAGTTTGGACCATGTGTCGTCCAAACCACTTTAAGAACTCTCATTCGGACGAACTTTGTGGTCCAAACTCTCTCAAAACTCAAACGGAGAAAAGTTTGGACCAACTTCGTCCAAACTAGATGAAAAACTCTCATTGGGACGAACTTTGGGTTCCGAGCTCTCAAAAACTTAAACGGAGTAAAGTTTGGACCATGTGTCGTCCAAACCACGGAAAGAACTCTCATTCGGACGAACTTTGAGTTCCAAATTCTCTCGAAACTCAAACGGAGAAAATTTTGGACCAACTTCGTACAAACTAGATGAAAAACTCTCATTGGGACGAACTTTGGGTTCCGAGCTCTCAAAAACTTAAACGGAGTAAAGTTTGGACCATGTGTCGTCCAAACCACCTAAAGAACTATCATTGGGACGAACTTTGAGTTCCAAACTCCCTCGAAACACAAACGGAGCAAAGTTTGGACCAACTTCGTTCAAACTAGATGAAAAACTCTCTTTGGGACGAACTTTGGGTTTCGAGCTCTCAAAAACTTAAAGGAAGTAAAGTTTGGACCATGTGTCGTCCAAACCACCTAAAGATCTCTCATTCGGACGAACTTTGAGTTCAAAACTCTCTCGAAACTCAAACGAAGAAAAGTTTGGACCAACTTCGTCCAAACTAGATGAAAAACTGTTATTGGGACGAACTTTGGGTTCCGAGCTCTCAAAAACTTAAACGGAGTAAAGTTTGGACCATGTGTCGTCCAAACCACCTAAAGAACTATCATTGGGACGAACTTTGAGTTCCAAACTCTCTCGAAACTCAATTGGTTCCGAACTATCAAAAAGTTAAAGGAAGTAAAGTTTGGACCATCTGTCTCCAAACCACCTAAAGAACTCTCATTCGGACGAACTTTGAGTTCCAAACTCTCTCGAATCTCAAACGGAGAAAAGTTTGGACCAACTTCGTCCATACTAGATGAAAAAATCTCATTGGGACGAACTTTGGGTTTCGATCTCTCCAAAACTTAAAGGAAGTAAAGTTTGGACCATGTGTCGTCCAAACCACCTAAAGAACTCTCATTCGGACGAACTTTGAGTTCCAAACTCTCTCGAAACTCAAACGGAGAAAAGTTTGGATCAACTTCGTCCAAACTGGATGAAAAACTCTCATGGTGACGAACTTTGGGTTTCGATCTCTCCAAAAAGTTAAAGGAAGTAAAGTTTGGACCATGTGTCGTCCAAACCACCTAAAGAACTCTCATTCGGATGAACTTTGAGTTCCAAACTCTCTCGAAACTCAAACGGAGGAAAGTTTGGACCAACTTCGTCCAAACTGGATGAAAAACTCTCATTGGGACGAACTTTGGGTTCCGAGCTCTCAAAAAGTAAAAGGAAGTACAGTTTGGACCATGTGTCGTCCAAACAACCTAAAGAAAAATCATTGGGACGAACTTTGAGTTCCAAACTCTCTAGAAACATAAACGGAGCAAAGTTTGGACCAACTTCGTTCAAACTAGATGAAAAACTCTCATTGGGACGAACTTTGGGTTTCGAGCTCTAAAAAACTTAAAGGAAGTAAAGTTTGGACCATGTGTTGTCCAAACCACCTAAAGAACTATCATTGGGACGAACTTTGAGTTCCAAACTCTCTCGAAACTCAAACGGAGCAAAGTTTAGACAAACTTCGTCCAAACTAGATGAAAAACTCTCATTGTGACGAACTTTGGGTTTCGATCTCTCCAAAACTTAAAGGAAGTAAAGTTTGGACCATGTGTCGTCCAAACCACCTAAGGAACTCTCATTCGGACGAACTTTGAGTTCAAAACTCTCTCGAAACTCAAACGGAGCAATGTTAGAACCAACTTCATCCAAACTAGATGAAAAACTCTCATTGGGACGAACTTTGGGTTCCAAGTTCTCAAAAACTTGAACGGAGTAAAGTTTGGACCATGTGTCTTCCAAACCACCTGAAGAACTATCATTGGGACGAACTTTTAGTTCCAAACTCTCTCGAAACACAAACGGAGGAAAGTTTAGACCAACTTCGTCCAAACTAGATGAAAAACTCTCATAGGGACGAACTTTGGGTTCCGAGCTCTCAAAAAGTTAAAGGAAGTAAAGTTTGGACCATGTGTCGTCCAAACCACCTAAAGAACTCTCATTCGGACGAACTTTTAGTTCCAAACTCTCTCGAAACTGAAACGGGGGAAAGTTTGGACCAACTTCGTCCAAACTAGATGAAAAACTCTCATAGGGACGAACTTTGGGTTCCGAGCTCTCAAAAAGTTAAAGGAAGTAAGGGTTGGACCATGTGTCGTCCAAACCACCTAAAGAACTCTCATTCGGACGAACGTTGAGTACCAAACTCTCTCGAAACTCAAACGGAGCAAAGTTTGGACCAACTTCGTTCAAACTAGAAGAAAAACTCTCATTGGGACGAACTTTGGGTTCCAAGCTCTAGAAAACTTAAAGGAAGTAAAGTTTGGACCATGTGTCATCGAAACCACCTAAAGAACTCTCATTCGGATGAACTTTGAGTTCGAAACTCTCTCGAAACTGACACGGGGCAAAGTTTGGACCAACTTCGTCCAAACTAGATGAAAAACTCTCATAGGGACGAACTTTGGGTTCCGAGCGCTCAAAAAGTTAAAGGAAGTAAAGTTTGGACCATGTGTCGTCCAAACCACCTAAAGAACTCTCATTCGGACGAACTTTGAGTTCCAAACTCTCTCGAAACTCAAACGGAGAAAAGTTTGGAACAACTTCGTTCAAACTAGATGAAAAACTCTCATTGGGTCGAACTTTGGGTTCCGAGCTCTCAAAAACTTAAACGGAGTAAAGTTTGGAACATGTGTCTTCCAAACCACCTAAAGAACTATCATTGGGACGAACTTTGAGTTCCAAACTCGCTCGAAACTCAAACGGAGCAAAGTTTAGACAAACTTCGTCCAAACTAGATGAAAAACTCTCATTGTGACGAACTTTGGGTTTCTAGCTCTCAAAAACTTAAAGGAAGTAAAGTTTGGACCATCTGTCGTCCAAACCACCTAAAGAACTCTCAGTCGGACGAACTTTGCGTTCCAAACTCTCTCGAAATTCAAACGGAGCAATGTCTGAACCAACTTCGTCCAAACTAGAAGAAAAACTCTCATTGGGAAGAACTTTGGGTTCCGAGCTCTCAAAAAGTTAAAGGAAGTAAAGTTTGGACCATGTGTCGTCCAAACCACCTAAAGAACTCTCATTCGGACGAACTTTGAGTACCAAACTCTCTCGAAAGTGAAACGGGGAAAAGTTTGGACCAACTTCGTCCAAACTAGATGAAAAACTCTCATTGAGACGAACTTTGGGTTTTAAGCTCTCAAAAAGTTAAAGGAAGTAAAGTTTGGACCATGTGTCGTCCAAACCACCTAAAGAACTCTCATTCGGACGAACTTTGAGTTCCAAACTCTGTCGAAACTAAACGGAGAAAAGTTTGGACCAACTTCGTCCAAACTAGATGAAAAACTCTCATAGGGACAAACTTTGGGTTCCGAGCTCTCAAAAAGTTAAAGGAAGTAAAGTTTAGACCGTGTGTCGTCCAAACCACCTAAAGAACTTTCATTCGGACGAACTTTGAGTTCCAAACTCTCTCGAAACTCAAACGGAGAAAAGTTTGGAACAACTTCGTTCAAACTAGATGAAAAACTCTCATTGGGTCGAACTTTGGGTTCCGAGCTCTCAAACTCTTAAACGGAGTAAAGTTTGGAACATGTGTCGTCCAAACCACCTAAAGAACTATCATTGGGACGAAGTTTGAGTTCCAAACTCGCTCGAAACTCAAACGTAGCAAAGTTTAGACAAACTTCGTCCAAACTAGATGAAAAACTCTCATTGTGACGAACTTTGGGTTTCGATCGTTCCAAAACTTAAAGGAAGTAAAGTTTGGACCATGTGTCGTCCAAACCACCTAAAGAACTCTCATTCGGACGAACTTTGCGTTCCAAACTCTCTCGAAACTCAAACGGAGCAATGTCTGAACCAACTTCGTCCAAACTAGAAGAAACACTCTCATTGGGAAGAACTTTGGGTTCCGAGCTCTCAAAAAGTTAAAGGAAGTAAAGTTTGGACCATGTGTCGTCCAAACCACCTAAAGAACTCTCATTCGAACGAACTTTGAGTTCCAAACTCTCTCGATACTGAAACGGGGCAAAGTTTGGACCAACTTCGTCCAAACTAGATGAAAAACTCTCATTGTGACGAACTTTGGGTTTCGAGCTCTCAAAAACTTAAAGGAAGTAAAGTTTGGAGCATGTGTCGTCCAAACCACCTAAAGAACTCTTATTCGGACGAACTTTGAGTTCCAAACTCTCTCGAAACTCAAACGGAGAAAAGTTTGGACCAACTTCGTCCAAACTAGATGAAAAACTCTCATAGGGACGAACTTTGGGTTCCGAGCTCTCAAAAAGTTAAAGGAAGTAAAGTTTGGAGCATGTGTCGTCCAAACCACCTAAAGAACTCTCATTCGGACGAACTTTGAGTTCCAAACTCTCTCGAAATTCAAACGGAGAAAAGTTTGGACCAACTTCGTCCAAACTAGATGAAAAACTCTCATTGGGACGAACTTTGGGTTCCGAGCTCTCATGAACTTAAAGGAAGTAAAGTTTAGACGATGTGTCGTCCAAACCACCAAAAGAACTCTCATTCGGACGAACTTTGAGTTCCAAACTCTCTCGAAATCAAACGGGGAAAACTTTGGACAAACTTCGTCCAAACTAGATGAAAAACTCTCATTGTGACGAACTTTGGGTTTCGAGCTCTCAAAAACTTAAAGGAAGTAAAGTTTGGAGCATGTGTCGTCCAAACCACCTAAAGAACTCTCATTTGGACGAACTTTGAGTTCCATACTCTCTCGAAACTCAAACGGAGCAAAGTTTGGACCAACTTCGTTCAAACTAGAAGAAAAACTATCATTTTGACGAACTTTGGGTTCCGAGCTCTCAAAAACTTAAAGGAAGTAAAGTTTGGACCATGTGTCGTCCAAACCACCTAAAGAACTATCATTGGGACGAACTTTGAGTTCCAAACTCTCTCGAAACTCAAACGGAGCAAAGTTTAGACAAACTTCGTCCAAACTAGATGAAAAACTCTCATTGTGACGATCTTTGGGTTTCGATCTCTCCAAAACTTAAAGGAAGTAAAGTTTGGACCATGATTCGTCCAAACCACCTAAAGAACTATCATTGGGACGAACTTTGAGTTCCAAACTCTCTCGAAACACAAACGGAGCAAAGTTTGGACCAACTTCGTTCAAACTAGATGAAAAACTCTCATTGGGACGAACTTTGGGTTTCGAGCTCTCAAAAACTTAAAGGAAGTAAAGTTTGGACCATGTGTCGTCCAAACCAGCTAAAGAACTCTCATTCGGACGAACTTTGAGTTCCAAACTCTCTCGAAACTCAAACTGATAAGGCAACCCTAATTCTCAGCCCAAAGATCCAATCTTTTGTGGAGCAAGAACCCTTGAAACAAAGAGATTAACACCTCCTTACACAAATTAGAACCAACCAAGAGAAAAGGCTAGAAATTGATTACCTCTTATGATCAATGATCTAGAAGCAAGATTGGAAATCTTGTTCTAGATTGAGTCATTCCACAATCAAACTTGATCAAGGCCGGATTGAATGGCTCAAAATGCAATCTATCACAAGAATTGCAAGAATCCTAGAAAAGGGATTTCTAAGAAAAGTCTCAAATATGAGAGAACACTTTTCATTCAACTTCATCTTAATTTTACATGCTAGAATGAGGCTTTTTATAGCCTTTGTGTGAATGAAACCCCCAACCTTTCAAATCCCCAAATTAAAAGCTACAAAGCATTCATGACCATAATTGGCCTACAAAGTAACTCCCCACTAATGAATCTAACATTGAAACCACGTTTTGGAAGCCCAAAAGTTCAAAAATTACAAACAAAAGATGATGACTTAAGATATTAAATGTGTCTTCAAAATACGGGCGCTTGGACCACCATGATTCTTATCATCTTCCCCCTCTTCGAAAGGATTCGTCCTCGAATCTGAAAGCTCTCCTTGCAAAGCAGCTTTGTAATTATCGTCTCGCTCTTTTTCAAACTCTTGGATAGGCATGTCTTCTCTTGATTCAAATGTGAACATTTTGCATAGAACGTTCGTCTCCCATTGTTGTTGATAAGAAAGTTTAAACTTGATAATCCAATGTGTATTGATTGAATCATCAAAAACACTTGGAAAACAATCCTCACTCTCATGTTTCTTTTCACTTAAACACTTCTTTTCACTGACACTCATTTCTTTTTTAGTTTCCTCCTTTTTCTTCATTGTTTCACTTTTCACACTCTCCTTTCTTTTCTTACTTGCCACATTTTCCTCTCTTTTCTCTCTTTTCTTACTTTTCACATTTTCCTCTCTTTTCTCTCTTGTCTTTCTTTTCACATCTTCCTCTTGTTCTTTTGTCTTCTCCTCACTCTTCTCCTCACTATCATCTAGAGATTTTGTCTCCACCTCATTCTGAACACATACTTCACATATGTCGTTGTTTTCCACAACCTCAACATTTGTCTCTTTCTCTTCTAGCTTTTGATGATCACCTTCATTTTGCATTTGTTGGTCACCATCATCTTGAGGTGCTAAACAATCTCTAACAATTTGATTGGATCGTGCAGCTTGAGTCTTCTTGGCTTGGTATCTTAAATGCATCTCTTTGCATATTTCAACATAATCATTCATGGCTTCACGTAACTCGACCAAATTATCTCGAAAACCTTTCAAAAATTGAACATCAAGTTTGTAGGTTTCACGACGTCTTCTTCTTTGGCAAAACATGGCTAACAAGAGGAAATGAACCTCACACACTCAACTCACTGATTTTCACTCGGAACACTTGTGTTTATCACACAAAGGTAGGCTATTTGGGAAAGTGACTAAATGATGATATTGGGTAGGCTAATAGGTTCGAGCGATTCTTGTAATAGTGAGCTTTACAACACAACCAAGACAAGATAAATTATGAAATAACAACAAACTAGAACAAAGAAAACAAAGAAAACAAAGAAAGAGTCAAACAAGGAAGGACACAAAGACAAGATGTCTTCTACGGAATTCAGAGATAAAAGGCATAAAAATAAAGAGAAAGCTCTAAATATGATGGAATTATACTTTTTGAAGCAAAGGAAACAAATTTTAAGGACAAATTCTTTCAAATCTGAAAAGAACAATGTATGAAGCAAATCTGGAATTTTTCGGGTAAAACTGCACACTGAGATGGAATTCCAAAAACGAATGTCTTATGTTAGGATTTGGAGTAAATGCCCTTCTTCACTTTGAAAGATAACATGCAGATCTAACTTTTCACTGAAGGCCAAACGTTCAAATTCGGACTTTATGAATGACTTTGAATAGACATTAGATGCATTAAATTCTGCAGCTAGGAATTTGGACAGTCACAAAACAAATTAATTGCAAATTGAATTGAAGCTCATCAAATTCGTGCAAATTGATGCTGATTGAATACAAATGGGCATGAACAAGAACTCAACATGAACAACTTCTGAATTTTTTTTTTTTCTCCTTTTTTTTTTTTTTTTTTTTTTTTTGCTTTTCAAGATCTCCACGTGATCTTTAAGATGAAAATGAGATTAGAATCAAAAGATGAAGAACAATGGATGAAATGAAAGAAACGGACAGAATGGACAAAACATGAAATAAAGAAAACAAAACAATGAACAATTGGAATGGAAGATAGAATCAATTCTAGAGTAGGCCACAAAGATGCAACCTAGGCTCTGATACCAAAATGATAAGACAGCCTGAGCCAATTGGATCTAAGAACCCTTATGGATATGCAAATCCCTAGACTTCAAATGCTAAGACCCCCAAAACAAGATGATTTCATCCCAAGGAAGAAGATAGAACGGATTTACCTTGACGATCAAGATCCAGAGTAGAGAAAACTCGTTCCTAAACTCGAGATTTGAATCACTCCACAAGTAGTTTGATCAACGCTACTTGAATGATCCTAGCATGCAAATCTAAACACAAGATATGCAAAGTTGCTCATGGCCTTTAGGCTCAAAAGACTTCATTTTCATTGAAATTCCATCAAAACTAATCTTCCCTCAAAGCAACTACATAGATGGCTATTTATAGCCTTCAAACATAACCTATGGTCATATGAAAGGTTGTAACCTTCATCCCCATCAATGCTATAATGACCACTAACTTAAAAGTAACTTAAAACATTAAAAACACAACTTTAAAACTGAAAATTACAATAAAAATGCCTTTAAATCCGAGAATCATCTTTCAAAAAGCTAACTCTAAAGTTTGAAAGTATCTTGAACTATTGTAGCTTGATTAAGACACCTCGGTTCGTATCATCCTCCCCTTCTTCAAGAGGATTCGTCCTCGAATCCAAGGAACCCCTTGTAGTGCAAACTTGAAATCTTTTGCATCTCGCACTCTTGCTCTCCTTAAGTTCTTCGCGCTTGACCATCGTCCTTGAATGAATGATGAAGAAAATATATGAGCATTTCTTCTTACATAGCTTGTTGGTATTGCACTTTCCTCGTGGTCGGCTTTGACTCATATTTGAAACAAGCTTTGGATCTTGCTTTTCAATAAGGAGTTTAATTTCCTGCAAGAACTCATTAGAAAAAGTAGATACACTTGGTTTAAGTGCACCCGTTAGAAAGCAAGTCTTTTCGGATACAAGTTCTTGGATGTGTCTTTTTGAATACAAGACAATATTCTTCTCACAAACTCTAATTACTGAATTCTCTCTCTTTAGTCTCTATATAAGTCTCAAATGCTTCTTTCTCACAAACGTTCTCCTTTTCACTTTCCTCACTTTTTGTCTCAAAGGAAAGATCAACATATGTTTGCACACTTTCTTCGCTGGTCACCACGTCATCAACAACAACGTCATCATTTGAAACATCATCTTGAGGCATGGAACAATCTTCTTCTTCTTGAATGGATTTTGTGATTTGTGCCTCTCTTGCTTGATCCCGCAATTTCAATTCGTGAGCTAATTCGGACATGTACTTTATGGATTTATGTATTTCATCCATATTTTCACGAAAAGCCTTCTGAAATGGATCATCACTGACGTGTTTCTCACAACGTTTTTGTGTTTGACGAAACATGGATTTGTTTGAACTTCTTATTTGAAACATGCTGAAAATGAATGCAAAGTGACAAGGAAAATGGATCTCACAAGCACTCCCTCTCAACAAACTCTCAATCTCACTCACATGAGCCAATGAGCAAAGTTTGCATTGAAGTGATAGATAGCACACATAGAACACAATCAAAATAGCTTGGAGTCAAACGAATACCAAATAAGAAACAAGCTAAGAAAGAAATCAAAGGTCAAATGGAAATGAAACTCTAAATGTAAGTCTCCATATATTAATATCCAAAGGTTACGACTTATGGAATTTAAATAGCCCTTTACAATAAAGAGAAGTTATAATCAATAGAGATCATGGGCATTGAATAGCAAGTGGCTGGAAAATTGAATATGAAAAGTTTCTAACCCCCAAATTTAAAAGCTACAAAGCATTCATGACCATAATTGGCCTACAAAGTAACTCCCCACTAATGAATTTAACATTGAAACCACGTTTTGGAAGCCCAAAAGTTCAAAAATTACAAACAAAAGTTGATGACTTAAGATATTAAATGTGTCTTCAAAATACGGGCGCTTGGACCAACTTCGTCAAAACTAGATGAAAAACTCTCACTGGGACGAACTTTGGGTTCCGAGCTCTCATAAACTTAAAGGAAGTAAAGTTTGGACGATGTGTCGTCCAAACCACCAAAAGAACTCTCATTCGGACGAACTTTGAGTTCCAAACTCTCTCGAAATCAAACCGGGAAAACTTTGGACCAACTTCGTCCAAACTAGATGAAAAACTCTCATTGTGACGAACTTTGGGTTTCGAGCTCTCAAAAAGTTAAAGGAAGTAAAGTTTGGACCATGTGTCGTCCAAACCACCTAAAGAACTCTCATTCGGACGAACTTTGAGTTCCAAACTCTCTCGAAACTCAAACGGAGCAAAGTTTGGACCAACTTCGTTCAAACTAGCAGAAAAACTCTCATTGGGACGAACTTTGGGTTCCGAGCTCTCAAAAACTTAAAGGAAGTAAAGTTTGGACCATGTGTCGTCCAAACCACCTAAAGAACTCTCATTCGGACGAACTTTGAGTTCCAAACTCTCTCGAAACTCAAACGGAGCAAAGTTTGGACCAACTTCGTTCAAACTAGAAGAAAAACTCTCATTGGGACGAACTTTGGGTTCCGAGCTCTCAAAAACTTAAAGGAAGTAAAGTTTGGACCATGTGTCGTCCAAACCACCTAAAGAACTCTCATTCGGACGAACTTTGAGTTCCAAACTCTCTCGAAATTGAAACGGTGCAAAGTTTGGACCAACTTAGTCCAAACTAGATGAAAAACTCCCATTGTGACGAACTTTGGGTTTCGAGCTCTCAAAAACTTAAAGGAAGTAAAGTTTGGACCATGTGTCGTCCAAACCACCTAAAGAACTCTCATTCGGACAAACATTGAGTTCCAAACTCTCTCGAAATCAAACGGGGAAAACTTTGGACCAACTTCGTCCAAACTAGATGAAAAACTCTCATAGGGACAAACTTTGGGTTCCGAGCTCTCAAAAAGTTAAAGGAAGTAAAGTTTGGACCATGTGTCGTCCAAACCACCTAAAGAACTCTCATTCGGACGAACTTTGAGTTCCAAACTCTCTCGAAACTGAAACGGGGCAAAGTTTGGACCAACTTCGTCCAAACTAGATGAAAAACTCTCATAGGGACGAACTTTGGGTTCCGAGCTCTCAAAAAGTTAATGGAAGTAAAGTTTGGACCATGTGTCGTCTAAACCACCTAAAGAACTCTCATTCAGACGAACTTTGAGTTCCAAACTCTCTCGAAACTCAAATGGAGCAAAGTTTGAACCAACTTCGTTCAAACTAGAAGAAAAACTCTCATTGGGACGAACTTCTCTCATTCGAACGAGCTTTGTGTTCCAAACTCTCTCAAAACTCAAACGGAGCAAAGTTTGGACCAACTTCGTCCAAACTAGATGAAAAACTCTCATAGGGACGAACTTTGGGTTCCGAGCTCTCAAAAAGTTAAAGGAAGTAAAGTTTGGACCATGTGTCGTCCAAACCACCTAAAGAACTCTCATTCGGACGAACTTTGAGTTCCAAACTCTCTCGAAACTCAAACGGAGCAAAGTTTGGACACACTTCGTTCAAACTAGATGAGATACTCTCATTGGGACGAACTTTCGGTTCCGAGCTCTCAAAAACTTAAAGGAAGTAAAGTTTGGACCATGTGTCGTCCAAACCACCTAAACAACTCTCATTCGGACGAACTTTGAGTTCCAAACTCTCTTGAAACTCAAACGGAGAAAAGTTTGGACCAACTTCGTCCAAACTAGATGAAAAACTCTCATTGGGACGAACTTTGGGTTCCGAGCTCTCAAAAAGTTAGAGGAAGTAAGGTTTGGACCATGTGTCGTCAACACCACCTAAAGAACTATCATTGGGACGAACTTTGAGTTCCAAACTCTCTCGAAACACAAACGGAGCAAAGTTTGGACCAACTTCGTTCAAACTAGATGAAAAACTCTCATTGTGACGAATTTCGGTTTCGAGCTCTCAAAAACTTAAAGGAAATAAAGTTTGGACCATGTGTCGTCCAAACCACCTAAAGAACTCTCATTCAGACGAACTTTGAGTTCCAAACTCTCTTGAAACCGAAACGGGCCAAAGTTTGGACCAACTTCGTCCAAACTAGATGAAAAACTCTCATTGTGACGAACTTTGGGTTTCGAGCTCTCAAAAACTTAAAGGAAGTAAAGTTTGGACCATGTGTCGTCCAAACCACCTAAAGAACTCTCATTTGGACGAACTTTGAGTTCCAAACTCTCTCGAAACTCAAACGGAGAAAAGTTTGGACCAACTTCGTCCAAACTAGATGAAAAACTCTCATTGGGACGAACTTTGGGTTCCGAGCTCTCAAAAAGTTAAAGGAAGTAAAGTTTGGACCATGAGTCGTCAAAACCACCTAAAGAACTCCCATTCGGACGAACTTTGAGTTCCAAATTCTCTCGAAACTCAAACGGAGAAAAGTTTGGACCAACTTCGTCCAAACTAGATGAGAAACTCTCATTGTGACGAACTTTGGGTTTCGAGCTCTCAAAAACTTAAAGGAAGTAAAGTTTGGACCACGTGTCGTCCAAACCACCTAAAGAACTCTCATTCAGACGAACTTTGAGTTCCAAACTCTCTCGAAACTGAAACGGGCCAAAGTTTGGACCAACTTCGTCCAAACTAGATGAAAAACTCTCATTGGGACGAACTTTGGGTTCCGAGATCTCAAAAAGTTAAAGGAAGTAAAGTTTGGACCATGACTCGTCCAAACCACCTAAAGAACTCTCATTCGGACGAACTTTGAGTTCCAAACTCTCTCGAAACTCAAACAGAGCAAAGTTTGGACCAACTTCGTTCGAACTAGATGAAATACTCTCATTGGGACGAACTTTGGGTTCCGAGCTCTCAAAAACTTAAAGGAAGTAAACTTTTGACGATGTGTCGTCCAAACCACCTAAAGAACTCTCATTCGAACGAACTTTGTGTTCCAAACTCTCTCAAAACCCAAACGGAGCAAAGTTTGGACCAACTTCGTCCAAACTAGATTAAAAACTCTCATTGTGATGAACTTTGGGTTTCGATCTCTCAAAAACTTAAAGGAAGTAAAGTTTGGACCATGTGTCGTCCAAACCACCTAAAGAACTCTCATTCGGACGAACTTTGGGTTCCAAACTCTCTCGAAACTGAAACGGAGAAAAGTTTGGACCAACTTCGTCCAAACTAGATGAAAAATTCTCATTGGGACGAACTTTGGGTTCCGAGCTCTCAAAAACTTAAACGGAGTAAAGTTTGGACCATGTGTCGTCCAAACCACCTAAAGAACCATCATTGGGACGAACTTTGAGTTCCAAACTCTCTCGAAACTCAAACGGAGCAAAGTTTAGACAAACTTCGTCCAAACTAGTTGAAAAACTCTCATTGTGACGAACTTTGGGTTTCGAGCTCTCCAAAACTTAAAGGAAGTAAAGTTTGGACCATGTGATATGGAATCAATCAATAATCCATTGCATGTACCTGAAGGACCAATTACAAGAAGCATGGCAAAGAAGATTCAAGAGGCATTCACACTACATCTTCAAACACTAGCAAATTCACAAGACCCGACGGATAATTTTGAGGCCAAATTTTTATATAATGTTAGTTCAATGAGTCAAGAAGAGAATGGCATGAAGATGGCACGGGAAAAGTCCAATAGTTTAGAAGATGACACGGTGATCAAAAAAATTGTGCAGATTTTGTGAAGAAAATGCTGTCAAGTGTGCACTGCATGGGAAAACGTGATGTCAAACCTTGTCAAACGTTGCCATTATGAGGAGCGGATTCCACAGCACATATTTAAGACAATTTAAAGCAATTCTATCTTTTTAGTTTTGAGATATGGCTGTTCGTTTGATGTGCAATCAAGTTTTAAGTTCCTAGGTCTTATTTTCTACAATTTGCAATTAAGTGTAGTTGAAAGAGACTTTTGAGTTCCTTGGTCTATCCACGACCATTTGGCCTTTAAATGGCTTGTAATACTCTTGAAAACTCAGACTATCAATATTAAAAAGCTTGTGCTTATTCAACCCCTTTGGTGTTGTCTTTTTCTTTCAAATCTTGTTTTAGATTTGATGTTAAAATCAATTCATTGGATTAGTCTTGATCAAGCTAATTCTGGAGTGAGTTGTCTTAGGATTTATGAGTGACCATCATAGATTCTAAGTGTGATCTAAGTTAGCTTTCTTTGTGAGTGTTTGCAAGGATCCTAGAAGGACCTCTAGCTTTGCATCTAACAAGCAAGTGGGCGCTTATCATTTGGTATCAGAGCATTTGGTCATCGTTCTTGGCCGACTCTAGAGGTTTTATCTTTACTTTATTTCAATTTATTTTCGTTTCAATTCGTTTTTCTTTCTCCAAAGTAATTGTTTACATCTTGTAATACAAGACATACTACAACTTGTCTTGAAATCTGCTATTGGATCATAAAAAAAAAAAGAAAAGAAAGAAAGAAAAGTACCAAAAAAAGAAAAAGAAAGAAAGAAAAGTAGCAGAAAAAAAAAAGAAAAAAAAGAGAGAGAAAAAGAAATCAGCAACAAAAAAAAAAAGAAAAAAAAAATCAGATTCGTTTTTAAGTTGTTGATCCTATGTTTGAGTTACTCTAGTCTTAGTTTGTAAGAGTTGATCATTTTGAATTGGTTTTCATCAAACTTTAGTGAGATTGCACCAAAAAAAAAAAAAAAAAAAAAATTAAGCCAACCCTTACATCTTTGACCTAGTACCAAAAGCCTACCCTTGAGTGATAAACACGAGTGTCCTTGAGTGAAATTGGTGAGAAGTGTGGTGAGGTCCTTTTATTTCTAACTTTAAAATGTCACAGGGCAATGGAGTACCACAAGTACAAGATACTAATATGGCTATTCTTCAAGCCATTCAAGGCATGATGGAAATGATGAGGGAAGAAAGGTTAGAAAGGAGGGCGCAACAACAAAGAGAAGAACAAGTCTTACAAGAAGATGAAGAAGTGATTGATTTAGTTGAACAAGGAAGACAAGTTGGAGGAAGAGGAAACATGAGAGGAAGAGGAAGAAATAATTTTATGCAACCTAGAAGAGGAGAAAGAATCCATGAAGATAGGGATAGCGGAGTCAAGCTCAAAATTCCACCATTTAGTGGAACGGCGGATGTGGAGGCATACTTGGAATGGGAAAGGAAGATAGAACATGTGTTTGATTGCAACACATTTAGTGAAAATAAGAAGATGCGACTTGCCATTGCCGAATTCACTAACCATGCTGGAAATTGGTATCAACATCTCAAATCCGAGAGGAGGAGGAAAGAGGAGGATCCCATTTTAACTTGGGAAGAACTTAAAGAAGCCATGAGAAAGAGGTATGTTCCAAAACATTATGAAAGAGATTTGAAAACTAAATTGCAAGCTTTGAGGCAGGGAACAAAAAGTGTGGCTGAATATTATCAAGAGATGGAAACTTTGATGGAAAGAGCAAACATTCGAGAAGAAGAAGAAGACACTATGTCTAGATTCCTTGGAGGTTTAAATCGAGAAATTGCTCATCCCGTTGATAGGTATCCACAACTTTACTTGGAAGATATGTATCATTATGCAATCAAAATTGAAGAACAATTGAGAGAAGAAAAGGAGCATTCCAAGAGGTATAATTCAAAAACTAATACCTTTTCAAATTCTAATGTTTGGAACAAGGATGGATTTGTGAATAGGAGTGAAGCAAAAGGAAAGTTTGTGGCTGCCAAAAGAGTGGAGGCCGGGAGCTCCAATACTAAAAAAAATGAAGCTTCAAAGGAAGTGAAGGAGAAGTCTAGTTCTATTCAATGTTGGAAGTGCAAGGGGTTTGGACACATGAGCAAGGAATGTGTCAATAAAAAGGTCATGGTGATAAGAAATGGAATATTAGATTCAGAGGATGAATGTGATGAACAAGATGCGCCACTAGAGGAAGAATTCGAAGCATATGATGAGGAGTGCATCGAAGAAGGTAACTCCATATCTTTAGTTGCAAGAAGAGTACTTAATGTGCAGATCAAGGAGGAAAAAGTTGAAGATCCAAGGGAGAACTTATTTCACACAAGATGCTTGATTGAAGGAACCCCATGTAGCTTGGTGATTGACAGTGGAAGTTGCACAAATGTGGTAAGTAGTTTTCTTGTAAAAAGACTCCAACTCACTAGTCGTCCACATCCAAAACCATATAAACTTCAATGGTTGACAAACAAAGGAGAATTGAAGGTAAACTCCCAAGTTCTTATTTCTTTTACTTTAGGAAGATATAAGGATGAAGTTCTTTGCGATGTAGTACCTATGCATGCAGGTGATATGTTATTGGGTCGACCTTGGCAATATGATAGAGAAGTCACATATGATGGATTGTTGAACAAGTACACATTTACTTTGAATGGGAAGAAGTTTACTTTGCTGCCATTGTCTCCATATGAAGTACAATGTGATCAAGTGAAATTAGAAAAGAAAAGAAAAGAATTTGAGGATCAAGAGAGGAGAGAAGAAAGTAAGTTAAAAGAGAAGAGCGAAAAAAGAGAGGAAAGTGAGGGGCAAAAGGTGAGTGAAAATCAAGAGAGAAAAAAGAGTGATTTTGAGGAAAAAAGAAAGAATGTGAGTTTGGTTATGAGAAAGGGGGAAGTAAGAAATATGTTTTCACTCGAAGCACCAAACTTTGTACTTATGTGCAAAGGAAAGTGCTTAGTAACTGAACCTAACTCTAATGATGGTTTGCCTAGTGCTTTTAAATCTCTTTTGCAGGAATTTAATGACATGTTTCCGCATGAAGATGCACCTACGGGTCTACCTCCTTTAAGAGGGATTGAGCACAAAATTGACTTCATACCCGGGGTAACTCTTCCAAATATGGCGGCCTATAGGACCAACCCAACCGAGGCCAAGGAAATTCAAAGGCAAGTGGAAGAACTCATGGATAAAGGTTATGTTCGAGAAAGCATGAGTCCTTGCTCGGTTCCGGTGATTTTAGTACCCAAGAAAGATGGTACATGGAGGATGTGTGTTGATTGTCGAGCTATCAACAAAATAACGGTAAAGTATCGACATCCTATTCCTCGATTAGATGACATGTTAGATGAATTACATGGTGCTAATCTGTTTTCAAAAATAGATCTTAAAAGTGGTTATCATCAAATTCGTATGCATGTAGGAGATGAATGGAAAACGGCTTTCAAAACAAAGTTTGGGCTTTATGAGTGGCTTGTTATGCCATTTGGCCTTACTAATGCACCAAGTACTTTTATGAGGCTCATGAATCATGTTTTGAGGGAATACATTGGAAAATTTGTGGTTGTATATTTTGATGATATCCTTGTTTACTCAAAGGGCTTGAATGATCATATTTTGCATGTTAAGACAATTTTACTTAAACTTAGAGAAGAGAAGCTTTATGCCAACTTCAAAAAGTGTAGTTTTTGTCTAGAACAAGTAAATTTCCTAGGGTTCATTGTTGGAAAAGATGGAGTTAAAGTTGATGAAGAAAAGGTAAAGGCTATCCGAGAATGGCCAACTCCTACCAATGCATCCGAGGTAAGATCCTTTCATGGTTTGGCTAGTTTCTATAGGAGATTTATTAAAGATTTTAGTAGCATAGCCTCACCATTAACTGAACTTGTGAAAAAGCATGTGAAATTTGAATGGAAAGAAAAGCAAGAGAATGCATTCAATGAGTTAAAAGAAAAATTGACCAATGCACCTTGTCTTGCTTTACCTAACTTTGATAAATCTTTTGAGATTGAATGTGATGCAAGTGGGATAGGTATAGGGGCTGTTTTGATGCAAGAAAAGCGACCAATCATGTTCTTTAGTGAAAAGCTAAATGGAGCTCAACTCAACTACCCGACTTATGACAAGGAGCTACATGCACTTGTGAGGGCTTTGAAAGTTTGGCAACATTACTTATGGCCAAAAGAGTTTGTTATCCACACGGATCATGAAAGCTTGAAGCATCTCAAAGGCCAAACGAAGCTTAACAAGAGGCATGCAAAATGGGTGGAATTCATTGAGACATTTCCTTATGTCATCCATTACAAAAAAGGTAAGGACAATGTGGTGGCTGATGCATTATCAAGAAGGTATGCTTTATTCTCATCCCTTAGTGCAAAAGTTCTTGGTTTTAAACACATGATTGAGTTGTATAAAGTTGAGAAATCTGAATTTTATGATGTGTATGCACAATGTTTAGAAGGGAAAAATGTTCAAGATTATATTGTGTTTGATGGGATGCTTTTTAGGAAAGGTAAGCTTTGTATTCCTAAGTGTTCCATTAGAGAGTTACTTGTGAAGGAAGCTCATGGGGGAGGACTTATGGGACATTTTGGAGAATTTAAAACATATAGCATGTTGTGTGAACATTTTTATTGGCTTAAAATGAGGAAAGATGTGAACAAAGTTTGCAAGCAATGTTTCAAGTGTAAGGAGGCTTAGTCTAAGACACAACCACATGGCCTTTACACTCCTTTAGATGTTCCTAGTGAACCATGGGTAGACATTAGCATGGATTTTGTTCTAGGATTACCAAAGACTAGAAGAAATCATGATAGTATTTTTGTGGTGGTTGATAGGTTTAGTAAGATGGCGCATTTCATTCCATGTAACAAAACTGATGATGCTACCAACATAGCTAATCTTTTCTTTCGGGAAGTGGTTAGATTGCATGGCATTCCCAAAACTATTGTTAGTGATAGGGATGTTAAATTTTTAAGTCATTTTTGGAAAGTTTTGTGGGCAAAATTGGGAACTAAGCTTCTATTTTCTACAACTTGTCACCCACAAACGGATGGGCAAACTGAGGTGGTTAATAGAACATTGGGGGCCTTGCTTAGGTCACTAATTTCTAAAAATCTTAAGTCTTGGGAAGAGACTCTACCTTTTGTGGAGTTTGCATACAATAGGGCGATTCATAGCACAACTCATTGTTCACCTTTTGAGGTTGTGTACGGCTTTAATCCTTTGACTCCTCTAGATTTATCACCTTTGCCACCTAATATGTTTACTAGTGATGCAGCTTCTTCTAGGGCCGAATACATCAAAACTTTGCACAAAGAAATCAAAGAAAGGATTGAAAAGAAGAATCAAAAGCTAGTCACTCGCAAGAACCAAGGAAGAAAGGAATTGATTTTTAAACCGGGAGATTGGGTTTGGGTTCATCTAAGAAAGGAAAGGTTTCCAGATCAAAGGAAGTCAAAACTTCAACCAAGGGGAGATGGTCCTTTTCAAGTGCTTGAACGGATCAATAACAATGCATACAAATTAGATCTACGAGGTGAGTACAATGTAAGTTCTACTTTTAATGTGGCTGACTTGACTCCTTTTGATGTAGGAAATGAAGACCTTGATTTGAGGACAAATCCTTTTAAAGAAAGGGGGAATGATATGGAATCAATCAATAATCCATTGCATGTACCTGAAGGACCAATTACAAGAAGCAAGGCAAAGAAGATTCAAGAGGCATTCACACTACATCTTCAAACACTAGCAAATTCACAAGACCCGACGGATAATTTTGAGGCCAAATTTTTATATAATGTTAGTTCAATGAGTCAAGAAGAGAATGGCATGAAGATGGCACGGGAAAAGTCCAATAGTTTAGAAGATGACACGGTGATCAAAAAAATTGTGCAGATTTTGTGAAGAAAATGCTGTCAAGTGTGCACTGCATGGGAAAACGTGATGTCAAACCTTGTCAAACGTTGCCATTATGAGGAGCGGATTCCACAGCACATATTTAAGACAATTTAAAGCAATTCTATCTTTTTAGTTTTGAGATATGGCTGTTCGTTTGATGTGCAATCAAGTTTTAAGTTCCTAGGTCTTATTTTCTACAATTTGCAATTAAGTGTAGTTGAAAGAGACTTTTGAGTTCCTTGGTCTATCCACGACCATTTGGCCTTTAAATGGCTTGTAATACTCTTGAAAACTAAGATTATCAATATTAAAAAGCTTGTGCTTATTCAACCCCTTTGGTGTTGTCTTTTTCTTTCAAATCTTGTTTTAGATTTGATGTTAAAATCAATTCATTGGATTAGTCTTGATCAAGCTAATTCTGGAGTGAGTTGTCTTAGGATTTATGAGTGACCATCATAGATTCTAAGTGTGATCTAAGTTAGCTTTCTTTGTGAGTGTTTGCAAGGATCCTAGAAGGACCTCTAGCTTTGCATCTAACAAGCAAGTGTCATCCAAACCACGTAAAGATCTCTCATTCGAACGAACTTTTAGTTCCAAACTCTCTCGAAACTCAAACGGAGCAAACTTTGGACCAACTACGTCAAAACTAGATGAAAAACTCTCATTGGGACGAACTTTGGGTTCCGAGCTCTCAAAAACTTAAACGGAGTAAAGTTTGGACCATGTGTCGTCCAAACCACCTAAAGAACTATCATTGGGACGAACTTTGAGTTCCAAACTCTCTCGAAACTCAAACGGAGCAAAGTTTAGACAAACTTCATCCAAACTAGTTGAAAAACTCTCATTGTGACGAACTTTGGGTTTCGAGCTCTCCAAAACTTAAAGGAAGTAAAGTTTGGAATATGTGTCATCCAAACCACCTAAAGAACTCTCATTCGAACGTACTTTGGGTTCCAAACTCTCTCGAAACTCAAACGGAGCAATGTTTGGACCAACTTCGTCCAAACTAGATGAAAAACTCTCATTGGGACGAACTTTGGGTTCTGAGCTCTCAAAAACTTAAAGGAAGTAAAGTTTGGATCATGTGTCATCAGAACCATCTAAGGAACAATCATTCGGAAGAACTTTGAGTTCCAAACTGTCTCGAAACTCAAACGGAAAAAAGTTTGGACCAACTTCGTCCAAACTAGATGCAAAATTCTCATTGTGACGAACTTTGGGTTTCGATCTCTCCAAAACTTAAAGGAAGTAAAGTTTGGACCATGTGTCGTCCAACCCACCTAAAGAACTCTCATTCGGACGAACTTTGAGTTCCAAACTCTCTCGAAACTCAAACGCAAAAAAGTTTGGACCAACTTCGTCCAAACTAGATGAAAAACTCTCATTGGGACGAACTTTGGGTTCCGAGCTCTCAAAAACTTAAAGGAAGTAAGCTTTTGACCATGTGTCGTCCAAACCACCTAAAGAACTCTCATTCGAACGAACTTTGTGTTCCAAACTCTCTCAAAACCCAAACGGAGCAAAGTTTGGACCAACTTCGTCCAAACTAGATTAAAAACTCTCATTGTGACGAACTTTGGGTTTCGATCTCTCCAAAACTTAAAGGAAGTAAAGTTTGGACCATGTGTCGTCCAAACCACCTAAAGAACTCTCATTCGGACGAACTTTGGGTTCCAAACTCTCTTGAAACTGAAACGGAGAAAAGTTTGGACCAACTTCGTCCAAACTAGATGAAAAATTCTCATTGGGACGAACTTTGGGTTCCGAGCTCTCAAAAACTTAAACAGAGTAAAGTTTGGACCATGTGTCGTCCAAACCACCTAAAGAACCATCATTGGGACGAACTTTAAGTTCCAAACTCTCTCGAAACTCAAACGGAGCAAAGTTTAGACAAACTTCGTCCAAACTAGTTGAAAAACTCTCATTGTGACAAACTTTGGGTTTCGAGCTCTCCAAAACTTAAAGGAAGTAAAGTTTGGACCATGTGTCGTCCAAACCACCTAAAGAACTCTCATTCGAACGTACTTTTGGTTCCAAACTCTCTCGAAACTCAAACGGAGCAATGTTTGGACCAACTTCGTCCAAACTAGTTGAAAAACTCTCATTGGGACGAACTTTGGGTTCTGAGCTCTCAAAAACTTAAAGAAAGTAAAGTTTGGATCATGTGTCATCCAAACCACCTAAACAACTCTCATTCGGACAAATTTTGAGTTCCAAACTCTCTAGAAACTCAAACGGATAAAAGTTTTGACCAACTTCGTCCAAACTAGATGAAAAACTCTCATTGTGACGAACTTTGGGTTTCGAGCTCTCAAAAACTTAAAGGAAGTAAAGTTTCGACCATGTGTCGTCCAAACCACCTAAAGAACTCTCATTCAGACGAACTTTGAGTTCCAAACTCTCTTGAAACTCAAACGGAGAAAAGTTTGGACCAACTTCTTCCAAATTAGATGAAAAACTCTCATTGGGACGAACTTTAGGTTCCGAGCTCTAAAGAAGTTAAAGGAAGTAAAGTTTTGACCATGTGTCGTCCAAACCACCTAAAGAACTCTCATTCGAACAAGCTTTGTGTTCCAAACTCTCTCAAAACTCAAACGGAGAAAAGTTTGGACCAACTTCGTCCAAACTAGATGGAAAACTCTCATAGGGAGGAACTTTGGGTTCCGAGCTCTCAAAAAGTTAAAGGAAGTAAAGTTTGGACCTTGTGTCGTCCAAACCACCTAAAGAACTCTCATTCAGACGAACTTTGAGTTCCAAACTCTCTCGAAACTCAAACGGAGCAAAGTTTGGACCAACTTCGTTCAAACTAGATGAAATACTCTCATTGGGATGAACTTTGGGTTCCGAGCTCTCAAAAACTTAAAGGAAGTAAACTTTTGACCATATGTCGTCCAAACCACCTAAAGAACTCTCATTCGAACGAACTTTGTGGTCCAAACTCTCTCAAAACTCAAACGGAGGAAAGTTTGGACCAACTTCGTCCAAACTAGATTAAAAACTCTCATTGTGACGAACTTTGGGTTTCGATCTCTCCAAAACTTAAAGGAAGTAAATTTTGGACCATGTGTCGTCCAAACCACCTAAAGAACTCTCATTCGGACGAACTTTGAGTTCCAAACTCTCTCGAAACTCAAACGGAGAAAAGTTTGGACCAACTTCGTCCAAACTAGATGAAAAACTCTCATTGGGACGAACTTTGGGTTCCGAGCTCTCAAAAAGTTAAAGGAAGTAAGGTTTGGACCATGTGTCGTCCAAACAACCTAAAGAACTATCATTGGGACGAACTTTGAGTTCCAAACTCTCTCGAAACACAAACGGAGCAAAGTTTGGACCAACTTCGTTCAAACTAGATGAAAAACTCTCATTGGGACGAACTTTGGGTTTCGAGCTCTCAAAAACTTAAAGGAAGTAAAGTTTGGACCATGTTTCGTCCAAACAAACTAAAGAATGCTCATTCGGACGAACTTGGAGTTCCAAACTCTCTCGAAACTCAATCGGAGAAAAGTTTGGACCAACTTTGTCCAAACTAGATGAAAAACTCTCATTGGACCGAACTTTGGGTTCCAAGCTCTCATAAACTTAAAGGAAGTAAAGTTTGGACGATGTGTCGACCAAACCACCAAAAGAACTCTCATTCGAACGTACTTTTGGTTCCAAACTCTATCGAAACTCAAACGGAGCAATGTTCGGACCAACTTCGTCCAAACTAATTGAAAAACTCTCATTGGGACGAACTTTGGGTTCTGAGCTCTCAAAAACTTAAAGGAAGTAAAGTTTGGATCATGTGTCATCCAAACCACCTAAACAACTCTCATTCGGACAAATTTTGAGTTCCAAACTCTCTCGAAATCAAACGGGGAAATATTTGGACCAACTTCGTCCAAACTAGATGAAAAACTCTCATTGTGACGAACTTTGGGTTTCGAACTCTCAAAAACTTAAAGGAAGTAAAGTTTGGATCATGTGTCATCCAAACCACCTAAACAACTCTCATTCGGACAAATTTTGAGTTCCAAACTCTCTCGAAATCAAACGGGGAAATATTTGGACAAAGTTTGTCCAAACTAGATGAAAAACTCTCATTGTGACGAACTTTGGGTTTGAAGCTCTCAAAAACTTAAAGGAAGTAAAGTTTGGACCATGTGTCGTCCAAACCACCTAAAGAACTCTCATTCGGACGAACTTTGAGTTCCAAACTCTATTGAAACTCAAACACAGAAAAGTTTGGACCAACTTCGTTCCAACTAGATGAAAAACTCTCATTGGGACGAACTTTGGGTTCCGAGCTCTCAAAAAGTTAAAGGAAGTAAAGTTTGGACCATGTGTCTCCAAACCACCTAAAGAACTCTCATTCGGACGAACTTTGAGTTCCAAACTCCCTCGAAACTCAAACGGAGAAAAGTTTGGACCAACTTCGTCCAAACTAGATGAAAAACTCTCATTGGGACGAACTTTGGGTTCCGAGCTCTCAAAAAGTTAAAGGAAGTAAAGTTTGGACCATGTGTCGTCCAAACCACCTAAAGAACTATCATTGGGACGAACTTTGAGTTCCAAACTCCCTCGAAACACAAACGGGGCAAAGTTTGGACCAACTTCGTTCAAACTAGATGAAAAACTCTCATTGGGACGAACTTTGGGTTTCGAGCTCTCAAAAACTTAAAGGAAGTAAAGTTTGGACCATGTGTCGTCCAAACCACCTAAAGAACTCTCATTCGGACGAACTTTGAGTTCCAAACTCTCTTGAAACTCAAACACAGAAAAGTTTGGACCAACTTCGTTCCAACTAGATGAAAAACTCTCATTGGGACGAACTTTGGGTTCCGAGCTCTCAAAAAGTTAAAGGAAGTAAAGTTTGGACCATGTGTCTCCAAACCACCTAAAGAACTCTCATTCGGACGAACTTTGAGTTCCAAACTCTCTCAAACTCAAACGGAGAAAAGTTTGTACCAACTTCGTCCAAACTAGATGAAAAACTCTCATTGGGACGAACTTTGGGTTCCGAGCTCTCAAAAAGTTAAAGGAAGTAAAGTTTTGACCATGTGTCGTCCAAACCACCTAAAGAACTATCATTGGGACGAACTTTGAGTTCCAAACTCCCTCGAAACACAAACGGAGCAAAGTTTGGACCAACTTCGTTCAAACTAGATGAAAAATTCTCATTGGGACGAACTTTGGGTTTCGAGCTCTCAAGAACTTAAAGGAAGTAAAGTTTGGACCATGTGTCGTCCAAACCACCTAAAGAACTCTCATTCGGACGAACTTGGAGTTCCAAACTCTCTCAAAACTCAAACGGATAAAAGTTTGGACCAACTTTGTCCAAACTAGATGAAAAACTCTCATTGGCACGAACTTTGGGTTCCGAGCTCTCATAAACTTTAAGGAAGTAAAGTGTGGACGATGTGTCGTCCAAACCACCAAAAGAACTCTCATTCGGACGAACTTTCAGTTCGAAACTCTCTCGAAATCAAACGGGGAAAACTTTGGACCAACTTCGTCCAAACTAGATGAAAAACTCTCATTGTGACGAACTTTGGGTTTCGAGCTCTCAAAAACTTAATTGAAGTAAAGTTTGGACCATGTGTCGTCCAAACCACCTAAAGAACTCTCATTCGGACGAACTTTGAGTTCCAAACTCTCTCGAAACTCAAACGGAGAAAAGTTTGGACCAACTTCGTCCAAAGTAGATGAAAAACTCTCATTCGGACGAACTTTGGGTTCCGAGCTATCAAAAAGTTAAAGGAAGTAAAGTTTGGACCATGTGTCTCCAAACCACCTAAAGAACTCTCATTCGGACGAACTTTGAGTTCGAAACACTCTCGAAACTCAAACGGAGAAAAGTTTGGACCAACTTCGTCCAAACTAGATGAAAAACTCTCATTGGGACGAACTTTGGGTTCCGAGCTCTCAAAAAGTCAAAGGAAGTAAACTTTGGACCATGTGTCGTCCAAACCACCTAAAGAACTATCATTGGGACGAACTTTGAGTTCCAAACTCCCTCGAAACACAAACGGAGCAAAGTTTGGACCAACTTCGTTCAAACTAGATGAAAAATTCTCATTGGGACGAACTTTGGGTTTCGAGCTCTCAAAAACTTAAAGGAAGTAAAGTTTGGACCATGTGTCGTCCAAACCACCTGAAGAACTCTCATTCGGACGAACTTTGAGTTCCAAACTCTCTCGAAACTCAAACGAGCAAAGTTTGGAACAACTTCGTTCAAACTAGATGAAAAACTATCATTGGGACGAACTTTGGGTTCCGAGCTCTCAAAAACTTAAAGGAAGTAAAGTTTGGACCATGTGTCGTCCAAACCACCTAAAGAACTATCATTGGGACGAACTTTGAGTTCCAAACTCTCTCGAAACAAAAACGGAGGAAAGTTTAGACCAACTTCGTCCAAACTAGATGAAAAACTCTCATTGTGACGAACTTTGGGTTTCGAGCTCTCCAAAACTTAAAGGAAGTAAAGTTTGGACCATGTGTCGTCCAAACCACCTAAAGATCTCTCATTCGGACGAACTTTGAGTTCCAAACTCTCTCGAAACTCAAACGGAGCAAAGTTTGGACCAACTTCGTCCAAACTAGATGAAAAACTCTCATTGGGACGAACTTTGGGTTCCGAGCTCTCAAAAACTTAAACGGTGTAAAGTTTGGACCATGTGTCGTCGAAACCACCTAAAGAACTATCATTGGGACGAACTGTGAGTTCCAAACTCTCTCGAAACTCAAACGGAGCAAAGTTTAGACAAACTTCGTCCAAACAAGTTGAAAAACTCTCATTGTGACGAACTTTGGGTTTCGAGCTCTCGAAAACTTAAAGGAAGTAAAGTTTGGACCATGTGTCGTCCAAACGACCTAAAGATCTCTCATTCGGACGAACGTTGAGTTCCAAACTCTCTCGAAACTCAAACGGAGGAATGTTTGGACCAAGTTCGTCAAAAATAGATGAAAAACTCTCATTGGGACAAACTTTGGGTTCCGAGCTCTCAAAAACTTAAAGGAAGTAAAGCTTGGATCATGTGTCGTCCAAACCACCTAAAGAACTCTCATTCGGACGAACTTTGAGTTCCAAACTCTCTCGAAACTCAAACGGAGAAAAGTTTGGACCAACTTCGTCCAAACTAGATGAAAAACTCTCATGGTGACGAACTTTGGGTTTCGATCTTTCCAAAACTTAAAGGAAGTAAAGTTTGGACCATGTGTCGTCCAAACCACCTAAAGAACTCTCATTCGGACGAACTTTGAGTTCCAAACTCCATCGAAACTCAAACAGAGAAAAGTTTGGACCAACTTTGTCCAAACTAGATGAAAAACTCTCATTGGCACGAACTTTGGGTTCCGAGCTCTCATAAACTTAAAGGAAATAAAGTTTGGACCATGTGTCGTCCAAACCACCTAAAGAGCTCTCATTCGGACGAACTTTGAGTTCCAAACTCTCTCGAAACTCAAACGGAGAAAAGTTTGGACCAACTTCGTCCAAACTAGATGAAAAACTCTCATTGGGACGAACTTTGGGTTCCGAGCTCTCAAAAAGTTAAAGGAAGTAAAGTTTGGACCATGTGTCGTCCAAACCACCTAAAGAACTATCATTGGGACGAACTTTGAGTTCCAAACTCCCTCGAAACACAAACGGAGCAAAGTTTGGACCAACATCGTTCAAACTAGATGAAAAACTCTCATTGGGACGAACTTTGGGTTTCGAGCTCTCAAAAACTTAAAGGAAGTAAAGTTTGGACCATGCGTCGTCCAAACCACCAAAAGAACTCTCATTCGGAAGAACTTTGAGTTCCAAACTCTCTCGAAACTACAACGGAGCAAAGGTTGGACCAACTTCGTCCAGACTAGATGAAAAACTCTCATTGGGATGAACTTTGGGTTCCGAGCTCTCAAAAACTTAAACGGAATAAAGTTTGGACCATGTGTCTTCCAAACCACCTAAAGAACTATCATTGGGATGAACTTTGAGGTCCAAACTCTCTCGATACACAAACGGAGCAAAGTTTAGACCAACTTCGTCCACACTTGATGAAAAACTCTCATTGTGACGAACATTGGGTTTCTAGCTCTCAAAAACTTAAAGGAAGTAAAGTTTGGACCATGTGTCGTCCAAACCACCAAAAGAACTCTCATTCGGACGAACTTTGAGTTCGAAACTCTCTCGAAACTCAAAGGGGGCAAACTTTTGACCAACTTCGTCCAAACTAGATGAAAAACTCTCATTGTGACGAACTTTGGGTTTCGAGCTCTCAAAAACTTAAAGGAAGTAAAGTTTGGACTATGTGTCGTCCAAACCACCTAAAGAATTCTCAGTCGGACGAATTTTGAGCTCCAAACTCTCTCGAAACTTAAACGGAGCAAAGTTTGGACCAACTTCGTCCAAACTAGATGAAAAACTCTCATTGTGACGAACTTTGGGTTTCGAGCTCTCAAAAACATAAAAGAAGTAAAGTTTTGACCATGTGTCGTCCAAACCACCTAAAGAACTCTCATTCAGACGAACTTTGAGTTCCAAACTCTCTCGAAACTGAAACGGGCCAAAGTTTGGAACAACTTCGTCCAAACTAGATGAAAAACTCTCATTGTGACGAACTTTGGTTTCGAGCTCTCAAAAACATAAAAGAAGTAAAGTTTGGGCCATGTGTCTTCCAAACCACCTAAAGAACTCTCATTCGGACGAACTTTGAGTTCCAAACTCTCTCGAAACTCAAACAGAGAAAAGTTTTGACCAACTTCGTCCAAACTAGATGAAAAACTCTCAATTGGACGAACTTTGGGTTCCGAGCTCTCAAAAAGTTAAAGGAAGTAAAGTTTGGACCATGAGTCGTCCAAACCACCTAAAGAACTCCCATTCGGACGAACTTTGAGTTCCAAATTCTCTAGAAACTCAAACGGAGCAAATTTTGGACCAACTTCGTTCAAACTAGACGAAAAACTCTCATTGGGAGGAACTTTGGGTTCCGAGCTCTCAGAAACTTAAACGGAGTAAAGTTTGGACCATGTGTCGTCAAAACCACCTAAAGAACTCTCATTGGGACGAACTTTGAGTTCAAAGCTCTCTCGAAAGTCAAACGGAGCAAAGTTTAGACAAACTTCGTCCAAACTAGATGAAAAACTCTCATTATGACGAACTTTGGGTTTCGAGCTCTCCAAAACTTAAAGGAAGTAAAGTTTGGACCATGTGTCGTCCAAACCACCAAAAGAACTCTCATTCAGACGAACTTTGAGTTCCAAACTCTCTCGAAACTAAAACGGGCCAAAGTTTGGACCAACTTCGTCCAAACTAGATGAAAAACTCTCATTGTGACGAACTTTGGGTTTCGAGCTCTCAAAAACATAAAAGAAGTAAAGTTTGGACCATGTGTCATCCAAACCACCTAAAGAACTATCATTGGGACGAACTTTGAGTTCCAAACTCTCTCGAAACTCAAACGGAGCAAAGTTTAGACAAACTTCGTCAAAACTAGTTGAAAAACTCTCATTGTGACGAACATTGGGTTTCGAGCTCTCCAAAACTTAAAGGAAGTAAAGTTTGGACCATGTGTCGTCCAAACCACCTAAAGAACTCTCATTCGGACGAATTTTGAGTTCCAAACTCTCTCGAAACTCAAACGGAGCAATGTTAGAACCAACTTCATCCAAACTAGATGAAAAACTCTCATTGGGACGAACTTTGGGTTCCAAGTTCTCAAAAACTTAAACGGAGTAAAGTTTGGACCATGTGTCTTCCAAACCACCTAAAGAACTATCATTGGGACGAACTTTCAGTTCCAAACTCTCTCGAAACACAAACGGAGGAAAGTTTAGACCAAGTTCGTCCAAACTAGATGAAAAACTCTCATTGTGAAGAACTTTGGGTTTCTAGCTCTCAAAAACTTAAAGGAAGTAAAGTTTGGACCATGCGTCGTCCAAACCACCAAAAGAACTCTCGTTCGGAAGAACTTTGAGTTCCAAACTCTCTCGAAACTCAAACGGAGCAAAGGTTGGACCAACTTCGTCCACACTTGATGAAAAACTCTCATTGGGACGAACTTTGGGTTCCGAGCTCTCAGAAACTTAAACGGAGTAAAGTTTGGACCATGTGTCGTCAAAACCACCTAAAGAACTCTCATTGGGACGAACTTTGAGTTCAAAGCTCTCTCGAAACTCAAACGGAGCAAAGTTTAGACAAACTTCGTCCAAACTAGATGAAAAACTCTCATTATGACGAACTTTGGGTTTCGAGCTCTCCAAAACTTAAAGGAAATAAAGTTTGGACCATGTGTCGTCCAAACCACCAAAAGAACTCTCATTCAGACGAACTGTGAGTTTTAAACTCTCTCGAAACTAAAACGGGCCAAAGTTTTGGACCAACTTCGTCCAAACTAGATAAAAAACTCTCATTGTGACGAACATTGGGTTTCGAGCTCTCAAAAACATAAAAGAAGTAAAGTTTGGACCATGTGTCATCCAAACAACCTAAAGAACTATCATTGGGACGAACTTTGAGTTCCAAACTCTCTCGAAACTCAAACGGAGCAAAGTTTAGACAAACTTCGTCCAAACTAGTTGAAAAACTCTCATTGTGACGAACATTGGGTTTCGAGCTCTCCAAAACTTAAAGGAAGTAAAGTTTGGACCATGTGTCGTCCAAACCACCTAAAGAACTCTCATTCGGACGAATTTTGAGTTCCAAACTCTCTCGAAACTCAAACGGAGCAATGTTAGAACCAACTTCATCCAAACTAGATGAAAAACTCTCATTGGGACGAACTTTGGGTTCCAAGTTCTCAAAAACTTAAACGGAGTAAAGTTTGGACCATGTGTCTTCCAAACCACCTAAAGAACTATCATTGGGACGAACTTTCAGTTCCAAACTCTCTCGAAACACAAACGGAGGAAAGTTTAGACAAAGATCGTCCAAACTAGATGAAAAACTCTCATTGTGAAGAACTTTGGGTTTCTAGCTCTCAAAAACTTAAAGGAAGTAAAGTTTGGACAATGCGTCGTCCAAACCACCAAAAGAACTCTCGTTCGGAAGAACTTTGAGTTCCAAACTCTCTCGAAACTCAAACGGAGCAAAGGTTGGACCAACTTCGTCCACACTTGATGAAAAACTCTCATTGTGACGAACTTTGTGTTCCGAGCTCTCAAAAACTTAAAGGAAGTAAAGTTTGGACCATGTGTCGTCCAAACCACGAAAAGAACTCTCATTCGGACGAACTTTGAGTTCCAAACTCTCTCGAAACTCAAACGGGGCCAACTTTGGACCAACTTTGTCCAAACTAGATGAAAAACTCTCATTGTGACGAACTTTGGGTTTCGAGCTCTCAAAAACTTAAAGGAAGTAAAGTTTGGACCATGTGTCGTCCAAACCACCTAAAGAACTCTCATTCGGACGAACTTTGAGTTCCAAACTCTCTCGAAACTCAAACGGAGAAAAGTTTGGACCAACTTCGTCCAAACTAGATGAAAAAATCTCATTGGGAGGAACTTTGGGTTCCGAGCTATCAAAAAGTTAAAAGAAGTAAAGTTTGGACCATGTGTCGTCCAAACCACCTAAAGAACTCTCATTCGGATGAACTTTGAGTTCCAAACTCTCTCGAAACTCAAACGGAGGAAAGTTTGGACCAACTTCGTTCAAACTAGATGAAAAACTCTCATTGGGACGAACTTTGGGTTCCGAGCTCTCAAAGACTTAAAGGAAGTAAAGTTTGGACCATGTGTCGTCCAAACCACCAAAAGAACTCTCATTCGGACGAACTTTGAGTTCCAAACTCTCTCTGATGTGAACCAAGCTACATCTATTGTCATGCCTCAAGGTCCAATTACAAGGTCGAGAGCCAAGAAGATACAACAAGCATTAATCACCTATATTCAAGCTATGGTGAGCTCGACAAAGGACGTTCAAGGAGATGTTGGACTATTTCCCTACACTATTTCCAAAATTGAGATTCAAGATGGAGACACGTTAAATGCATTTTCACTTGCATTTAATGAACTATAGTTGGCTTTATGGAACTTAAGCTTAAACTACTCCAAGTGAAGCTTCAATTAATATGGGAGGTTACAAACAACTCAAAGCTGACCATTGGAGTTCAATTCTCGGATTTATGGCCCTCCATTATATAATTTTCAGTTTTTAAGTCTTTTTCATAACTTATAGGTTACATTTGAGTAGTGGCTGATTATGGGCTTTAATATTGTGGAGGTTACACTCTTAAATATGTCATTTAAGCTGAATTTAGGTTATATTTTGAAGGCTATAAAAAGCCATCTTGGATGTAACACAAACCAGAATATTTTGAGTGAAATATATTGGGTTTTCTCTTAGCTTTGTGTTGAGCTGAGTTTTTTTCAAATTGTGCAATTTCTTGTGTTTAGATCTTGCATGCTAGAGTCATTCAAGTGGTGTTGATCAAACCTCTTGTGGAGTGATTCGAATCACGAGTTTAGAAACAAGTTTTCTTTACTCTTGATATTGATCATCAAGGTAATCCGTTTCAAAACTTTTCCTTGGGTTGGTTCCATATTGTTCTTTGGGGTTTTCAGATTTGAGATCTAAAGGTCTTGTTTTTTAGCAAGGTTGTTAGATCCATTTCTTGGGAGTTTCATAACATTTGGTATCAGAGCATTAGGCTCTTTGATCGGACATATGTTTCCTTGCGTTTATCTTTTTGTTCTATTTGTTTTTTTTCTTCAGTTTTCGTAAATCTGGGCATGCTATTCTGCTGTCTTAAAAAAGAAAAAAAATATATCATTTCCGTTCTTCATTTCATGTTCTTGTCTTCTACAAAGTTTTAGATTGAAGTCTTATCTACAACTTTTCCTTCATTGAGAACTTCTAAATCGGTTTGCTTCAGGGTGATTTAGGCATATTTTGAAAATCTGTCAAAGGAAATCTGTACAGCCCGAGAGCAAATTCTTGCTGACTTCTTTGTATTCATTGTTTGAAAGCATGTTCATCTGAATGTTCTAATGTTAATACTCTCTTCTTAGATTCAGATTTGACCGTTTAAAGTTCCAACATATCAGTTACATCCAGAATTCAAACAAAAGAAAACCGTTGGGCATTAAATGTGGCAGTTACAATTGGGCTTAGTCAATTCTCTTTTGTTGCTGTTATATTTAACTCCTATCTGTTACTAAGGCTGAATTAAACACCATTATTCATCATTTGCCCGGAGTTAACATCATCTTTATCAATTTTTTTGAATTCAACTTAGTAACTACTTTGCATACCATTTCAATTCTGTCCAACTTTGTTTCTCTTTGTTCTAAGTTTGTTTCTTTCTTCCCTAATCATATTCCAATATTTTTTTTTTCTTAAACTTGTTTCTTTGTTGTTATTCGGATTGCTCCTTTAATACCTTTGATTGTGTTCTAAGTGTGTGGACTAATCACTTGAATTGCACTGCTTAGCTCTTTAACTTTGCTAGACTTAATACCAATCTGTTTTGGAGTGTGATTTCTGTGTGCCAATTTGTGAGGGTGTGATTGTAAGGGAGTGGTACATTGTTTTGAGTGTTGAGTGTTAAACACGAGTGGTCTTCATTAACGAGTGAAACGTGTGAGGGAGCGCTTGTGAGGTCCATTATTATTTTTTTTTTGTCACTTAACTTTGTTTTGTAGTATGGCAAATCATGAGAATGATCCTAACATTACTGAAGCACGGATGAGAGAGGCACAACAAGGAACCATGGAAAGAATGATTCGTGGTATAGAAGAGTTGTCCGAACGCATGAGAAGGTTGGAGGCTCAGTACCAACCTCGTGAGAGAGTTCCACCACCACGTATTGACAATGATCGAGAGGATGACTATGAGGATGATGGTTCCGATCAACCAGATGATGACCAAGTTACCTTGGTAGCGGTTCCAAGAGGAAGACAAAGACGTGCTGGTCGTGGCATGGAAAGAGGGCGAGGTCGTGGACGAGGACATCATATTTTCCAACAACGAGTTCCTCAATATGAGGGAGTTGATCGAAATGTGGGTAACATCAAATTGAAGCTTCCAAAGTTCTATGGCAAAACCGATCCGGAGGAATACCTTGAATGGGAGAAGTCAGTGGAGTCCGTATTCAATTGCCATAATTTCAGTGATGAAAAGAAGGTAATATTATGTGTTGCTCAATTTCAACAATATGCTCAAACATGGTGGGATAAGTTGATGTCAAGTAGGAGAAGAAATCTTGAGGCACCGATCGATGATTGGTACGAGTTCAAGGAGGCCATGAGGAAGCGTTTTGTTCCAAAACATTTTCAACGGGACATGGCGCAAAAGCTTCAAGCATTGAAACAAGGAAGTAAGTCCGTGGAGGATTATTACAAGGAGATGGATACGTTGATGGATCGACTTGATATAGATGAAGACATGGAGAATCTCATGGCACGGTTTCTTAATGGGCTAAACACGGAGATTGCGGACAAGGTTGATCTACAACCTTATTTTGACATGGAAGAGATGCTGCATATTGCAATCAAAATTGAGAGGCAACTCCAACGAAAGTCACGACGGTATTCTTCTAAACACTTTTCCAACTCTAGCTCATCATGGAAAAGGGATAGTAAGAGTATTGATTATAAGCCTAGAAATCGAGAGGGGTATGAGAAACCTAAAGAGAAGTTTGAAAAGGGGGAGAGTTCCAAGAAGGGGAAAGAGAAGGTAGATGAATCTAATGTGCGAAATAGGGATTTGAAGTGCTGGAAATGTCAAGGGGTAGGTCATTATAGTAGAGATTGCCCAAATAGGAGAACGATGATCCTTCGAGAGGGAGAGTTTGTGACGGAGGATGAAGAGGAAGATGAGGTCATAGAGGAAGGAAAAGTAGAGTGTGAAAGTGATGAGTTTAGTGAAGAGGATCCTACTTATATGTCCTTAGTCACTAGGAGAGCTTTAAACACCCAAATTAAGGAGGATAGTCTAGACCAACGGGAGAACTTATTTCACACTAGGTGTCTTGTTCAATCTGTACCTTGTAGTGTGGTTATCGATAGTGGTAGTTGTACCAATGTTGTGAGTTCCATTCTGGTCAAGAGACTTAATTTAGAAACCAAACCCCATCCTAAACCATATAGGCTTCAATGGTTGAATGATTGTGGGGAGGTAAGGGTAAGTAGGCAAGCTCTTGTTTCTTTTACCATTGGGAAGTATGCTGATGATGTTTTGTGTGATGTTGTATCCATGCATGCTGGGGATTTATTGTTGGGGAGACCTTGGCAATTTGATCGTCGGGTAGTCTATGATGGGTATGCTAATCGTTACTCTTTTACTCATAATGGGAGAAAAACTACTCTTGTACCTTTGTCTCCAACAGACGTGTATATTGATCAATGTAAACTTGAAAAGAAAAGGCAAGAGGTCGATGCAAAAGCAAAAGGTTCAAAAGAAATGAAAGAAAAAGAATTGAGAGAAAAAAAAGAGTTGAGTGAAAAGCAAGTGACTAGCAATCGGCCTAGAGAGAAAAATGAGAGAAAAGCCAAAATAGTGAGCTTGTATGTTAGATCAAGTGAGGCTAGGAATGTTTTGCTCTCTAACCGGACCATTCTTGTACTTTTGTACAAAGGGTCTTGTTTTCTTACTAACGAGCTTAACCCTTCTTTGCCTAGTGTTTTTGTTACACTTTTGCAGGAGTTTGAAGATTTATTTCCCGAGGAGATGCCAAGTGGTTTGCCACCACTTAGAGGAATTGAGCACAAGATTGACTTCATTCCGGGAGCGACCATTCCAAATCGTCCAGCATATAGGACTAATCCAAAGGAGGCTGAAGAAATACAAAGGCAAGTAAGTGAACTCCTTGATAAAGGGTATGTGCGTGAGAGTTTGAGTCCATGTTCTGTTCCGGTTATTCTTGTGCCTAAGAAAGATGGATCATGGCGGATGTGTGTTGATTGTAGGGCTATAAACAAGATAACTATTAAGTATAGGCATCCAATTCCTAGATTAGATGATATGCTTGATGAGTTGCATGGATGTAGTCTATTTACTAAAATTGATTTGAAATCAGGTTATCATCAAATTCGCATGCATATTGGTGATGAATGGAAAACCGCTTTCAAAACTAAGTATGGCCTTTATGAGTGGTTAGTTATGCCTTTTGGATTGACTAATGCACCTAGTACATTCATGAGGTTAATGAATCATGTCTTGCGTGAATACTTAGGGAAGTTTGTGGTTGTGTATTTTGATGACATACTTGTTTATTCTAAATCCTTAGATGAGCATGTTGAGCATGTGCGTTCTGTTTTGATTACTTTGCGAAAAGAATGCTTGTATGCAAATTTTAAAAAATGTAGCTTTTGTATGGAAAAAGTTAATTTTCTTGGATTTGTCGTTTCATCTAATGGTGTTGAGGTTGACGAGGAGAAGGTAAAGGCAATACGAGATTGGCCTACACCTAAAAGTGTAAGTGAGGTAAGAAGTTTTCATGGTCTTGCAGGATTTTATCGTAGGTTCATAAAGGATTTTAGTACTATTGCTTCACCTTTGAATGAACTTGTTAAAAAAAATGTTTCTTTTGAATGGGGAAAAGACCAAGAACTTGCTTTTAATACTTTGAAAGAAAAATTGAGTTCTGCTCCATTACTGGCATTACCTAATTTTGACTTAACTTTTGAAATTGAATGTGATGCTAGTGGTGTTGGAATAGGGGCTGTTTTAATGCAAAATCAAAGACCTTTAATGTTCTTTAGTGAAAAATTGAATGGTGCTTCTTTGAAGTATCCGACTTATGACAAAGAACTTTATGCTTTGGTTCGTGCATTACAAACTTGGCAACATTATCTTTGGCCTAAAGAGTTTGTTATTCATACTGATCATGAGAGTTTAAAACACTTGAGAGGTCAAGATAAGCTCAATCGTCGCCATGCTAAAGAGAATGTTGTTGCTGATGCTTTGTCTCGAAGGTATGCTCTTTTTAACCGATTGAATGCTAAGTTTTTGGGTTTTGAGCATATAAAGTCTTTGTATCATCATGATGTGTTCTTTGCTCCTTTTGTTGAATCTTGTGAAAAAGGACTTGTTGTGGATGATTACATGTTGTTTGATGGATTTTTGTTTAGAAAAGGGAAACTTTGCATACCATTTTGTTCCATTCGTGAGTTACTTGTAAGGGAAGCTCATGGAGGTGGCTTAATGGCTCATTTTGGAGTTTCTAAAACTTATGATATGCTTGCTGAACACTTTTACTGGCCTAAAATGAGACATGATGTTAATAAAGTGTGTGCACGATGCATAACATGTAAACAAGCTAAGTCTAGGCTTCAACCACATGGTTTGTATTCACCTTTGCCCATTCCTAATGGTCCTTGGATTGATATATCAATGGATTTTGTTTTAGGCTTACCTAGAACTAGGAAAGGTAGGGATAGCATCTTTGTTGTGGTTGATAGATTTAGTAAAATGGCTCATTTTATTCCTTGTCACAAAACTGATGATGCAAAGCATATTGCTGATTTATTTTTTAGGGAGGTTGTGAGATTGCATGGTATTCCTAAAAGCATAGTAAGTGATCGTGATGTTAAATTTTTAAGTCACTTTTGGCGTGTTTTGTGGGGTAAATTGGGAACTAAGCTAGTGTATTCAACTACATGTCATCCACAAACGGATGGACAAACTGAGGTTGTTAATCGGACCATGACTACTATGCTTAGAGCTATTATCGACAAGGATCTTAAGACTTGGGAGGATTGTTTGCCATTCATAGAATTTGCATATAATAGGGCTGTACATAGCACTACTAAATGCACTCCTTTTGAAATTGTTTATGGCTTTAATCCTCTAACTCCTATTGATTTATTACCTATGCCCCCTAATGAGTTTGTGAGTTTTGATGCCAATGCAAAGGTTGACTTTGTTCATAAGCTGCACCAAAAAGTGAAAGAGAACATTGAGAAGCATAATTCCAAGGTTGCTTCAAGAATTAATAAGGGACGCAAGCTTTTAGTCTTCAAACCTGGAGATTGGGTTTGGGTGCATTTTCGAAAAGAAAGGTTTCCTACACAAAGAAGATCGAAACTTTTGCCCAGAGGAGATGGTCCTTTCCAAGTTCTTGAGCGCATCAATGACAATGCTTATAAAATTGATTTACCAGGTGAGTATGGTGTTAGTGCAACCTTTAATGTTGCTGACTTGAGTCCTTTTGATGTAGGTGATGGCTATGATTCGAGGACGAATCCTTCTGAAGAGGGAGAAGATGATGTGAACCAAGCTACATCTATTGTCATGCCTCAAGGTCCAATTACAAGGTCGAGAGCCAAGAAGATACAACAAGCATTAATCACCTATATTCAAGCTATGGTGAGCTCGACAAAGGACGTTCAAGGAGATGTTGGACTATTTCCCTACACTATTTCCAAAATTGAGATTCAAGATGGAGACACGTTAAATGCATTTTCACTTGCATTTAATGAACTATAGTTGGCTTTATGGAACTTAAGCTTAAACTACTCCAAGTGAAGCTTCAATTAATATGGGAGGTTACAAACAACTCAAAGCTGACCATTGGAGTTCAATTCTCGGATTTATGGCCCTCCATTATATAATTTTCAGTTTTTAAGTCTTTTTCATAACTTATAGGTTACATTTGAGTAGTGGCTGATTATGGGCTTTAATATTGTGGAGGTTACACTCTTAAATATGTCATTTAAGCTGAATTTAGGTTATATTTTGAAGGCTATAAAAAGCCATCTTGGATGTAACACAAACCAGAATATTTTGAGTGAAATATATTGGGTTTTCTCTTAGCTTTGTGTTGAGCTGAGTTTTTTTCAAATTGTGCAATTTCTTGTGTTTAGATCTTGCATGCTAGAGTCATTCAAGTGGTGTTGATCAAACCTCTTGTGGAGTGATTCGAATCACGAGTTTAGAAACAAGTTTTCTTTACTCTTGATATTGATCATCAAGGTAATCCGTTTCAAAACTTTTCCTTGGGTTGGTTCCATATTGTTCTTTGGGGTTTTCAGATTTGAGATCTAAAGGTCTTGTTTTTTAGCAAGGTTGTTAGATCCATTTCTTGGGAGTTTCATAACACTCTCGAAACTCAAACGGGGCCAACTTTGGACCAACTTCGTCCAAACTAGATGAAAAACTCTCATTGTGACGAACTTTGGGTTTCGAGCTCTCAAAAACTTAAAGGAAGGAAAATTTGGACCATGTGTCGTCCAAACCACCTAAAGAACTCTCACTCGGACGAAATTTGCGTTCCAAACTCTCTCGAAACTCAAACGGAGCAATGTCTGGACCAACTTCGTCCAAACTAGAAGAAAAACTCTCATTGGGACGAACATTAGGTTCCCAGCTCTCAAAAACTTAAAGGGAGTAAAGTTTGGACCATGTGTCGTCCAAACCACCTAAAGAACTCTCATTCGGACGAACTTTGAGTTCCAAACTCTCTCGATAATGAAACGGGGCAAAGTTTCGACCAACTTCGTCTAAACTAGATGAAAAACTCTCATTGGGACGAACTTTCGGTTCCGAGCTCTCAAAAACTTAAAGGAAGTAAAGTTTGGACCATGTGTCGTCCAAACCACCTAAACAACTCTCATTCGGACGAACTTTGAGTTCCAAACTCTCTCGAAATCAAACCGAGAAAACTTTGGACCAACTTCGTCCAAACTAGATGAAAAACTCTCATTGTGACGAACTTTGGGTTTCGAGCTCTCAAAAAGTTAAAGGAAGTAAAGTTTGGACCATGTTTCGTCCAAACCACCTAAAGAACTCTCATTCGGACGAACTTTGAGTTCCAAACTCTCTCGAAACTCAAACGGAGCAAAGTTTGGACCAACTTCGTTCAAACTAGAAGAAAAACTCTCTTTGGGACGAACTTTGGGTTCCGAACTCTCAAAAACTTAAAGGAAGTAAAGTTTGGACCATGTGACGTCCAAACCACCTAAAGAACTCTCATTCGGACGAACTTTGAGTTCCAAACTCTCTCGAAACTGAAACGGGGCAAAGTTTGGACCAACTTCGTCCAAACTAGATGAAAAACTCTCATTGTGACGAACTTTGGGTTTCTAGCTCTCAAAAACTTAAAGGAAGTAAAGTTTGGACCATGTGTCGTCCAAACCACCTAAAGAACTCTCATTCGGACGAACTTTGAGTTCCAAACTCTCTCGAAACTGAAACGGAGCAAAGTTTGGACCAACTTCGTTCAAACTAGAAGAAAAACTATCATTGGGACGAACTTTGGGTTCCGAGCTCTCAAAAACTTAAAGGAAGTAAAGTTTGGACCATGTCGTCAAAACCACCTAAAGAACTATCATTGGGACGAACTTTGAGTTACAAACTCTGTCGAAACTCAAACGGAGAAAAGTTTGGACCAACTTCGTCCAAACTAGATGAAAAACTCTCATTGGGACGAACTTTGGGTTCCGAGCTCTCATAAACTTAAAGGAACTAAGGTTTGGACGATGACCACGAAAAGAACTCTCATTCGGACGAACTTTGAGTTCCAAACTCACTCGAAATCAAACCGGGAAAACTTTGGACCAACTTCGTCCAAACTAGATGAAAAACTCTCATTGTGACGAACTTTGGGTTTCGAGCTCTCAAAAAGTTAAAGGAAGTAAAGTTTGGACCATGCGTCGTCCAAACCACCTAAAGAACTCTCATTCGGACGAACTTTGAGTTCCAAACTCTCTCGAAACTCAAACGGAGCACAGTTTGGACCAACTTCGTTCAAACTAGAAGAAAAACTCTCTTTGGGACGAACTTTGGGTTCCGAGCTCTCAAAAAGTTAAAGGAAGTAAAGTTTGGACCATGTGTCGTCCAAACTACCTAAAGAACTCTCATTCGGACGAACTTTGAGTTCCAAACTCTCTCGAAACTGAAACGGGGCAAAGTTTGGATCAACTTCGTACAAACTAGATGAAAAACTCTCATTGTGACGAACTTTGGGTTTCTAGCTCTCAAAAACTTAAAGGAAGTAAAGTTTGGACCATGTGTCGTCCAAACCACCTAAAGAACTCTCATTCGGACGAACTTTGAGTTCCAAACTCTCTCGAAACTCAAACGGAGCAAAGTTTGGACCAACTTCATTCAAACTAGAAGAAAAACTATCATTGGGACGAACTTTGGGTTCCGAGCTCTCAAAAACTTAAAGGAAGTAAAGTTTGGACCATGTGTCGTCAAAACCACGTAAACAACTATCATTGGGACGAACTTTGAGTTCCAAACTCTCTCGAAACACAAACGGAGCAAAGTTTGGACCAACTTCGTTCAAACTAGATGAAAAACTCTCATTGGGCCGAACTTTGGGTTTCGAGCTCTAAAAAACTTAAAGGAAGTAAAGTTTGGACCATGTGTCGTCCAAACCACCTAAAGAACTCCCATTCGGACGAACTTTGAGTTCCAAACTCTCTCGAAACTCAAACGGAGAAAAGTTTGGACCAACTTCGTCCAAACTAGATGAAAAACACTCATTGGGACGAACTTTGGGTTCCGAGCTCTCATAAACTTAAAGGAACTAAGGTTTGGACGATGACCACGAAAAGAACTCTCATTCGGACGAACTTTGAGTTCCAAACTCTCTCGAAATCAAACCGGGAAAACTTTGGACCAACTTCGTCCAAACTAGATGAAAAACTCTCATTGTGACGAACTTTGGGTTTCGAGCTCTCAAAAAGTTAAAGGAAGTAAAGTTCTGACCATGTGTCGTCCAAACCACCTAAAGAACTCTCATTCGGACGAACTTTGAGTTCCAAACTCTCTCGAAACTGAAACGGGGAAAAGTTTGGACCAACTTCGTCCAAACTAGATGAAAAACTCTCATTGTGACGAACTTTGGGTTTCTAGCTTTCAAAAACTTAAAGGAAGTAAAGTTTGGACCATGTGTCGTCCAAACCACCTAAAGAACTCTCATTCGGACGAACTTTGAGTTCCAAATTCTCTCGAAACTCAAACGGAGCAAAGTTTGGACCAACTTCGTTCAAACTAGAAGAAAAACTATCATTGGGACGATCTTTGGGTTCCGAGCTCTCAAAAACTTAAAGGAAGTAAAGTTTGGACCATGTGTCGTCAAAACCACCTAAAGAACTCTCATTCGGACGAACTTTGAGTTCCAAACTCGCTCGAAACTCAAACGGAGCAAAGTTTAGACAAACTTCGTCCAAACTAGATGAAAAACTCTCATTGTGACGAACTTTGGGTTTCGATCTCTCCAAAACTTAAAGGAAGTAAAGTTTGGACCATGTGTCGTCCAAACCACCTAAGGAACTCTCATTCGGACGAACTTTGCGTTCCAAACTCTCTCGAAACTCAAACGGAGCAATGTCTGGACCAACTTCGTCCAAACTAGATGAAAAACACTCATTTGGACGAACTTTGGGTTCCGAGCTCTAATAAACTCAAACGGAGTAAAGTTTGGACCATGTGTCTTCCAAACCACCTAAAGAATTACAATGGGGACGAACTTTGAGTTCCAAACTCTCTCGCAACTATAACAGAGCATAGTTTAGACGACCTTCGTCCAAACTAGATGAAAAACTCTCATTGTGACGAACTTTGGGTTTCGAGCTCTCAAAAACTTAAAGGAAGTAAAGTTTGGACCATGTGTCGTTCAAACCACCTAAAGAACTCTCATTCGGACGAACTTTGAGTTCCAAACTCTCTCGAAACTCAAACGGAGCAAAGTTTGGACCAACTTCGTTCAAACTAGAAGAAAAACTATCATTGGGACGAACTTTGGGTTCCGAGCTCTCAAAAACTTAAAGGAAGTAAAGTTTGGACCATGTGTCGTCAAAACCACCTAAAGAACTATCATTGGGACGAACTTTGAGTTCCAAACTCTCTCGAAACTCAAATGGAGCAAAGTTTAGACAAACTTCGTCCAAACTAGATGAAAAACTCTCCTTGTGACGAACTTTGGGTTTCGATCTCTCCAAAACTTAAAGGAAGTAAAGTTTGGACCATGTGTCCTCCAAACCACCTAAATAACTATCATTGGGACGAACTTTGAGTTCCAAACTCTCTCGAAACACAAACGGAGCAAAGTTTGGACGAACTTCGTCCAAACTAGATGAAAAACTCTCATTGTGACGAACTTTGGGTTTCGATCTCTCCAAAACTTAAAGGAAGAAAAGTTTGGACCATGTGTCGTCCAAACCACCTAAAGAACTCTCATTCGGACGAACTTTGAGTTCCAAACTCTCTCGAAACTCAAACGGAGAAAAGTTTGGACCAACTTCGTCCAAACTAGATGAAAAACTCTCATTTGGACGAACTTTGGGTTCCGAGCTCTCATAAACTTAAAGGAACTAAGTTTGGACGATGTGTCGTCCAAACCACCAAAAGAACATTCAGTCGGACGAACTTTGAGTTCCAAACTCTCTCGAAATCAAACGGGGAAAACTTTGGACCAACTTCGTCCAAACTAGATGAAAAACTCTCATTGTGACGAACTTTGGGTTTCGAGCTCTCAAAAAGTTAAAGGAAGTAAAGTTTTGACCATGTGTCGTCCAAACCACCTAAAGAACTCTCATTCGGACGAACTTTGTGTTCCAAACTCTCTTGAAACTCAAACGGAGCAAAGTTTGGACCAACTTCGTTTAAACTAGAAGAAAAACTCTCATTGGGACGAAATTTGGGTTCTGATCTCTCAAAAACTTAAAGGAAGTAAAGTTTGGACCATGTGTCGTCCAAACCACCTAAAGAACTCTCATTCGGACGAACTTTAAGTTCCAAACTCTCTCGAAACTGAAACGGGGCAAAGTTTCAACCAACTTCGTCCAAACAAGATGAAAAACTCTCATTGTGACGAACTTTGGGTTTCGAGATCTCAAAAACTTAAAGGAAGTAAAGTTTGGACCATGTGTCGTCCAAACAACCTAAAGAACTCTCATTCGGACGAACTTTGAGTTCCAAACTCTCTCGAAACTCAAACGGAGAAAAGTTCTGACCAACTTCGTCCAAACTAGATGAAAAACTCTCATAGGGACGAACTTTGGGTTCCGAGCTCTCAAAAAGTTCAAGGAAGTAAAGTTTGGACCATGTGACGTCCAAACCACCTAAAGAACTCTCATTCGGACGAACTTTGAGTTCCAAACTCTCTCGAAACTGAAACGGGGCAAAGTTTGGACCAACTTCGTCCAAACTAGATGAAAAACTCTCATTGTGACGAACTTTGGGTTTCTAGCTCTCAAAAACTTAAAGGAAGTAAAGTTTGGACCATGTGTCGTCCAAACCACCTAAAGAACTCTCATTCGGACGAACTTTGAGTTCCAAACTCTCTCGAAACTCAAACGGAGCAAAGTTTGGACCAACTTCATTCAAACTAGAAGAAAAACTATCATTGGGACGAACTTTGGGTTCCGAGCTCTCAAAAACTTAAAGGAAGTAAAGTTTGGACCATGTGTCGTCAAAACCACGTAAACAACTATCATTGGGACGAACTTTGAGTTCCAAACTCTCTCGAAACACAAACGGAGCAAAGTTTGGACCAACTTCGTTCAAACTAGATGAAAAACTCTCATTGGGCCGAACTTTGGGTTTCGAGCTCTAAAAAACTTAAAGGAAGTAAAGTTTGGACCATGTGTCGTCCAAACCACCTAAAGAACTCCCATTCGGACGAACTTTGAGTTCCAAACTCTCTCGAAACTCAAACGGAGAAAAGTTTGGACCAACTTCGTCCAAACTAGATGAAAAACACTCATTGGGACGAACTTTGGGTTCCGAGCTCTCATAAACTTAAAGGAACTAAGGTTTGGACGATGACCACGAAAAGAACTCTCATTCGGACGAACTTTGAGTTCCAAACTCTCTCGAAATCAAACCGGGAAAACTTTGGACCAACTTCGTCCAAACTAGATGAAAAACTCTCATTGTGACGAACTTTGGGTTTCGAGCTCTCAAAAAGTTAAAGGAAGTAAAGTTCTGACCATGTGTCGTCCAAACCACCTAAAGAACTCTCATTCGGACGAACTTTGAGTTCCAAACTCTCTCGAAACTGAAACGGGGAAAAGTTTGGACCAACTTCGTCCAAACTAGATGAAAAACTCTCATTGTGACGAACTTTGGGTTTCTAGCTTTCAAAAACTTAAAGGAAGTAAAGTTTGGACCATGTGTCGTCCAAACCACCTAAAGAACTCTCATTCGGACGAACTTTGAGTTCCAAATTCTCTCGAAACTCAAACGGAGCAAAGTTTGGACCAACTTCGTTCAAACTAGAAGAAAAACTATCATTGGGACGATCTTTGGGTTCCGAGCTCTCAAAAACTTAAAGGAAGTAAAGTTTGGACCATGTGTCGTCAAAACCACCTAAAGAACTCTCATTCGGACGAACTTTGAGTTCCAAACTCGCTCGAAACTCAAACGGAGCAAAGTTTAGACAAACTTCGTCCAAACTAGATGAAAAACTCTCATTGTGACGAACTTTGGGTTTCGATCTCTCCAAAACTTAAAGGAAGTAAAGTTTGGACCATGTGTCGTCCAAACCACCTAAGGAACTCTCATTCGGACGAACTTTGCGTTCCAAACTCTCTCGAAACTCAAACGGAGCAATGTCTGGACCAACTTCGTCCAAACTAGATGAAAAACACTCATTTGGACGAACTTTGGGTTCCGAGCTCTAATAAACTCAAACGGAGTAAAGTTTGGACCATGTGTCTTCCAAACCACCTAAAGAATTACAATGGGGACGAACTTTGAGTTCCAAACTCTCTCGCAACTATAACAGAGCATAGTTTAGACGACCTTCGTCCAAACTAGATGAAAAACTCTCATTGTGACGAACTTTGGGTTTCGAGCTCTCAAAAACTTAAAGGAAGTAAAGTTTGGACCATGTGTCGTTCAAACCACCTAAAGAACTCTCATTCGGACGAACTTTGAGTTCCAAACTCTCTCGAAACTCAAACGGAGCAAAGTTTGGACCAACTTCGTTCAAACTAGAAGAAAAACTATCATTGGGACGAACTTTGGGTTCCGAGCTCTCAAAAACTTAAAGGAAGTAAAGTTTGGACCATGTGTCGTCAAAACCACCTAAAGAACTATCATTGGGACGAACTTTGAGTTCCAAACTCTCTCGAAACTCAAATGGAGCAAAGTTTAGACAAACTTCGTCCAAACTAGATGAAAAACTCTCCTTGTGACGAACTTTGGGTTTCGATCTCTCCAAAACTTAAAGGAAGTAAAGTTTGGACCATGTGTCCTCCAAACCACCTAAATAACTATCATTGGGACGAACTTTGAGTTCCAAACTCTCTCGAAACACAAACGGAGCAAAGTTTGGACGAACTTCGTCCAAACTAGATGAAAAACTCTCATTGTGACGAACTTTGGGTTTCGATCTCTCCAAAACTTAAAGGAAGAAAAGTTTGGACCATGTGTCGTCCAAACCACCTAAAGAACTCTCATTCGGACGAACTTTGAGTTCCAAACTCTCTCGAAACTCAAACGGAGAAAAGTTTGGACCAACTTCGTCCAAACTAGATGAAAAACTCTCATTTGGACGAACTTTGGGTTCCGAGCTCTCATAAACTTAAAGGAACTAAGTTTGGACGATGTGTCGTCCAAACCACCAAAAGAACATTCAGTCGGACGAACTTTGAGTTCCAAACTCTCTCGAAATCAAACGGGGAAAACTTTGGACCAACTTCGTCCAAACTAGATGAAAAACTCTCATTGTGACGAACTTTGGGTTTCGAGCTCTCAAAAAGTTAAAGGAAGTAAAGTTTTGACCATGTGTCGTCCAAACCACCTAAAGAACTCTCATTCGGACGAACTTTGTGTTCCAAACTCTCTTGAAACTCAAACGGAGCAAAGTTTGGACCAACTTCGTTTAAACTAGAAGAAAAACTCTCATTGGGACGAAATTTGGGTTCTGATCTCTCAAAAACTTAAAGGAAGTAAAGTTTGGACCATGTGTCGTCCAAACCACCTAAAGAACTCTCATTCGGACGAACTTTAAGTTCCAAACTCTCTCGAAACTGAAACGGGGCAAAGTTTCAACCAACTTCGTCCAAACAAGATGAAAAACTCTCATTGTGACGAACTTTGGGTTTCGAGATCTCAAAAACTTAAAGGAAGTAAAGTTTGGACCATGTGTCGTCCAAACAACCTAAAGAACTCTCATTCGGACGAACTTTGAGTTCCAAACTCTCTCGAAACTCAAACGGAGAAAAGTTCTGACCAACTTCGTCCAAACTAGATGAAAAACTCTCATAGGGACGAACTTTGGGTTCCGAGCTCTCAAAAAGTTCAAGGAAGTAAAGTTTGGACCATGTGACGTCCAAACCACCTAAAGAACTCTCATTCGGACGAACTTTGAGTTCCAAACTCTCTCGAAACTGAAACGGGGCAAAGTTTGGACCAACTTCGTCCAAACTAGATGAAAAACTCTCATTGTGACGAACTTTGGGTTTCTAGCTCTCAAAAACTTAAAGGAAGTAAAGTTTGGACCATGTGTCGTCCAAACCACCTAAAGAACTCTCATTCGGACGAACTTTGAGTTCCAAACTCTCTCGAAACTGAAACGGAGCAAAGTTTGGACCAACTTCGTTCAAACTAGAAGAAAAACTATCATTGGGACGAACTTTGGGTTCCGAGCTCTCAAAAACTTAAAGGAAGTAAAGTTTGGACCATGTCGTCAAAACCACCTAAAGAACTATCATTGGGACGAACTTTGAGTTACAAACTCTGTCGAAACTCAAACGGAGAAAAGTTTGGACCAACTTCGTCCAAACTAGATGAAAAACTCTCATTGGGACGAACTTTGGGTTCCGAGCTCTCATAAACTTAAAGGAACTAAGGTTTGGACGATGACCACGAAAAGAACTCTCATTCGGACGAACTTTGAGTTCCAAACTCACTCGAAATCAAACCGGGAAAACTTTGGACCAACTTCGTCCAAACTAGATGAAAAACTCTCATTGTGACGAACTTTGGGTTTCGAGCTCTCAAAAAGTTAAAGGAAGTAAAGTTTGGACCATGCGTCGTCCAAACCACCTAAAGAACTCTCATTCGGACGAACTTTGAGTTCCAAACTCTCTCGAAACTCAAACGGAGCACAGTTTGGACCAACTTCGTTCAAACTAGAAGAAAAACTCTCTTTGGGACGAACTTTGGGTTCCGAGCTCTCAAAAAGTTAAAGGAAGTAAAGTTTGGACCATGTGTCGTCCAAACTACCTAAAGAACTCTCATTCGGACGAACTTTGAGTTCCAAACTCTCTCGAAACTGAAACGGGGCAAAGTTTGGATCAACTTCGTACAAACTAGATGAAAAACTCTCATTGTGACGAACTTTGGGTTTCTAGCTCTCAAAAACTTAAAGGAAGTAAAGTTTGGACCATGTGTCGTCCAAACCACCTAAAGAACTCTCATTCGGACGAACTTTGAGTTCCAAACTCTCTCGAAACTCAAACGGAGCAAAGTTTGGACCAACTTCATTCAAACTAGAAGAAAAACTATCATTGGGACGAACTTTGGGTTCCGAGCTCTCAAAAACTTAAAGGAAGTAAAGTTTGGACCATGTGTCGTCAAAACCACGTAAACAACTATCATTGGGACGAACTTTGAGTTCCAAACTCTCTCGAAACACAAACGGAGCAAAGTTTGGACCAACTTCGTTCAAACTAGATGAAAAACTCTCATTGGGCCGAACTTTGGGTTTCGAGCTCTAAAAAACTTAAAGGAAGTAAAGTTTGGACCATGTGTCGTCCAAACCACCTAAAGAACTCCCATTCGGACGAACTTTGAGTTCCAAACTCTCTCGAAACTCAAACGGAGAAAAGTTTGGACCAACTTCGTCCAAACTAGATGAAAAACACTCATTGGGACGAACTTTGGGTTCCGAGCTCTCATAAACTTAAAGGAACTAAGGTTTGGACGATGACCACGAAAAGAACTCTCATTCGGACGAACTTTGAGTTCCAAACTCTCTCGAAATCAAACCGGGAAAACTTTGGACCAACTTTGTCCAAACTAGATGAAAAACTCTCATTGTGACGAACTTTGGGTTTCGAGCTCTCAAAAAGTTAAAGGAAGTAAAGTTCTGACCATGTGTCGTCCAAACCACCTAAAGAACTCTCATTCGGACGAACTTTGAGTTCCAAACTCTCTCGAAACTGAAACGGGGAAAAGTTTGGACCAACTTCGTCCAAACTAGATGAAAAACTCTCATTGTGACGAACTTTGGGTTTCTAGCTTTCAAAAACTTAAAGGAAGTAAAGTTTGGACCATGTGTCGTCCAAACCACCTAAAGAACTCTCATTCGGACGAACTTTGAGTTCCAAATTCTCTCGAAACTCAAACGGAGCAAAGTTTGGACCAACTTCGTTCAAACTAGAAGAAAAACTATCATTGGGACGATCTTTGGGTTCCGAGCTCTCAAAAACTTAAAGGAAGTAAAGTTTGGACCATGTGTCGTCAAAACCACCTAAAGAACTCTCATTCGGACGAACTTTGAGTTCCAAACTCGCTCGAAACTCAAACGGAGAAAAGTTTAGACAAACTTCGTCCAAACTAGATGAAAAACTCTCATTGTGACGAACTTTGGGTTTCGATCTCTCCAAAACTTAAAGGAAGTAAAGTTTGGACCATGTGTCGTCCAAACCACCTAAGGAACTCTCATTCGGACGAACTTTGCGTTCCAAACTCTCTCGAAACTCAAACGGAGCAATGTCTGGACCAACTTCGTCCAAACTAGATGAAAAACTCTCATTTGGACGAACTTTGGGTTCCGAGCTCTAATAAACTCAAACGGAGTAAAGTTTGGACCATGTGTCTTCCAAACCACCTAAAGAATTACAATGGGGACGAACTTTGAGTTCCAAACTCTCTCGCAACTATAACAGAGCATAGTTTAGACGACCTTCGTCCAAACTAGATGAAAAACTCTCATTGTGACGAACTTTGGGTTTCGAGCTCTCAAAAACTTAAAGGAAGTAAAGTTTGGACCATGTGTCGTTCAAACCACCTAAAGAACTCTCATTCGGACGAACTTTGAGTTCCAAACTCTCTCGAAACTCAAACGGAGCAAAGTTTGGACCAACTTCGTTCAAACTAGAAGAAAAACTATCATTGGGACGAACTTTGGGTTCCGAGCTCTCAAAAACTTAAAGGAAGTAAAGTTTGGACCATGTGTCGTCAAAACCACCTAAAGAACTATCATTGGGACGAACTTTGAGTTCCAAACTCTCTCGAAACTCAAATGGAGCAAAGTTTAGACAAACTTCGTCCAAACTAGATGAAAAACTCTCCTTGTGACGAACTTTGGGTTTCGATCTCTCCAAAACTTAAAGGAAGTAAAGTTTGGACCATGTGTCCTCCAAACCACCTAAATAACTATCATTGGGACGAACTTTGAGTTCCAAACTCTCTCGAAACACAAACGGAGCAAAGTTTGGACGAACTTCGTCCAAACTAGATGAAAAACTCTCATTGTGACGAACTTTGGGTTTCGATCTCTCCAAAACTTAAAGGAAGAAAAGTTTGGACCATGTGTCGTCCAAACCACCTAAAGAACTCTCATTCGGACGAACTTTGAGTTCCAAACTCTCTCGAAACTCAAACGGAGAAAAGTTTGGACCAACTTCGTCCAAACTAGATGAAAAACTCTCATTTGGACGAACTTTGGGTTCCGAGCTCTCATAAACTTAAAGGAACTAAGTTTGGACGATGTGTCGTCCAAACCACCAAAAGAACATTCAGTCGGACGAACTTTGAGTTCCAAACTCTCTCGAAATCAAACGGGGAAAACTTTGGACCAACTTCGTCCAAACTAGATGAAAAACTCTCATTGTGACGAACTTTGGGTTTCGAGCTCTCAAAAAGTTAAAGGAAGTAAAGTTTTGACCATGTGTCGTCCAAACCACCTAAAGAACTCTCATTCGGACGAACTTTGTGTTCCAAACTCTCTTGAAACTCAAACGGAGCAAAGTTTGGACCAACTTCGTTTAAACTAGAAGAAAAACTCTCATTGGGACGAAATTTGGGTTCTGATCTCTCAAAAACTTAAAGGAAGTAAAGTTTGGACCATGTGTCGTCCAAACCACCTAAAGAACTCTCATTCGGACGAACTTTAAGTTCCAAACTCTCTCGAAACTGAAACGGGGCAAAGTTTCAACCAACTTCGTCCAAACAAGATGAAAAACTCTCATTGTGACGAACTTTGGGTTTCGAGATCTCAAAAACTTAAAGGAAGTAAAGTTTGGACCATGTGTCGTCCAAACAACCTAAAGAACTCTCATTCGGACGAACTTTGAGTTCCAAACTCTCTCGAAACTCAAACGGAGAAAAGTTCTGACCAACTTCGTCCAAACTAGATGAAAAACTCTCATAGGGACGAACTTTGGGTTCCGAGCTCTCAAAAAGTTAAAGGAAGTAAAGTTTGGACCATGTGTCGTCCAAACCACCTAAAGAACTCTCATTCGGACGAACTTTGAGTTCCAAACTCTCTCGAAACTCAAACTGAGCAAAGTTTGGACCAACTTCGTTCAAACTAGAAGAAAAACTCTCATTGGGACGAACTTTGGGTTCCGAGCTCTCAAAAACTTAAAGGAAGAAAAGTTTGGACCATGTGTCGTCCAAACCACCTAAAGAACTCTCATTCGGACGAACTTTGAGTTCCAAACTCTCTCGAAACTCAAACGGAGAAAAGTTTGGACCAACTTCGTCCAAACTAGATGAAAAACTCTCATTTGGACGAACTTTGGGTTCCGAGCTCTCATAAACTTAAAGGAACTAAGTTTGGACGATGTGTCGTCCAAACCACCAAAAGAACATTCAGTCGGACGAACTTTGAGTTCCAAACTCTCTCGAAATCAAACGGGGAAAACTTTGGACCAACTTCGTCCAAACTAGATGAAAAACTCTCATTGTGACGAACTTTGGGTTTCGAGCTCTCAAAAAGTTAAAGGAAGTAAAGTTTTGACCATGTGTCGTCCAAACCACCTAAAGAACTCTCATTCGGACGAACTTTGTGTTCCAAACTCTCTTGAAACTCAAACGGAGCAAAGTTTGGACCAACTTCGTTTAAACTAGAAGAAAAACTCTCATTGGGACGAAATTTGGGTTCTGATCTCTCAAAAACTTAAAGGAAGTAAAGTTTGGACCATGTGTCGTCCAAACCACCTAAAGAACTCTCATTCGGACGAACTTTGAGTTCCAAACTCTCTCGAAACTCAAACGGAGAAAAGTTTGGACCAACTTCGTCCAAACTAGATGAAAAACTCTCATTTGGACGAACTTTGGGTTCCGAGCTCTCATAAACTTAAAGGAACTAAGTTTGGACGATGTGTCGTCCAAACCACCAAAAGAACATTCAGTCGGACGAACTTTGAGTTCCAAACTCTCTCGAAATCAAACGGGGAAAACTTTGGACCAACTTCGTCCAAACTAGATGAAAAACTCTCATTGTGACGAACTTTGGGTTTCGAGCTCTCAAAAAGTTAAAGGAAGTAAAGTTTTGACCATGTGTCGTCCAAACCACCTAAAGAACTCTCATTCGGACGAACTTTGTGTTCCAAACTCTCTTGAAACTCAAACGGAGCAAAGTTTGGACCAACTTCGTTTAAACTAGAAGAAAAACTCTCATTGGGACGAAATTTGGGTTCTGATCTCTCAAAAACTTAAAGGAAGTAAAGTTTGGACCATGTGTCGTCCAAACCACCTAAAGAACTCTCATTCGGACGAACTTTAAGTTCCAAACTCTCTCGAAACTGAAACGGGGCAAAGTTTCAACCAACTTCGTCCAAACAAGATGAAAAACTCTCATTGTGACGAACTTTGGGTTTCGAGATCTCAAAAACTTAAAGGAAGTAAAGTTTGGACCATGTGTCGTCCAAACAACCTAAAGAACTCTCATTCGGACGAACTTTGAGTTCCAAACTCTCTCGAAACTCAAACGGAGAAAAGTTCTGACCAACTTCGTCCAAACTAGATGAAAAACTCTCATAGGGACGAACTTTGGGTTCCGAGCTCTCAAAAAGTTAAAGGAAGTAAAGTTTGGACCATGTGTCGTCCAAACCACCTAAAGAACTCTCATTCGGACGAACTTTGAGTTCCAAACTCTCTCGAAACTGAAACGGAGCAATGTTTGGACCAACTTCGTTCAAACTAGATGAAAAACTCTCATTGGGATGAACTTTGGGTTCCGAGCTCTCAAAATCTTAAACAGAGTAAAGTTTGGACCATGTGTCATCCAAACAACCTAAAGAACTATCATTGGGACGAACTTTGAGTTCCAAACTCTCTCGAAACTCAAACGGAGCAAAGTTTGGACCAACTTCGTTCAAACTAGAAGAAAAACTCTCATTGGGACGAACTTTGGGTTCCGAGCTCTCAAAAACTTAAAGGAAGTAAAGTTTGGACCATGTGTCGTCCAAACCACCTAAAGAACTCTCATTCGGACGAACTTTGAGTTCAAAACTCTCTCGAAACTCAAACGGAGCAAAGTTTGGACCAACTTCATCCAAACTAGATGAAAAACTCTCATTGGGACGAACTTTGGGTTCCGAGCTCTCATAAACTTAAAGGAAGTAAAGTTTGGACCATGTGTCGTCCAAACCACCGAAAGAACTCTCATTCGGACAAACTTTGAGTTCCAAACTCTCTCGAAACTCAAACGGAGATAAGTTTGGACCAACTTCGTCCAAACTAGATGAAAAACTCTCATTGGGACGAACTTTGGGTTCCGAGCTCTGAAAAACTTAAACGGAGTAAAGTTTGGACCATGTGTCGTCCAAACCACCTAAAGAACTATCATTCGGACGAAATTTGAGTTCCAAACTCTCTTGAAACTCAAAAGGGGCAAAGTTTGGACAAACTTCGTTCAAACTAGATGAAAAACTCTCATTGGGACAAACTTTGGGTTTCGAGCTCTCAAAAACTTAAAGGAAGTAAAGTTTGGACTATGTGTCGTCCAAACCACCTAAAGAACTCTCATTCGGACGAACTTTGAGTTCCAAACTCTCTCGAAACTCAAACGGGGCCAACTTTGGACCAACTTTTTCCAAACTAGATGAAACAACTCTCATTGTGACGAACTTTGGAGTTTCGAGCTCTTCAAAAACTTAAAGGAAGTAAAGTTTGGCATGTGTCTCCAACACCCATGGACGAACTTTGAGTTCTCTCCAAACACGGGCAAGTGACCAACTTCGTCAAACAATGAAAAACTCTCATTGGGACGAACTTTAGTTCCAACTCTCAATGAACTCAAAGGAGCAAAGTTTGGACCAACTTCGTCCAAACTAGATGAAAAACTCTCATTGGACGAACTTTGGGTTCCGAGCTCTCAAAAACTCTAAAGGAAGTAAAGTTTGGACCATGTTCGTCCAAACCACCTAAAGAACTATCATTGACGAACTTTGTGTTCCAAACGTCGTATGAAACGCACGGAGCAAAGTTTGGACCAACTTGTTTAAACTAGAAAAAAACTCTCTTGGGTACGCATTTGGGTTCTGATGCTCTTCAAAAACTTAAAGGAAGTAAAGTTTGGACCATGTGTCGTCCAAACCACCTAAAGAACTCTCATTCGGACGAACTTTAAGTTCCAAACTCTCTCGAAACTGAAACGGGGCAAAGTTTCAACCAACTTCGTCCAAACAAGATGAAAAACTCTCATTGTGACGAACTTTGGGTTTCGAGATCTCAAAAACTTAAAGGAAGTAAAGTTTGGACCATGTGTCGTCCAAACAACCTAAAGAACTCTCATTCGGACGAACTTTGAGTTCCAAACTCTCTCGAAACTCAAACGGAGAAAAGTTCTGACCAACTTCGTCCAAACTAGATGAAAAACTCTCATAGGGACGAACTTTGGGTTCCGAGCTCTCAAAAAGTTAAAGGAAGTAAAGTTTGGACCATGTGTCGTCCAAACCACCTAAAGAACTCTCATTCGGACGAACTTTGAGTTCCAAACTCTCTCGAAACTCAAACTGAGCAAAGTTTGGACCAACTTCGTTCAAACTAGAAGAAAAACTCTCATTGGGACGAACTTTGGGTTCCGAGCTCTCAAAAACTTAAAGGAAGAAAAGTTTGGACCATGTGTCGTCCAAACCACCTAAAGAACTCTCATTCGGACGAACTTTGAGTTCCAAACTCTCTCGAAACTCAAACGGAGAAAAGTTTGGACCAACTTCGTCCAAACTAGATGAAAAACTCTCATTTGGACGAACTTTGGGTTCCGAGCTCTCATAAACTTAAAGGAACTAAGTTTGGACGATGTGTCGTCCAAACCACCAAAAGAACATTCAGTCGGACGAACTTTGAGTTCCAAACTCTCTCGAAATCAAACGGGGAAAACTTTGGACCAACTTCGTCCAAACTAGATGAAAAACTCTCATTGTGACGAACTTTGGGTTTCGAGCTCTCAAAAAGTTAAAGGAAGTAAAGTTTTGACCATGTGTCGTCCAAACCACCTAAAGAACTCTCATTCGGACGAACTTTGTGTTCCAAACTCTCTTGAAACTCAAACGGAGCAAAGTTTGGACCAACTTCGTTTAAACTAGAAGAAAAACTCTCATTGGGACGAAATTTGGGTTCTGATCTCTCAAAAACTTAAAGGAAGTAAAGTTTGGACCATGTGTCGTCCAAACCACCTAAAGAACTCTCATTCGGACGAACTTTGAGTTCCAAACTCTCTCGAAACTCAAACGGAGAAAAGTTTGGACCAACTTCGTCCAAACTAGATGAAAAACTCTCATTTGGACGAACTTTGGGTTCCGAGCTCTCATAAACTTAAAGGAACTAAGTTTGGACGATGTGTCGTCCAAACCACCAAAAGAACATTCAGTCGGACGAACTTTGAGTTCCAAACTCTCTCGAAATCAAACGGGGAAAACTTTGGACCAACTTCGTCCAAACTAGATGAAAAACTCTCATTGTGACGAACTTTGGGTTTCGAGCTCTCAAAAAGTTAAAGGAAGTAAAGTTTTGACCATGTGTCGTCCAAACCACCTAAAGAACTCTCATTCGGACGAACTTTGTGTTCCAAACTCTCTTGAAACTCAAACGGAGCAAAGTTTGGACCAACTTCGTTTAAACTAGAAGAAAAACTCTCATTGGGACGAAATTTGGGTTCTGATCTCTCAAAAACTTAAAGGAAGTAAAGTTTGGACCATGTGTCGTCCAAACCACCTAAAGAACTCTCATTCGGACGAACTTTAAGTTCCAAACTCTCTCGAAACTGAAACGGGGCAAAGTTTCAACCAACTTCGTCCAAACAAGATGAAAAACTCTCATTGTGACGAACTTTGGGTTTCGAGATCTCAAAAACTTAAAGGAAGTAAAGTTTGGACCATGTGTCGTCCAAACAACCTAAAGAACTCTCATTCGGACGAACTTTGAGTTCCAAACTCTCTCGAAACTCAAACGGAGAAAAGTTCTGACCAACTTCGTCCAAACTAGATGAAAAACTCTCATAGGGACGAACTTTGGGTTCCGAGCTCTCAAAAAGTTAAAGGAAGTAAAGTTTGGACCATGTGTCGTCCAAACCACCTAAAGAACTCTCATTCGGACGAACTTTGAGTTCCAAACTCTCTCGAAACTCAAACTGAGCAAAGTTTGGACCAACTTCGTTCAAACTAGAAGAAAAACTCTCATTGGGACGAACTTTGGGTTCCGAGCTCTCAAAAACTTAAAGGAAGTAAAGTTTGGACCATGTGTCGTCCAAACCACCTAAAGAACTCTCATGCGGACGAACTTTAAGTTCCAAACTCTCTCGAAACTGAAACGGGGCAAAGTTTCGACCAAATTCGTCCAAACAAGATGAAAAACTCTCATTGTGACGAACTTTGGGTTTCGAGATCTCAAAAACTTAAAGGAAGTAAAGTTTGGACCATGTGTCGTCCAAACAACCTAAAGAACTCTCATTCCGACGAACTTTGAGTTCCAAACTCTCTCGAAACTCAAACGGAGAAAAGTTTGGACCAACTTCGTCCAAACTAGATGAAAAACTCTCATAGGGACGAACTTTGGGTTCCGAGCTCTCAAAAAGTTAAAGGAAGTAAGGTTTGGACCATGTTTCGTCCAAACAACCTAAAGAACTCTCATTCGGACGAACTTTGAGTTCCAAACTCTCTCGAAACTAAAATGGAGCAATGTTTGGACCAACTTCGTTCAAACTAGATGAAAAACTCTCATTGGGATGAACTTTGGGTTCCGAGCTCTCAAAATCTTAAACAGAGTAAAGTTTGGACCATGTGTCATCCAAACAACCTAAAGAACTATCATTGGGACGAACTTTGAGTTCCAAACTCTCTCGAAACTCAAACGGAGCAAAGTTTGGACCAACTTCGTTCAAACTAGAAGAAAAACTCTCATTGGGACGAACTTTGGGTTCCGAGCTCTCAAAAACTTAAAGGAAGTAAAGTTTGGACCATGTGTCGTCCAAACCACCTAAAGAACTCTCATTCGGACGAACTTTGAGTTCAAAACTCTCTCGAAACTCAAACGGAGCAAAGTTTGGACCAACTTCATCCAAACTAGATGAAAAACTCTCATTGGGACGAACTTTGGGTTCCGAGCTCTCATAAACTTAAAGGAAGTAAAGTTTGGACCATGTGTCGTCCAAACCACCGAAAGAACTCTCATTCGGACAAACTTTGAGTTCCAAACTCTCTCGAAACTCAAACGGAGATAAGTTTGGACCAACTTCGTCCAAACTAGATGAAAAACTCTCATTGGGACGAACTTTGGGTTCCGAGCTCTGAAAAACTTAAACGGAGTAAAGTTTGGACCATGTGTCGTCCAAACCACCTAAAGAACTATCATTCGGACGAAATTTGAGTTCCAAACTCTCTTGAAACTCAAAAGGGGCAAAGTTTGGACAAACTTCGTTCAAACTAGATGAAAAACTCTCATTGGGACAAACTTTGGGTTTCGAGCTCTCAAAAACTTAAAGGAAGTAAAGTTTGGACTATGTGTCGTCCAAACCACCTAAAGAACTCTCATTCGGACGAACTTTGAGTTCCAAACTCTCTCGAAACTCAAACGGGGCCAACTTTGGACCAACTTTTTCCAAACTAGATGAAAAACTCTCATTGTGACGAACTTTGGGTTTCGAGCTCTCAAAAACTTAAAGGAAGTAAAGTTTGGACCATGTGTCGTCCAAACCACCTAAAGAACTCTCATTCGGACGAACTTTGAGTTCCAAACTCTCTCGATAATGAAACGGGGCAAAGTTTCGACCAACTTCGTCTAAACTAGATGAAAAACTCTCATTGGGACGAACTTTCGGTTCCGAGCTCTCAAAAACTTAAAGGAAGTAAAGTTTGGACCATGTGTCGTCCAAACCACCTAAACAACTCTCATTCGGACGAACTTTGAGTTCCAAACTCTCTCGAAATCAAACCGAGAAAACTTTGGACCAACTTCGTCCAAACCAGATGAAAAAATCTCATTGGGAGGAACTTTGGGTTCCGAGCTATCAAAAAGTTAAAAGAAGTAAAGTTTGGACCATGTGTCGTCCAAACCACCTAAAGAACTCTCATTCGGATGAACTTTGAGTTCCAAACTCTCTCGAAACTCAAACGGAGGAAAGTTTGGACCAACTTCGTTCAAACTAGATGAAAAACTCTCATTGGGACGAACTTTGGGTTCCGAGCTCTCAAAGACTTAAAGGAAGTAAAGTTTGGACCATGTGTCGTCCAAACCACCAAAAGAACTCTCATTCGGATGAACTTTGAGTTCCAAACTCTCTCGAAACTCAAACGGGGCCAACTTTGGACCAACTTCGTCCAAACTAGATGAAAAACTCTCATTGTGACGAACTTTGGGTTTCGAGCTCTCAAAAACTTAAAGGAAGGAAAATTTGGACCATGTGTCGTCCAAACCACCTAAAGAACTCTCACTCGGACGAACTTTGTGTTCCAAACTCTCTCGAACTCAAACGGAGCAACGTCTGGACCAACTTCGTCCAAACTAGAAGAAAAACTCTCATTGGGACGAACATTAGGTTCCCAGCTCTCAAAAACTTAAAGGGAGTAAAGTTTGGACCATGTGTCGTCCAAACCACCTAAAGAACTCTCATTCGGACGAACTTTGAGTTCCAAACTCTCTCGATAATGAAACGGGGCAAAGTTTCGACCAACTTCGTCTAAACTAGATGAAAAACTCTCATTGGGACGAACTTTCGGTTCCGAGCTCTCAAAAACTTAAAGGAAGTAAAGTTTGGACCATGTGTCGTCCAAACCACCTAAACAACTCTCATTCGGACGAACTTTGAGTTCCAAACTCTCTCGAAATCAAACCGAGAAAACTTTGGACCAACTTCGTCCAAACTAGATGAAAAACTCACATTGTGACGAACTTTGGGTTTCGAGCTCTCAAAAAGTTAAAGGAAGTAAAGTTTGGACCATGTTTCGTCCAAACCACCTAAAGAACTCTCATTCGGACGAACTTTGAGTTCCAAACTCTCTCGAAACTCAAACGGAGCAAAGTTTGGACCAACTTCGTTCAAACTAGAAGAAAAACTCTCTTTGGGACGAACTTTGGGTTCCGAACTCTCAAAAACTTAAAGGAAGTAAAGTTTGGACCATGTGACGTCCAAACCACCTAAAGAACTCTCATTCGGACGAACTTTGAGTTCCAAACTCTCTCGAAACTGAAACGGGGCAAAGTTTGGACCAACTTCGTCCAAACTAGATGAAAAACTCTCATTGTGACGAACTTTGGGTTTCTAGCTCTCAAAAACTTAAAGGAAGTAAAGTTTGGACCATGTGTCGTCCAAACCACCTAAAGAACTCTCATTCGGACGAACTTTGAGTTCCAAACTCTCTCGAAACTGAAACGGAGCAAAGTTTGGACCAACTTCGTTCAAACTAGAAGAAAAACTATCATTGGGACGAACTTTGGGTTCCGAGCTCTCAAAAACTTAAAGGAAGTAAAGTTTGGACCATGTGTCGTCAAAACCACCTAAAGAACTATCATTGGGACGAACTTTGAGTTACAAACTCTCTCGAAACTCAAACGGAGAAAAGTTTGGACCAACTTCGTCCAAACTAGATGAAAAACTCTCATTGGGACGAACTTTGGGTTCCGAGCTCTCATAAACTTAAAGGAACTAAGGTTTGGACGATGACCACGAAAAGAACTCTCATTCGGACGAACTTTGAGTTCCAAACTCTCTCGAAATCAAACCGGGAAAACTTTGGACCAACTTCGTCCAAACTAGATGAAAAACTCTCATTGTGACGAACTTTGGGTTCCGAGCTCTCAAAAAGTTAAAGGAAGTAAAGTTTGGACCATGTGTCGTCCAAACTACCTAAAGAACTCTCATTCGGACGAACTTTGAGTTCCAAACTCTCTCGAAACTGAAACGGGGCAAAGTTTGGATCAACATCGTACAAACTAGATGAAAAACTCTCATTGTGACGAACTTTGGGTTTCTAGCTCTCAAAAACTTAAAGGAAGTAAAGTTTGGACCATGTGTCGTCCAAACCACCTAAAGAACTCTCATTCGGACGAACTTTGAGTTCCAAACTCTCTCGAAACTCAAACGGAGCAAAGTTTGGACCAACTTCATTCAAACTAGAAGAAAAACTATCATTGGGACGAACTTTGGGTTCCGAGCTCTCAAAAACTTAAAGGAAGTAAAGTTTGGACCATGTGTCGTCAAAACCACGTAAACAACTATCATTGGGACGAACTTTGAGTTCCAAACTCTCTCGAAACACAAACGGAGCAAAGTTTGGACCAACTTCGTTCAAACTAGATGAAAAACTCTCATTGGGCCGAACTTTGGGTTTCGAGCTCTAAAAAACTTAAAGGAAGTAAAGTTTGGACCATGTGTCGTCCAAACCACCTAAAGAACTCCCATTCGGACGAACTTTGAGTTCCAAACTCTCTCGAAACTCAAACGGAGAAAAGTTTGGACCAACTTCGTCCAAACTAGATGAAAAACACTCATTGGGACGAACTTTGGGTTCCGAGCTCTCATAAACTTAAAGGAACTAAGGTTTGGACGATGACCACGAAAAGAACTCTCATTCGGACGAACTTTGAGTTCCAAACTCTCTCGAAATCAAACCGGGAAAACTTTGGACCAACTTCGTCCAAACTAGATGAAAAACTCTCATTGTGACGAACTTTGGGTTTCGAGCTCTCAAAAAGTTAAAGGAAGTAAAGTTCTGACCATGTGTCGTCCAAACCACCTAAAGAACTCTCATTCGGACGAACTTTGAGTTCCAAACTCTCTCGAAACTGAAACGGGGAAAAGTTTGGACCAACTTCGTCCAAACTAGATGAAAAACTCTCATTGTGACGAACTTTGGGTTTCTAGCTTTCAAAAACTTAAAGGAAGTAAAGTTTGGACCATGTGTCGTCCAAACCACCTAAAGAACTCTCATTCGGACGAACTTTGAGTTCCAAATTCTCTCGAAACTCAAACGGAGCAAAGTTTGGACCAACTTCGTTCAAACTAGAAGAAAAACTATCATTGGGACGATCTTTGGGTTCCGAGCTCTCAAAAACTTAAAGGAAGTAAAGTTTGGACCATGTGTCGTCAAAACCACCTAAAGAACTCTCATTCGGACGAACTTTGAGTTCCAAACTCGCTCGAAACTCAAACGGAGCAAAGTTTAGACAAACTTCGTCCAAACTAGATGAAAAACTCTCATTGTGACGAACTTTGGGTTTCGATCTCTCCAAAACTTAAAGGAAGTAAAGTTTGGACCATGTGTCGTCCAAACCACCTAAGGAACTCTCATTCGGACGAACTTTGCGTTCCAAACTCTCTCGAAACTCAAACGGAGCAATGTCTGGACCAACTTCGTCCAAACTAGATGAAAAACTCTCATTGTGACGAATTTTGGGTTCCGAGCTCTCAAAAAGTTAAAGGAAGTAAAGTTTGGACCATGTGCAATCCAAACAACCTAAAGAACTCTCATTCGGACGAAATTTGAGTACCAAACTCTCTCGAAACTCAAACGGAGATAAGTTTGGACCAACTTCGTCCAAACTAGATGAAAAACTCTCATTGGGACGAACTTTGGGTTCCGAGCTCTGAAAAAGTTAAACGGAGTAAAGTTTGGACCATGTGTCGTCCAAACCACCTAAAGAACTATCATTCGGACGAAATTTGAGTTCCAAACTCTCTTGAAACTCAAATGGGGAAAAGTTTGGACCAACTTCGTCCAAACTAGATGAAAAACTCTCATTGGGACGAACTTTGGGTTTCGAGCTCTCAAAAACATAAAGGAAGTAAAGTTAGGACTATGTGTCGTCCAAACCACCTAAAGAACTCTCATTCGGACGAACTCTGAGTTTCAAACTCTCTCGAAACTCAAACGGAGCAAATTTGGACCAACTTCGTTCAAACTAGATGAAAAACTCTCATTGGGACGAACTTTGGGTTCCGAGCTCCCATAAACTTAAAGGAAATAAAGTTTGGACCACGTTCAAACCACCGAAAGAACTCTCATTCGGACGAACTTTGAGTTTCAAACTCTCTCGAAACTCAAACGGAGAAAAGTTTTGACCAACTTCGTCCAAACTAGTTGAAAAACTCTCATTGGGACGAATTTTGGGTTCCGAGCTCTCAAAAAGTTAAAGGAAGTAAAGTTTGGACCATGTGTCATCCAAACAACCTAAAGAACTCTCATTCGGACGAACTTTGAGTTCCAAACTCTCTCGAAACTCAAACGGAGCAAAGTTTGGACCAACTTCGTTCAAACTAGATGAAAAACTCTCATTGGGACGAACTTTGGGTTCCGAGCTCTCATAAACTTAAAGGAAGTAAAGTTTGGACCATGTGTCGTCCAAACCACCGAAAGAACTCTCATTCGAACGAACTTTGAGTTCCAAACTCTCTCGAAACTCAAACGGAGCAAAGTTTGGACCAACTTCGTCCAAACTAGATGAAAAACTCTCATTGGGACGAACTTTGTGTTCCGAGCTCTCATATACTTAAAGGAAGTAAAGTTTGGACCATGTGTCGTCCAAACCACCGAAAGAACTCTCATTCGAACGAACTTTGAGTTCCAAACTCTCTCGAAACTCAAACGGAGCAAAGTTTGGACCAACTTCGTCCAAACTAGATGAAAAACTCTCATTGGGACGAACTTTGGGTTCCGAGCTCTCATAAACTTAAAGGAAGTAAAGTTTGGACCATGTGTCGTCCAAACCACCGAAAGAACTCTCATTCGGACAAAATTTGAGTACCAAACTCTCTCGAAACTCAAACGGAGATAAGTTTGGACCAACTTCGTCCAAACTAGATGAAAAACTCTCATTGGGACGAACTTTGGGTTCTGAGCTCTGAAAAACTTAAACGGAGTAAAGTTTGGACCATGTGTCGTCCAAACCACCTAAAGAACTATCATTCGGACGAAATTTGAGTTCCAAACTCTCTTGAAACTCAAATGGGGCAAAGTTTGGACCAACTTCGTCCAAACTAGATGAAAAACTCTCATTGGGACGAATTTTGGGTTTCGAGCTCTTAAAAACTTAAAGGAAGTAAAGTTTGGACCATGTGTCGTCCAAACCACCTAAAGAACTCTCATTCGGACGAAATTTGAGTACCAAACTCTCTCGAAACTCAAACGGAGATAAGTTTGGACCAACTTCGTCCAAACTAGATGAAAAACTCTCATTGGGACGAACTTTGGGTTCCGAGCTCTGAAAAACTTAAACGGAGTAAAGTTTGGACCATGTGTCGTCCAAATCACCTAAAGAACTATCATTCGGACGAAATTTGAGTTCCAAACTCTCTTGAAACTCAAATGGGGAAAAGTTTGGACCAACTTCGTCCAAACTAGATGAAAAACTCTCATTGGGACGAACTTTGGGTTTCGAGCTCTCAAAAACATAAAGGAAGTAAAGTTTGGACCATGTGTCGTCCAAACAACCTAAAGAACTCTCATTCGGACGAAATTTGAGTACCAAACTCTCTCGAAACTCAAACGGAGAAAGGTTTTGACCAACTTCGTCCAAACTCGTTGAAAAACTCTCATTGGGACGAATTTTGGGTTCCGATCTCTCAAATAGTTAAAGGAAGTAAAGTTTGGACCATGTGTCGTCCAAACAACCTAAAGAACTCTCATTCGGACGAACTTTGAGTTCCAAACTCTCTCGAAACTCAAACGGAGCAAAGTTTGGACCAACTTCGTTCAAACGAGATGAAAAACTCTCATTGGGACGAACTTTGGGTTCCGAGCTCTCATAAACTTAAAGGAAGTAATGTTTGGACCATGTGTCGTCCAAACCATCGAAAGAACTCTCATTCGGACGAACTTTGAGTTCCAAACTCTCTCGAAACTCAAACGGAGCAAAGTTTGGACCAACTTCGTCCAAACTAGATGAAAAACTCTCATTGGGACGAACTTTGGGTTCCGAGCTCTGAAAAACTTAAACGGAGTAAAGTTTGGACCATGTGTCGTCCAAACCACCTAAAGAACTATCATTCGGACGAAATTTGAGTTCCAAACTCTCTTGAAACTCAAATGGGGCAAAGTTTGGACCAACTTCGTCCAAACTAGATGAAAAACTCTCATTGGGACGAACTTTGGGTTTCGAGCTCTCAAAAACATAAAGGAAGTAAAGTTTGGACCATGTGTCGTCCAAACAACCTAAAGAACTCTCATTCGGACGAAATTTGAGTACCAAACTCTCTCGAAAGTCAAACGGAGAAAGGTTTTGACCAACTTCGTCCAAACTAGTTGAAAAACTCTCATTGGGACGAATTTTGGGTTCCGAGCTCTCAAAAAGTTAAAGGAAGTAAAGTTTGGACCATGTGTCGTCCAAACAACCTAAAGAACTCTCATTCGGACGAACTTTGAGTTCCAAACTCTCTCGAAACTCAAACGGAGCAAAGTTTGGACCAACTTCGTTCAAACGAGATGAAAAACTCTCATTGGGACGAACTTTGGGTTCCGAGCTCTCATAAACTTAAAGGAAGTAATGTTTGGACCATGTGTCGTCCAAACCATCGAAAGAACTCTCATTCGGACGAACTTTGAGTTCCAAACTCTCTCGAAACTCAAACGGAGCAAAGTTTGGACCAACTTCGTTCAAACGAGATGAAAAACTCTCATTGGGATGAACTATGGGTTCCGAGCTCTGAAAAACTTAAACGGAGTAAACTTTGGAGCATGTGTCGTCCAAACCACCTAAAGAACTATCATTCGGACGAAATTTTAGTTCCAAACTCTCTTGAAACTCAAATGGGGCAAAGTTTGGACCAACTTCGTCCAAACTAGATGAAAAACTCTCATTGGGACAAACTTTGGGTTTCGAGCTCTCAAAAACTTAAAGGAAGTAAAGTTTGGACCATGTGTCGTCCAAACCACCTAAAGAACTCTCATTCGGACGAACTTTGAGTTCCAAACTCTCTCGAAACTCAAACGGAGCAAAGTTTGGACCAACTTCGTCCAAACTAGATGAAAAACTCTCATCGGGACGAACTTTGGGTTCCGAGCTCTCATAAACTTAAAGGAAGTAAAGTTTGGACCATGTGTCGTCCAAACCACCGAAAGAACTCTCATTCGGACGAAATTTGAGTTTCAAACTCTCTCGAAACTCAAACGGAGAAAAGTTTTGACCAACTTCGTCCAAACTAGTTGAAAAACTCTCATTGTGACGAATTTTGGTTCCGAGCTTCCAAAAAGATAAATGAAGTAAAGTTTGGACCATGTGTCGTCCAAACCACCTAAAGAACTCTCATTCGGACGAACTTTGAGTTCCAAACTCTCTCGAAATTCAAACGGAGCAAAGTTTGGACCAACGTCGTCCAAACTAGATTAAAAACTCTCATTGGGACGAACTTTGGGTTCCGAGCTCTCAAAAACTTAAAGGAAGTAAAGTTTGGACCATGTGTCGTCCAAACCACCTAAAGAACTCTCATTCGGACGAACTTTGAGTTCCAAACTCTCTCGAAACTAAAACGGAGCAAAGTTTGGACCAACTTCGTCCAAACTAGGTGAAAAACTCTCATTGGGACGAACTTTCGATTCCGAGCACTCAAAAACTTAAACGGAGTAAAGTTTGGACCATGTGTCGTCCAAACCACCTAAAGAACTCTCATTCGAAGGAACTTTTTGTTCCAAACTCCCTGGAAACTCAAACGGAGCACAGCTTGGAACAACTTCGTCCAAACTAGATGAAAAACTCTCATTGGGACGAACTTTGGGTTTCGAGCTCTCAAAAACATAAAGGAAGTAAAGTTTGGACCATGTGTCGTCCAAACAACCTAAAGAACTCTCATTCGGACGAAATTTGAGTACCAAACTCTCTCGAAAGTCAAACGGAGAAAGGTTTTGACCAACTTCGTCCAAACTAGTTGAAAAACTCTCATTGGGACGAATTTTGGGTTCCGAGCTCTCAAAAAGTTAAAGGAAGTAAAGTTTGGACCATGTGTCGTCCAAACAACCTAAAGAACTCTCATTCGGACGAACTTTGAGTTCCAAACTCTCTCGAAACTCAAACGGAGCAAAGTTTGGACCAACTTCGTTCAAACGAGATGAAAAACTCTCATTGGGACGAACTTTGGGTTCCGAGCTCTCATAAACTTAAAGGAAGTAATGTTTGGACCATGTGTCGTCCAAACCATCGAAAGAACTCTCATTCGGACGAACTTTGAGTTCCAAACTCTCTCGAAACTCAAACGGAGCAAAGTTTGGACCAACTTCGTTCAAACGAGATGAAAAACTCTCATTGGGATGAACTATGGGTTCCGAGCTCTGAAAAACTTAAACGGAGTAAACTTTGGAGCATGTGTCGTCCAAACCACCTAAAGAACTATCATTCGGACGAAATTTTAGTTCCAAACTCTCTTGAAACTCAAATGGGGCAAAGTTTGGACCAACTTCGTCCAAACTAGATGAAAAACTCTCATTGGGACAAACTTTGGGTTTCGAGCTCTCAAAAACTTAAAGGAAGTAAAGTTTGGACCATGTGTCGTCCAAACCACCTAAAGAACTCTCATTCGGACGAACTTTGAGTTCCAAACTCTCTCGAAACTCAAACGGAGCAAAGTTTGGACCAACTTCGTCCAAACTAGATGAAAAACTCTCATCGGGACGAACTTTGGGTTCCGAGCTCTCATAAACTTAAAGGAAGTAAAGTTTGGACCATGTGTCGTCCAAACCACCGAAAGAACTCTCATTCGGACGAAATTTGAGTTTCAAACTCTCTCGAAACTCAAACGGAGAAAAGTTTTGACCAACTTCGTCCAAACTAGTTGAAAAACTCTCATTGTGACGAATTTTGGTTCCGAGCTTCCAAAAAGATAAATGAAGTAAAGTTTGGACCATGTGTCGTCCAAACCACCTAAAGAACTCTCATTCGGACGAACTTTGAGTTCCAAACTCTCTCGAAATTCAAACGGAGCAAAGTTTGGACCAACGTCGTCCAAACTAGATTAAAAACTCTCATTGGGACGAACTTTGGGTTCCGAGCTCTCAAAAACTTAAAGGAAGTAAAGTTTGGACCATGTGTCGTCCAAACCACCTAAAGAACTCTCATTCGGACGAACTTTGAGTTCCAAACTCTCTCGAAACTAAAACGGAGCAAAGTTTGGACCAACTTCGTCCAAACTAGGTGAAAAACTCTCATTGGGACGAACTTTCGATTCCGAGCACTCAAAAACTTAAACGGAGTAAAGTTTGGACCATGTGTCGTCCAAACCACCTAAAGAACTCTCATTCGAAGGAACTTTTTGTTCCAAACTCCCTGGAAACTCAAACGGAGCACAGCTTGGAACAACTTCGTCCAAACTAGATTAAAAACTCTCATTGGGACGAACTTTGGGTTTCGAGCTCTCAAAAACTTAAAGGAAGTAAAGTTTGGACCATGTGTCGTCCAAACCACCTAAAGAACTCTCATTCGGACGAACTTTGTGTTCCAAACTCCCACGAAACTCAAACGGAGCAAAGTTTGGACCAACTTGTCCAAACTAGATTAAAAACTCTCATTGGGACGAACATTGGGTTCCGAGCTCTCAAAAACTCAAAGGAAGTAAACTTTGGACCATGTGTCGTCCAAACCACCTAAAGAACTGTCATTTGGACGAACTTTCAGTTCCAAACTCTCTCGAAACTAAAACGGAGGAAAGTTTGGACAAACTGCGTCCAAACTAGGTGAAAAACTCTCATTGGGACGAACTTTGGGTTCCGAGCACTCAAAAACCTAAACGGAGTAAAGTTTGGACCATGTGTTGTCCAAACCACCTAAAGAACTATCGTTGGGACGAACTTTCAGTTCCAAACTCTCTCGAAACGCAAACGGAGCAAAGTTTGGACAAACTGCGTCCAAACTAGATTAAAAACTCTCATTGGGAGGAACTTTGGGTTTCGAGTTCTCAAAAACTTAAACGGAGTAAAGTTTGGACCACGTGTCGTCCAAACCACCTAAAAAACTATCGTTGGGACGAACTTTGAGTTCCAAACTCTCTCGAAACTCAAAGGGAGCAAAGTTTTGACAAACTTCGTCCAAACTAGATGAAAAACTCTCATTGGGACGAACTTTGGGTTTCGAGCTCTCAAAAACTTAAACGGAGTAAAGTTTGGACCATGTGTCGTCCAAACCACCTAAAGAACTCTCATTCGGACGAACTTTGAGTTCCAAACTCTCTCGAAACTAAAACGGAGCGAGGTTTGGACCAACTTCGTCCAAACTAGGTGAAAAACTCTCATTGGGACGAACTTTGGATTCCGAGCACTCAAAAACTTAAACGGCGTAAAGTTTGGACCATGTGTAGTCCAAACCACCTAAAGAGCTCTCATTCGAACGAACTTTGTTTTCCAAACTCCCACGAAACTCAAACGGAGCAAATTTGGACCAACTTCGTCCAAACTAGATTAAAAACTCTCATTGGGACGAACTTTGGGTTCCGAGCTCTCAAAAACTTAAACGGGGTAAAGTTTGGACCATGTGTCGTCCAAACCACCTAAAGAACTCTCATTCGAACGAACTTTGTGTTCCAAACTCCTTCGAAACTCAAACGGAGCAAAGTTTGGACCAACTTCGTCAAAACTAGATTAAAAACTCTCATTGGGACGAAATTTGGGTTTCGAGCTCTCAAAAACTTAAACAGAGTAAAGTTTTGACCATGTGTCGTCCAAACCACCTAAAGAACTCTCATTCGGACGAACTTTGAGTTTCAAACACTCTCGAAACTAAAACGGAGCGAGGTTTGGACCAACTTCGTCCAAACTAGGTGAAAAACTCTCATTGGGACGAACTTTGGATTCCGAGCACTCAAAAACTTAAACGGCGTAAAGTTTGGACCATGTGTAGTCCAAACCACCTAAAGAACTCTCATTCTAACGAACTTTGTGTTCCAAACTCTCTCGAAACTCAAACGGAGCAAAGTTTGGACCAACTTCGTCCAAACTAGATTAAAAACTCTCATTGGGACGAACTTTGGGTTTGGAGCTCTCAAAAACTTAAAGGAAGTAAAGTTTGGACCATGTGTCGTCCAAACCACCTAAAGAACTCTCATTCGGACGAACTTTGAGTTCCAAACTCTCTCGAAATTCAAACGGAGCAAAGTTTGGACCAACTTCGTCCAAACTAGATTAAAAACTCTCATTGGGACGAACTTTGGGTTCCGAGCTCTCAAAAACTTAAAGGAAGTAAAGTTTGGAGCATGTGTCGTCCAAACCACCTAAAGAACTCTCATTCGGACGAACTTTGAGTTCCAAACTCTCTCGAAACTAAAACGGAGCAAAGTTTGGACCAACTTCGTCCAAACTAGGTGAAAAACTCTCATTGGGACGAACTTTCGATTCCGAGCACTCAAAAACTTAAACGGAGTAAAGTTTGGACCATGTGTCGTCCAAACCACCTAAAGAACTCTCATTCGAAGGAACTTTTTGTTCCAAACTCCCTGGAAACTCAAACGGAGCACAGCTTGGAAGAACTTCGTCCAAACTAGATTAAAAACTCTCATTGGGACGAACTTTGGGTTTCGAGCTCTCAAAAACTTAAAGGAAGTAAAGTTTGGACCATGTGTCGTCCAAACCACCTAAAGAACTCTCATTCGGACGAACTTTGAGTTCCAAACTCTCTCGAAACTAAAACGGAGCAAAGTTTGGACCAACTTCGTCCAAACTAGGTGAAAAACTCTCATTGGGACGAACTTTCGATTCCGAGCACTCAAAAACTTAAACGGAGTAAAGTTTGGACCATGTGTCGTACAAACCACCTAAAGAACTCTCATTCGAAGGAACTTTTTTTTCCAAACTCCCTGGAAACTCAAACGGAGCACAGCTTGGAACAACTTCGTCCAAACTAGATTAAAAACTCTCATTGGGACGAACTTTGGGTTTCGAGCTCTCAAAAACTTAAAGGAAGTAAAGTTTGGACCATGTGTCGTCCAAACCACCTAAAGAACTCTCATTCGGACGAACTTTGTGTTCCAAACTCCCACGAAACTCAAACGGAGCAAAGTTTGGACCAACTTGTCCAAACTAGATTAAAAACTCTCATTGGGACGAACATTGGGTTCCGAGCTCTCAAAAACTCAAAGGAAGTAAACTTTGGACCATGTGTCGTCCAAACCACCTAAAGACATGTCATTTGGACGAACTTTCAGTTCCAAACTCTCTCGAAACTAAAACGGAGGAAAGTTTGGACAAACTGCGTCCAAACTAGGTGAAAAACTCTCATTGGGACGAACTTTGGGTTCCGAGCACTCAAAAACCTAAACGGAGTAAAGTTTGGACCATGTGTTGTCCAAACCACCTAAAGAACTATCGTTGGGACGAACTTTCAGTTCCAAACTCTCTCGAAACGCAAACGGAGCAAAGTTTGGACAAACTGCGTCCAAACTAGATTAAAAACTCTCATTGGGAGGAACTTTGGGTTTCGAGTTCTCAAAAACTTAAACGGAGTAAAGTTTGGACCACGTGTCGTCCAAACCACCTAAAAAACTATCGTTGGGACGAACTTTGAGTTCCAAACTCTCTCGAAACTCAAAGGGAGCAAAGTTTTGACAAACTTCGTCCAAACTAGATGAAAAACTCTCATTGGGACGAACTTTGGGTTTCGAGCTCTCAAAAACTTAAACGGAGTAAAGTTTGGACCATGTGTCGTCCAAACCACCTAAAGAACTCTCATTCGGACGAACTTTGAGTTCCAAACTCTCTCGAAACTAAAACGGAGCGAGGTTTGGACCAACTTCGTCCAAACTAGGTGAAAAACTCTCATTGGGACGAACTTTGGATTCCGAGCACTCAAAAACTTAAACGGCGTAAAGTTTGGACCATGTGTAGTCCAAACCACCTAAAGAGCTCTCATTCGAACGAACTTTGTTTTCCAAACTCCCACGAAACTCAAACGGAGCAAATTTGGACCAACTTCGTCCAAACTAGATTAAAAACTCTCATTGGGACGAACTTTGGGTTCCGAGCTCTCAAAAACTTAAACGGGGTAAAGTTTGGACCATGTGTCGTCCAAACCACCTAAAGAACTCTCATTCGAACGAACTTTGTGTTCCAAACTCCTTCGAAACTCAAACGGAGCAAAGTTTGGACCAACTTCGTCAAAACTAGATTAAAAACTCTCATTGGGACGAAATTTGGGTTTCGAGCTCTCAAAAACTTAAACGGAGTAAAGTTTGGACCATGTGTCGTCCAAACCACCTAAAGAACTCTCATTCGGACGAACTTTGAGTTTCAAACACTCTCGAAACTAAAACGGAGCGAGGTTTGGACCAACTTCGTCCAAACTAGGTGAAAAACTCTCATTGGGACGAACTTTGGATTCCGAGCACTCAAAAACTTAAACGGCGTAAAGTTTGGACCATGTGTAGTCCAAACCACCTAAAGAACTCTCATTCTAACGAACTTTGTGTTCCAAACTCTCTCGAAACTCAAACGGAGCAAAGTTTGGACCAACTTCGTCCAAACTAGATTAAAAACTCTCATTGGGACGAACTTTGGGTTTGGAGCTCTCAAAAACTTAAAGGAAGTAAAGTTTGGACCATGTGTCGTCCAAACCACCTAAAGAACTCTCATTCGGACGAACTTTGAGTTCCAAACTCTCTCGAAATTCAAACGGAGCAAAGTTTGGACCAACTTCGTCCAAACTAGATTAAAAACTCTCATTGGGACGAACTTTGGGTTCCGAGCTCTCAAAAACTTAAAGGAAGTAATGTTTGGACCATGTGTCGTCCAAACCACCTAAAGAACTCTCATTCGGACGAACTTTGAGTTCCAAACTCTCTCGAAACTAAAACGGAGCAAAGTTTGGACCAACTTCGTCCAAACTAGGTGAAAAACTCTCATTGGGACGAACTTTCGATTCCGAGCACTCAAAAACTTAAACGGAGTAAAGTTTGGACCATGTGTCGTCCAAACCACCTAAAGAACTCTCATTCGAAGGAACTTTTTGTTCCAAACTCCCTGGAAACTCAAACGGAGCACAGCTTGGAACAACTTCGTCCAAACTAGATTAAAAACTCTCATTGGGACGAACTTTGGGTTTCGAGCTCTCAAAAACTTAAAGGAAGTAAAGTTTGGACCATGTGTCGTCCAAACCACCTAAAGAACTCTCATTCGGACGAACTTTGTGTTCCAAACTCCCACGAAACTCAAACGGAGCAAAGTTTGGACCAACTTGTCCAAACTAGATTAAAAACTCTCATTGGGACGAACATTGGGTTCCGAGCTCTCAAAAACTCAAAGGAAGTAAACTTTGGACCATGTGTCGTCCAAACCACCTAAAGAACTGTCATTTGGACGAACTTTCAGTTCCAAACTCTCTCGAAACTAAAACGGAGCAAAGTTTGGACAAACTGCGTCCAAACTATGTGAAAAACTCTCATTGGGACGAACTTTGGGTTCCGAGCACTCAAAAACTTAAACGGAGTAAAGTTTGGACCATGTGTTGTCCAAACCTCCTAAAGAACTATCGTTGGGACGAACTTTCAGTTCCAAACTCTCTCGAAACTCAAACGGAGCAAAGTTTGGACAAACTGCGTCCAAACTAGATTAAAAACTCTCATTGGGACGAACTTTGGGTTTCGAGTTCTCAAAAACTTAAACGGAGTAAAGTTTGGACGACATGTCGTCCAAACCATCTAAAAAACTATCGTTGGGACGAACTTTGAGTTCCAAACTCTCTCGAAACTCAAAGGGAGCAAAGTTTTGACAAACTTCGTCCAAACTAGATGAAAAACTCTCATTGGGACGAACTTTGGGTTTCGAGCTCTCAAAAACTTAAACGGAGTAAAGTTTGGACCATGTGTCGTCCAAACCACCTAAAGAACTCTCATTCGAACGAACTTTGTGTTCCAATCTCCTTCGAAACTCAAACGGAGCAAAGTTTGGACCAACTTCGTCAAAACTAGATTAAAAACTCTCATTGGGACGAAATTTGGGTTTCAAGCTCTCAAAAACTTAAACGGAGTAAAGTTTGAACCATGTGTCGTCCAAACCACCTAAAGAACTCTCATTCGGACGAACTTTGAGTTTCAAACACTCTCGAAACTAAAACGGAGCGAGGTTTGGACCAACTTCGTCCAAACTAGGTGAAAAACTCTCATTGGGACGAACTTTGGATTCCGAGCACTCAAAAACTTAAACGGCGTAAAGTTTGGACCATGTGTAGTCCAAACCACCTAAAGAACTCTCATTCGAACGAACTTTGTGTTCCAAACTCTTTCGAAACTCAAACGGAGCAAAGTTTGGAAAAACTTCGTCCAAACTAGGTGAAAAACTCTCATTGGGACGAACTTTGGATTCCGAGCACTCAAAAACTTAAACGGCGTAAAGTTTGGACCATGTGTAGTCCAAACCACCTAAAGAACTCTCATTCGAACGAACTTTGTGTTCCAAACTCTCTCGAAACTCAAACGGAGCAAAGTTTGGACCAACTTCGTCCAAACTAGATTAAAAACTCTCATTGGGACGAACTTTGGGTTTCGAGCTCTCAAAAACTTAATGGAAGTAAAGTTTGGACCATGTGTCGTCCAAACCACCTAAAGAACTCTCATTCGGACGAACTTTGAGTTCCAAACTCTCTCGAAATTCAAACGGAGCAAAGTTTGGACCAACTTCGTCCAAACTAGATTAAAAACTCTCATTGGGACGAACTTTGGGTTTCGAGCTCTCAAAAACTTAAACGGAGTAAAGTTTGGACCATGTGTCGTCCAAACCACCTAAAGAACTCTCATTCGAACGAACTTTTTGTTCCAAACTCCCTCGAAACTCAAACGGAGCAATGTTTGGACCAACTTCGTCCAAACTAGATTAAAAACTCTCATTGGGACGAACTTTGGGATCCGAGCTCTCAAAAAGTTAAAAGAAGTAAAGTTTGGACCATGTGTCGTCCAAACCACCTAAAGAACTCTCATTCGGACGAACTTTGAGTTCCAAACTCTCTCGAAACTCAAACGGAGCAAAGTTTGGACCAACTTCGTCCAAACTAGATGAAAAACTCTCATTGGGACGAACTTTGGGTTCCGAGCTCTCAAAAACTTAAAGGAAGTAAAGTTTGGACCATGTGTCGTCCAAACCACCTAAAGAACTCTCATTCGGATGAACTTTGAGTTCCAAACTCTCTCGAAACTCAAATGGAGCAAAGTTGGACCAACTTCGTCCAAACTAGATTAAAAACTCTCATTGGGACGAACTTTGGGTTCCGAGCTCTCAAAAACTTAAAGGAAGTAAAGTTTGGACCATGTGTCGTCCAAACCACCTAAAGAACTCTCATTCGGACGAACTTTCAGTTCCAAACTCTCTCGAAACTCAAACGGAGCAAAGTTTGGACAAACTTCGTCCAAACTAGATTAAAAACTCTCATTGGGACGAACTTTGGGTTCCGAGCTCTCAAAAACTTAAACGGAGTAAAGTTTGGACCATGTGTCGTCCAAACCACCTAAAGAACTCCTCACTCGGAGGAACTTTGAGTTCCAAACTCTCTCAAAACTAAAACGGAGCAAAGTTTGGACCAACTTCGTCCAAACTAGATGAAAAACTCTCATTGGGACGAACTTTCGATTCCGAGCACTCAAAAACTTAAACGGAGTAAAGTTTGGACCATGTGTCGTCCAAACCACCTAAAGAACTCTCATTCGAACGAACTTTTTTTTCCAAACTCCCTCGAAACTCAAACGGAGCAAAGTTTGGACCAACTTCGTCCAAACTAGATTAAAAACTCTCATTGGGACGAACTTTGGGATCCGAGCTCTCAAAAACTTAAACGGAGTAAAGTTTGGACCATGTGTCGTCCAAACCACCTAAAGAACTATCATTGGAACGAACTTTGAGTTCCAAACTCTCTCGAAACTGAAATGGAGCAAAGTTTGGACCAACATCGTCCAAACTAGATGAAAAATTCTCATTGGGACGAACTTAGGGTTCCGAGCTCTCAAAAACTTAAACAGAGTAAAGTTTGGACCATGTGTCGTCCAAACCAGATCAAGAACTCTCATTCGGACGAACTTCGAGTTCCAAACTCTCTCGAAACTAAAACGGAGCAAAGTTTGGACCAACTTCGTCCAAACTAGGTGAAAAACTCTCATTGGGACGAACTTTCGATTCCGAGCACTCAAAAACTTAAACGGAGTAAAGTTTGGACCATGTGTCGTCCAAACCACCTAAAGAACTCTCATTCGAACGAACTTTGTGTTCAAAACTCCCTCGAAACTCAAACGGAGCAAAGTTTGGACCAACTTCGTCCAAACTAGATTAAAAACTCTCATTGGGATGAACTTTGGGTTCCGAGCTCTCAAAAACTTAAAGGAAGTAAAGTTTGGACCATGTGTCGTCCAAACCACCTAAAGAACTCTCATTCGGACGAACTTTGAGTTCCAAACTCTCTCGAAACTCGAATGGAGAAAAGTTTGGGCCAACTTCGTCGAAACTAGATTAAAAACTCTCATTGGGACGAACTTTGGGTTTCGAGCTCTCAAAAACTTAAATGGAGTAAAGTTTGGACCATGTGTCGTCCAAACCACCTAAAGAACTCTCATTCGGACGAACTTTGAGTTCCAAACTCTCTCGAAACTAAAACGGAGCAAAGTTTGGACCAACTTCGTCCAAACTAGGTGAAAAACTCTCATTGGGACGAACTTTCGATTCCGAGCACTCAAAAACTTAAACGGAGTAAAGTTTGGACCATGTGTCGTCCAAACCACCTAAAGAACTCTCATTCGAACGAACTTTTTGTTCCAAACTCCCTCGAAACTCAAACGGAGCAAAGTTTGGACCAACTTCGTCCAAACTAGGTGAAAAGCTCTCATTGGGACGAACTTTCGATTCCGAGCACTCAAAAACTTAAACGGAGTAAAGTTTGGACCATGTGTCGTGCAAACCACCTAAAGAACTCTCATTTGGACGAACTTTGAGTTCCAAACTCTCTCGAAACTCAAACGGAGCAAAGTTTGGACCAACTTCGTCCAAACTAGATTAAAAACTCTCATTGGGACGAACTTTGGGTTCCGAGCTCTCAAAAACTTAAAGGAAGTAAAGTTTGGACAATGTGTCGTCCAAACCACCTAAACAACTCTCATTCGGAGGAACTTTGAGTTCCAAACTCTCTCGAAACTCGAACGGAGCAAAGTTGGACCAACTTCGTCCAAACTAGATTAAAAACTCTCATTGGGACGAACTTTCGGTTCCGAGCTCTCAAAAACTTAAACGGAGTAAAGTTTGGACCATGTGTCGTCCAAACAACCTAAAGAACTATCATTGGAACGAACTTTGAGTTCCAAACTCTCTCGAAACTCAAATGGAGCAAAGTTTGGACCAACATTGTCCAAACTAGATGAAAAACTCTCATTGGGACGAACTTAGGGTTCCGAGCTCTCAAAAACTTAAACAGAGTAAAGTTTGGACCATGTGTCGTCCAAACCACCCAAAGAACTCTCATTCGAACGAACTTTTTGTTCCAAACTCCCTCGAAACTCAAACGGAGCAATGTTTGGACCAACTTCGTCCAAACTAGATTAAAAACTCTCATTGGGACGAACTTTGGGTTCCGAGCTCTCAAAAACTTAAAGGAAGTAAAGTTTGGACCATGTGTCGTCCAAACCACCTAAAGAACTCTCATTCGGATGAACTTTGAGTTCCAAACTCTCTCGAAACTCAAACGGAGCAAAGTTTGGACCAACTTCGTCCAAACTAGATTAAAAACTCTCATTGGGACGAACTTTGGGTTGCGAGCTCTCAAAAACTTAAAGGAAGTAAAGTTTGGACCATGTGTCGTCCAAACCACCTAAAGAACTCTCATTCGGATGAACTTTGAGTTCCAAACTCTCTCGAAACTCAAACGGAGCAAAGTTTGGACCAACTTCGTCCAAACTAGATTAAAAACTCTCATTGGGACGAACTTTGGGTTCCGAGCTCTCAAAAACTTAAAGGAAGTAAAGTTTGGACCATGTGTCGTCCAAACCACCTAAAGAACTCTCATTCGGATGAACTTTGAGTTCCAAACTCTCTCGAAACTCAAACGGAGCAAAGTTTGGACCAACTTCGTCCAAACTAGATTAAAAACTCTCATTGGGACGAACTTTGGGTTGCGAGCTCTCAAAAACTTAAAGGAAGTAAAGTTTGGACCATGTGTCGTCCAAACCACCTAAAGAACTCTAAGTCGGACGAACTTTGAGTTCCAAACTCTCTCGAAACTAAAACGGAGCAAAGTTTGGACCAACTTCATCCAAACTAGCTGACAATCTCTCATTGGGACGAACTTTCGATTCCGAGCACTCAAAAACTTAAACGGAGTAAAGTTTGGACCATGTGTCGTCCAAACCAACGAAAGAACTCTCATTCGGACGAACTTTGAGTTCCAAACTCTCTCGAAACTCAAACGGAGCAAAGTTTGGACCAACTTTGTCCAAACTAGCTTAAAAACTCTCATTGGGACGAACTTTGGGTTCCGAGCTCTCAAAAACTTAAACGGAGTAAAGTTTGGACCATGTGTCGTCCAAACCACCTAAAGAACTCTCATTCGGACGAACTTTGAGTTCCAAACTCTCTCGAAACTAAAACGGAGCAAAGTTTGGACCAACTTCGTCCAAACTAGATTAAAAACTCTCATTGGGACGAACTTTGGGTTCCGAGCTCTCAAAAACCTAAAGGAAGTAAAGTTTGGACCATGTGTCGTCCAAACCACCTAAAGAACTATCATTGGAACGAACTTTGAGTTCCAAACTCTCTCGAAACTCAAATGGAGCAAAATTTGGACCAACATAGTCCAAACTAGATTAAAAACTCTCATTGGGACGAACTTAGGGTTCCGAGCTCTCAAAAACTTAAACAGAGTAAAGTTTGGACCATGTGTCGTCCAAACCACCCAAAGATCTCTCATTTGGATGAACTTTGAGTTCCAAACTCTCTCGAAACTAAAACGGAGCAAAGTTTGGACCAACTTAGTCAAAACTAGGTGAAAAACTCTCATTGGGACGAACTTTCGATTCCGAGCACTTAAAAACTTAAACGGAGTAAAGTTTGGACCATGTGTCGTCCAAACCACCTAAAGAACTCTCATTCGAACGAACTTTGTGTTCAAAACTCCCTCGAAACTCAAACGGAGCAAAGTTTGGACCAACTTCGTCCAAACTAGATTAAAAACTCTCATTGGGACGAACTTTGGGTTTCAAGCTCCCAAAAACTTAAATGGAGTAAAGTTTGGACCATGTGTCGTCCAAACCACCTAAAGAACTCTCATTCGGACGAACTTTGAGTTCCAAACTCTCTCGAAACTAAAACGGAGCAAAGTTTGGACCAACTTCGTCCAAACTAGGTGAAAAACTCTCATTGGGACGAACTTTCGATTCCGAGCACTCAAAAACTTAAACGGAGTAAAGTTTGGACCAGGTGTCGTCCAAACCACCTAAAGAACTGTCATTCGAACGAACTTTGTGTTCCAAACTCCCTCGAAACTCAAACGGAGCAAAGTTTGGACCAACTTCGTCCAAACTAGATTAAAAACTCTCATTGGGACGAACTTTGGGTTCCGAGCTCTCAAAAACTTAAAGGAAGTAAAGTTTGGACCATTTGTCGTCCAAACCACCTAAAGAACTCTCATTCGGACGAACTTTGAGTTCCAAAGTCTCTCGAAACTCAAACGGAGCAAAGTTTGGACCAACTTCGTCCAAACTACATGAAAAACTCTCATTGGGACGAACTTTGGGTTTCGAGCTCTCAGAAACTTAAACGGAGTATAGTTTGGACCATGTGTCGTCCAAACCACCTGAAGAACTCCCATTCGGACGAACTTTGTGTTCCAAACTCTCTCAAAACTAAAACGGAGCAAAGTTTGGACCAACTTCGTCCAAACTAGGTGAAAAACTCTCATTGGGACGAACTTTCGATTCCGAGCACTCAAAAACTTAAACGGAGTAAAGTTTGGACCATGTGTCGTCCAAACCACCTAAAGAACTCTCATTCGAACGAACTTTTTGTTCCAAACTCCCTCGAAACTCAAACGGAGCAAAGTTTTGACCAACTTCGTCCAAACTAGATTAAAAACTCTCATTGGGACGAACTTTGGGTTCCGAGCTCTCAAAAACTTAATGGAAGTAAAGTTTGGACCATGTGTCGTCCAAACCACCTAAAGAACTCTCATTCGGACGAACTTTGAGTTCCAAACTCTCTCGAAACTCAAACGGAGCAAAGTTTGGACCAACTACGTCAAAACTAGATCAAAAACTCTCATTGGGACGAACTTTGGGTTTCGAGCTGTCAAAAACTTAAACGGAGTATAGTTTGGACCATGTGTCGTCCAAACCACCTAAAGAACTCCCATTCGGACGAACTTTGTGTTCCAAACTCTCTCAAAACTAAAACGGAGCAAAGTTTGGACCAACTTCGTCCAAACTAGGTGAAAAACTCTCATTGGGACGAACTTTGGGTTTCGAGCTCTCAAAAACTTAAAGGAAGTAAATTTTGGACCATGTGTCGTCCAAACCACCTAAAGAACTCTCATTCGGACGAACTTTGAGTTCCAAACTCTCTCGAAATTCAAACGGAGCAAAGTTTGGACCAACTTCGTCCAAACTAGATTAAAAACTCTCATTGGGACGAACTTTGGGTTGCGAGCTCTCAAAAACTTAAAGGAAGTAAAGTTTGGGTTTCGAGCACTCAAAAACTTAAACGGAGTAAAGTTTGGACCATGTGTCGTCCAAACCACCTAAAGAACTCCTCACTCGGAGGAACTTTGAGTTCCAAACTCTCTCAAAACTAAAACGGAGCAAAGTTTGGACCAACTTCGTCCAAACTAGATGAAAAACTCTCATTGGGACGAACTTTCGATTCCGAGCACTCAAAAACTTAAACGGAGTAAAGTTTGGACCATGTGTCGTCCAAACCACCTAAAGAACTCTCATTCGAACGAACTTTTTGTTCCAAACTCCCTCGAAACTCAAACGGAGCAAAGTTTGGACCAACTTCGTCCAAACTAGATTAAAAACTCTCATTGGGACGAACTTTGGGATCCGAGCTCTCAAAAACTTAAACGGAGTAAAGTTTGGACCATGTGTCGTCCAAACCACCTAAAGAACTATCATTGGAACGAACTTTGAGTTCCAAACTCTCTCGAAACTGAAATGGAGCAAAGTTTGGACCAACATCGTCCAAACTAGATGAAAAATTCTCATTGGGACGAACTTAGGGTTCCGAGCTCTCAAAAACTTAAACAGAGTAAAGTTTGGACCATGTGTCGTCCAAACCAGATCAAGAACTCTCATTCGGACGAACTTTGAGTTCCAAACTCTCTCGAAACTAAAACGGAGCAAAGTTTGGACCAACTTCGTCCAAACTAGGTGAAAAACTCTCATTGGGACGAACTTTCGATTCCGAGCACTCAAAAACTTAAACGGAGTAAAGTTTGGACCATGTGTCGTCCAAACCACCTAAAGAACTCTCATTCGAACGAACTTTGTGTTCAAAACTCCCTCGAAACTCAAACGGAGCAAAGTTTGGACCAACTTCGTCCAAACTAGATTAAAAACTCTCATTGGGATGAACTTTGGGTTCCGAGCTCTCAAAAACTTAAAGGAAGTAAAGTTTGGACCATGTGTCGTCCAAACCACCTAAAGAACTCTCATTCGGACGAACTTTGAGTTCCAAACTCTCTCGAAACTCGAATGGAGAAAAGTTTGGGCCAACTTCGTCGAAACTAGATTAAAAACTCTCATTGGGACGAACTTTGGGTTTCGAGCTCTCAAAAACTTAAATGGAGTAAAGTTTGGACCATGTGTCGTCCAAACCACCTAAAGAACTCTCATTCGGACGAACTTTGAGTTCCAAACTCTCTCGAAACTAAAACGGAGCAAAGTTTGGACCAACTTCGTCCAAACTAGGTGAAAAACTCTCATTGGGACGAACTTTCGATTCCGAGCACTCAAAAACTTAAACGGAGTAAAGTTTGGACCATGTGTCGTCCAAACCACCTAAAGAACTCTCATTCGAACGAACTTTTTGTTCCAAACTCCCTCGAAACTCAAACGGAGCAAAGTTTGGACCAACTTCGTCCAAACTAGGTGAAAAGCTCTCATTGGGACGAACTTTCGATTCCGAGCACTCAAAAACTTAAACGGAGTAAAGTTTGGACCATGTGTCGTGCAAACCACCTAAAGAACTCTCATTTGGACGAACTTTGAGTTCCAAACTCTCTCGAAACTCAAACGGAACAAAGTTTGGACCAACTTCGTCCAAACTAGATTAAAAACTCTCATTGGGACGAACTTTGGGTTCCGAGCTCTCAAAAACTTAAAGGAAGTAAAGTTTGGACAATGTGTCGTCCAAACCACCTAAACAACTCTCATTCGGATGAACTTTGAGTTCCAAACTCTCTCGAAACTCGAACGGAGCAAAGTTGGACCAACTTCGTCCAAACTAGATTAAAAACTCTCATTGGGACGAACTTTCGGTTCCGAGCTCTCAAAAACTTAAACGGAGTAAAGTTTGGACCATGTGTCGTCCAAACAACCTAAAGAACTATCATTGGAACGAACTTTGAGTTCCAAACTCTCTCGAAACTCAAATGGAGCAAAGTTTGGACCAACATTGTCCAAACTAGATGAAAAACTCTCATTGGGACGAACTTAGGGTTCCGAGCTCTCAAAAACTTAAACAGAGTAAAGTTTGGACCATGTGTCGTCCAAACCACCCAAAGAACTCTCATTCGAACGAACTTTTTGTTCCAAACTCCCTCGAAACTCAAACGGAGCAATGTTTGGACCAACTTCGTCCAAACTAGATTAAAAACTCTCATTGGGACGAACTTTGGGTTCCGAGCACTCAAAAACTTAAAGGAAGTAAAGTTTGGACCATGTGTCGTCCAAATCACCTAAAGAACTCTCATTCGGACAACTTTGAGTTCCAAACTCTCTCGAAACTCAAACGGAGCAAAGTTTGGACCAACTTCGTCCAAACTAGATTAAAAACTCTCATTGGGACGAACTTTGGGTTCCGAGCTCTCAAAAACTTAAAGGAAGTAAAGTTTGGACCATGTGTCGTCCAAACCACCTAAAGAACTCTCATTCGGATGAACTTTGAGTTCCAAACTCTCTCGAAACTCAAACGGAGCAAAGTTTGGACCAACTTCGTCCAAACTAGATTAAAAACTCTCATTGGGACGAACTTTGGGTTGCGAGCTCTCAAAAACTTAAAGGAAGTAAAGTTTGGACCATGTGTCGTCCAAACCACCTAAAGAACTCTCAGTCGGACGAACTTTGAGTTCCAAACTCTCTCGAAACTAAAACGGAGCAAAGTTTGGACCAACTTCATCCAAACTAGCTGACAATCTCTCATTGGGACGAACTTTCGATTCCGAGCACTCAAAAACTTAAACGGAGTAAAGTTTGGACCATGTGTCGTCCAAACCAACGAAAGAACTCTCATTCGGACGAACTTTGAGTTCCAAACTCTCTCGAAACTCAAACGGAGCAAAGTTTGGACCAACTTTGTCCAAACTAGCTTAAAAACTCTCATTGGGACGAACTTTGGGTTCCGAGCTCTCAAAAACTTAAACGGAGTAAAGTTTGGACCATGTGTCGTCCAAACCACCTAAAGAACTCTCATTCGGACGAACTTTGAGTTCCAAACTCTCTCGAAACTAAAACGGAGCAAAGTTTGGACCAACTTCGTCCAAACTAGATTAAAAACTCTCATTGGGACGAACTTTGGGTTCCGAGCTCTCAAAAACCTAAAGGAAGTAAAGTTTGGACCATGTGTCGTCCAAACCACCTAAAGAACTATCATTGGAACGAACTTTGAGTTCCAAACTCTCTCGAAACTCAAATGGAGCAAAATTTGGACCAACATAGTCCAAACTAGATTAAAAACTCTCATTGGGACGAACTTAGGGTTCCGAGCTCTCAAAAACTTAAACAGAGTAAAGTTTGGACCATGTGTCGTCCAAACCACCCAAAGATCTCTCATTTGGATGAACTTTGAGTTCCAAACTCTCTCGAAACTAAAACGGAGCAAAGTTTGGACCAACTTAGTCAAAACTAGGTGAAAAACTCTCATTGGGACGAACTTTCGATTCCGAGCACTTAAAAACTTAAACGGAGTAAAGTTTGGACCATGTGTCGTCCAAACCACCTAAAGAACTCTCATTCGAACGAACTTTGTGTTCAAAACTCCCTCGAAACTCAAACGGAGCAAAGTTTGGACCAACTTCGTCCAAACTAGATTAAAAACTCTCATTGGGACGAACTTTGGGTTTCAAGCTCCCAAAAACTTAAATGGAGTAAAGTTTGGACCATGTGTCGTCCAAACCACCTAAAGAACTCTCATTCGGACGAACTTTGAGTTCCAAACTCTCTCGAAACTAAAACGGAGCAAAGTTTGGACCAACTTCGTCCAAACTAGGTGAAAAACTCTCATTGGGACGAACTTTCGATTCCGAGCACTCAAAAACTTAAACGGAGTAAAGTTTGGACCAGGTGTCGTCCAAACCACCTAAAGAACTGTCATTCGAACGAACTTTGTGTTCCAAACTCCCTCGAAACTCAAACGGAGCAAAGTTTGGACCAACTTCGTCCAAACTAGATTAAAAACTCTCATTGGGACGAACTTTGGGTTCCGAGCTCTCAAAAACTTAAAGGAAGTAAAGTTTGGACCATTTGTCGTCCAAACCACCTAAAGAACTCTCATTCGGACGAACTTTGAGTTCCAAAGTCTCTCGAAACTCAAACGGAGCAAAGTTTGGACCAACTTCGTCCAAACTACATGAAAAACTCTCATTGGGACGAACTTTGGGTTTCGAGCTCTCAGAAACTTAAACGGAGTATAGTTTGGACCATGTGTCGTCCAAACCACCTGAAGAACTCCCATTCGGACGAACTTTGTGTTCCAAACTCTCTCAAAACTAAAACGGAGCAAAGTTTGGACCAACTTCGTCCAAACTAGGTGAAAAACTCTCATTGGGACGAACTTTCGATTCCGAGCACTCAAAAACTTAAACGGAGTAAAGTTTGGACCATGTGTCGTCCAAACCACCTAAAGAACTCTCATTCGAACGAACTTTTTGTTCCAAACTCCCTCGAAACTCAAACGGAGCAAAGTTTTGACCAACTTCGTCCAAACTAGATTAAAAACTCTCATTGGGACGAACTTTGGGTTCCGAGCTCTCAAAAACTTAATGGAAGTAAAGTTTGGACCATGTGTCGTCCAAACCACCTAAAGAACTCTCATTCGGACGAACTTTGAGTTCCAAACTCTCTCGAAACTCAAACGGAGCAAAGTTTGGACCAACTACGTCAAAACTAGATCAAAAACTCTCATTGGGACGAACTTTGGGTTTCGAGCTGTCAAAAACTTAAACGGAGTATAGTTTGGACCATGTGTCGTCCAAACCACCTAAAGAACTCCCATTCGGACGAACTTTGTGTTCCAAACTCTCTCAAAACTAAAACGGAGCAAAGTTTGGACCAACTTCGTCCAAACTAGGTGAAAAACTCTCATTGGGACGAACTTTGGGTTTCGAGCTCTCAAAAACTTAAAGGAAGTAAATTTTGGACCATGTGTCGTCCAAACCACCTAAAGAACTCTCATTCGGACGAACTTTGAGTTCCAAACTCTCTCGAAATTCAAACGGAGCAAAGTTTGGACCAACTTCGTCCAAACTAGATTAAAAACTCTCATTGGGACGAACTTTGGGTTGCGAGCTCTCAAAAACTTAAAGGAAGTAAAGTTTGGGTTTCGAGCACTCAAAAACTTAAACGGAGTAAAGTTTGGACCATGTGTCGTCCAAACCACCTAAAGAACTCTCATTCGAACGAACTTTTTGTTCCAAACTCCCTCGAAACTCAAACGGAGCAAAGTTTTGACCAACTTCGTCCAAACTAGATTAAAAATTCTCATTGGGACGAACTTTGGGTTCCGAGCTCTCAAAAACTTAAAGGAAGTAAAGTTTGGACCATGTGTCGTCCAAACCACCTAAAGAACCCTCATTCGGACGAACTTTGAGTTCCAAAGTCTCTCGAAACTCAAACGGAGCAAAGTTTGGACCAACTTCGTCCAAACTACATGAAAAACTCTCATTGGGACGAACTTTGGGTTTCGAGCTCTCAAAAACTTAAAGGAAGTAAAGTTTGGACCATGTGTCGTCCAAACCACTCAAAAAGTTAAAGGACGTAAAGTTTGGACCATGTGTCGTCCAAACCACCTAAAGAACTCTCATTCGGACGAACTTTGAGTTCGAAACTCTCTCGAAACTCAAACGGAGCAAAGTTTAGACAAACTTCGTCCAAACTAGATGAAAAACTCTCATTGTGACGAACTTTAGGTTTCGAGCTCTCAAAAAGTTAAAGGAAGTAAAGTTTGGACCATGTGTCGTCCATACCACCTAAAGAACTCTCATTCGGACGAACTTTGAGTTCAAAACTCTCTCGAAACCCAAACGGAGCAAAGTTTGTACGAACTTCGTTCAAACTAGATGAAAAACTCTCACTGGGTCGAACTTTGGGTTCCGAGCTCTCATAAACTTAAAGGAAGAAAAGTTTGAACCATGTGTCGTCCAAACAACCTAAAGAACTCTCATTCGGTCGAACTTTGAGTTCCAAACTCTCTCGAAACTCAAACGGAGCAAAGTTTAGACAAACTTCGTCCAAACTAGATGAAAAACTCTCATTGTGACGAACTTTGGGTTTCGAGCTCTCAAAAAGTTAAAGGAAGTAAAGTTTTGTCCATGTGTCGTCCAAACCACGTAAAGAACTCTCATTCGGACGAACTTTGAGTTCGAAACTCTCTCGAAACTCAAACGGAGAAAAGTTTAGACAAACTTCGTCCAAACTAGATGAAAAACTCTCATTGTGACGAACTTTAGGTTTCGAGCTCTCAAAAAGTTAAAGGAAGTAAAGTTTGGACCATGTGTCGTCCAAACCACCTAAAGAACTCTCATTCGGACGAACTTTGAGTTCAAAACTCTCTCGAAACCCAAACGGGGCAAAGTTTGTACGAACTTCGTTCAAACTAGATGAAAAACTCTCACTGGGTCGAACTTTGGGTTCCGAGCTCTCATAAACTTAAAGGAAGAAAAGTTTGAACCATGTGTCGTCCAAACAACCTAAAGAACTCTCATTCGGACGAACTTTGAGTTCCAAACTCTCTCGAAACTCAAACGGAGCAAAGTTTAGACAAACTTCGTCCAAACTAGATGAAAAACTCTCATTGTGACGAACTTTGGGTTTCGAGCTCTCAAAAAGTTAAAGGAAGTAAAGTTTTGTCCATGTGTCGTCCAAACCACGTAAAGAACTCTCATTCGGACGAACTTTGAGTTACAAACTCTCTCGAAACTCAAACGGAGCAGAGTTTGGACCAACTTCGTTCAAACTAGATGAAAAACTCTCACTCGGACGAACTTTGGGTTCCGAGCTCTCAAAAACTTTAACGGAGTAAAGTTTGGACCGTGGGTCGTCCAGACCACATAAAGAACTATCATTGGGACGAACTTTGAGTTCCAAACTCTCTCGAAACTCAAATGGAGCAAAGTTTGGACCAACTTCGTCCAAACTAGATGAAAAACTCTCATTGTGACGAACTTTGGGTTCCGAGCTCTAAAACACTTAAAGGAAGTAAAGTTTGGACAATGTGTCCTCCAAACCACCTTAAGAACTCTAATTCGGACCAACTTTGAATTCCAAACTCTCTCGAAACTCAAACGGAGCAAAGTTTGGACCAACTTTGTCCAAACTAGATGAAAAACTCTCATTGGGACGAACTTTTGGTTCCGAGCTCTCAAAAACTTAAACGGAGTAAAGTTTCGACCATGTGTCTTCCAAACCACCTAAAGAACTCTCATTGGGACAAACTTTGAGTTCCAAACTCTCTCGAAACTCACACGGAGCAAGTTTGGACCAACTTCGTCCAAACTAGGTGAAAAACTCTCATTCGGACGAACTTTGGGTTTCGAGCTCTCAAAAACTTAAACGAAGTAAAGTTTGGACCATGTGTCGTCCAAACCACCTAAAGAACTCTCATTCGGACGAACTTTGAGTTCCAAACTCTCTCGAAACTAAAACGGAGCAATTTTGGACCAACTTCGTCCAAACTAGGTGAAAAACTCTCATTGGGACGAACTTTGGGTTCCGAGCTCTCAAAAACATAAATGGAGTAAAGTTTGGACCATTTGTCGTCCAAACCACCTAAAAAACTATCATTGGGACGAACTTTGAGTTCCAAACTCTCTCGAAACTCAAATGGAGAAAAGTTTGGACCAACTTCGTCCAAACTAGATGAAAAACTCTCATTGGGACGAACTTTGGGTTTCGAGCTCTCAAAAACTTAAACGGAGTAAAGTTTGGACCATGTGTCGTCCAAACCACCTAAAGAACTATCATTGGGACGAACTTTGAGTTCCAAACTCTCTCGAAACTCAAACGGAGCAAAGTTTGGACCAACTTCGTCCAAACTAGATGAAAAACTCTCATTGTGACGAACTTTGGGTTCCGAGCTCTAAAAAACTTAAAGGAAGTAAAGTTTCGACCATGTGTCGTCCAAACCACCTAAAGAACTCTCATTCGGACGAACTTTGAGTTCCAAACTCTCTCGATACTAAAACGGAGCAAAGTTTGGACCAACTTCGTTCAAACTAGATGAAAAACTCTCATTGGGACGAACTTCGGGTTCCGAGCTATCAAAAAATTAAACGGAGTAAAGTTTGGACTATGTGTCATCATAACCACCTAAAGAATTCTCATTGGGACGAACTTTGAGTTCCAAACTCTCTCGAAACTCAAACGGAGCAAAGTTTGGACCAACTTCGTCGAAACTAGATGAAAAACGCTCATTGGGACAAACTTTGGGTTCCGAGCTCTCAAAAACTTGAACGGAGTAAAGTTTGGACAATGTGTCGTCCAAACCACCTAAAGAACTCTCATTGGGCCGAACTTTGAGTTCCAAACTCTCCTAAACTTAAACGGAGAAAAGTTTGGACCAACTTCCTCCAAACTAGATGAAAAACTCTCATTGGGACGAACATTGGGTTTCGAGCTCTCAAAAACTTAAAGGAAGTAAAGTTTGGACCATGTGTCGTCAAAACCACCTAAAGAACTCTCATTCGGACGAACTTTGAGTTCCAAACTCTCTCGAAACTCAAACGGAGCAAAGTTTAGACAAACTTCGTCCAAACTAGATGAAAAACTCTCATTATGACGAACTTTGGGTTTCGAGCTCTCAAAAAGTTAAAGGAAGTAAAGTTTGGACCATGTGTCGTCCAAACCACCTAAAGAACTCTCATTCGGACGAACTTTGAGTTCCAAACTCTCTCGAAACTCAAACGGAGCAAAGTTTGGACCAACTTCGTTCAAACTAGATGAAAAACTCTCACTGGGACGAACTTTGGGTTCCGAGCTCTCAAAAACTTAAACGGAGTAAAGTTTTGACCGTGTGTCGTCCAGACCACCTAAAGAACTATCATTGGGACGAACTTTGAGTTCCAAACTCTCTCGAAACTCAAACGGAGCAAAGTTTGGACCAACTTCGTCCAAACTAGATGAAAAACTCTCATTGTGACGAACTTTGGGTTCCGAGCTCTAAAAAACTTAAAGGAAGTACAGTTTGGACCATGTGTCGTCCAAACCACCTAAAGAACTCTCATTCGGACGAACTTTGAGTTCCAAACTCTCTCGAAACTCAAACGGAGCAAAGTTTGGACCAACTTCGTCCAAACTAGATGAAAAACACTCATTGGGACGAACTTTGGGTTCCGAGCTCTTAAAAACTTAAACGGAGAAATGTTAGGACCATGTGTCATCCAAACCACCTAAAGAACTTTCATTCGGACGAACTTTGAGTTCCAAACTCTCTCGAAACTCAAATGGAGCAAAGTTTGGACCAACTTCGACCAAACTAGATGAAAAACTATCATTGGGACGAACTTTGGGTTCCGAGCTCTAAAAAACTTAAAGGAAGTAAAGTTTGGACCATGTGTCGTCCAAACCACCTAAAGAACTCTAATTCGGACGAACTTTGAGTTCCAAACTCTCTCGATACTCAAACGGAGCAAAGTTTGGACCAACTTCGTTCAAACTAGATGAAAAACTCTCATTGGGACGAACTTCGGGTTCCGAGCTATCAAAAACTTAAACGGAGTAAAGTTTGGACTATGTGTCGTCCAAACCACCTAAAGAATTCTCATTGGGACGAACTTTGAGTTCCAAACTCTCTCGAAACTCAAACGGAGCAAAGTTTGGACCAACTTCGTCGAAACTAGATGAAAAACTCTCATTGGGACGAACTTTGGGTTCCGAGCTCTCAAAAACTTGAACGGAGTAAAGTTTGGACAATGTGTCGTCCAAACCACCTAAAGAACTCTCATTGGGCCGAACTTTGAGTTCCAAACTGTTGTGAAACTCCCAGGAAATGTATCTAACAACCTTGCTGAAAAACAAGACTTTTAGATCTCAAATCTGAAAACCCCAAAACCGATTTGAAAATCAACCCAAGGAAAGTAAAAGCCGGATTACCTTGTCGATCAAATATCTCAAGGCAAGAAACTTGCTTGAGATTCGAATCACTCCACAAGCATGATTGATCAAGTCAAGCTTGAATGATTCTCAACATGCAATCTAAACTACATAGAATTGCAAAGAAACTTAGCTCTAGGCTAAAGGAAAAGCTCAAAGGCTTATTTTACTACATTTCCAAGTCTTTTTTTTTTTACAATGGAATTACATGGCATTATATAGCCTTAAAATTGAACCCTAGACCTTCCATGAGGCATTTGAAGAGTTGTAACATTCCAACTTTATGACCATAATCAGCCATTAACTAAATGTAACCTAAAAAGTAAATAAAATGACATAAAACTGAAAATACATTAAAAAAGCACCATAAATTCGAGATTTGAAGTTCTCAATCACCCAACTTAATGTTTGTAACCTCCCATGAATAAATGAAAGCCTCACTTTGAAGTATCTTGAAGTCCATGTTCCATAAATGACGCTTTGACTTGTCTTCAATGAAGCTTGAGTGCATTTAATGAATCTCCATTTTGAAGCTTTTCTTTAGTGTTGGATAGCATGGTAGGATTCATATCACAAACTCTCCGAAACTTAAACGGAGCAAAGTTTGGACCAACTTCGTCCAAACTAGATGAAAAACTCTCATTGGGACGAACATTGGGTTTCGAGCTCTCAAAAACTTAAAGGAAGTAAAGTTTGGACCATGTGTCGTCCAAACCACCTAAAGAACTCTCATTCGGACGAACTTTGAGTTCCAAACTCTCTCGAAACTCAAACAGAGCAAAGTTTGGACCAACATCGTCCAAACTAGATGAAAAACTCTCATTGGGACGAAGTTTGGGTTCCGAGCTCTCAAAAACTTAAACGGAGTAAAGTTTGGACCATGTGTCGTCCAAACCACCTAAAAGAACTATCATTCGGACGAACTTTGAGTTCCAAACTCTCTCGAAACTCAAACGGAGCAAAGTTTGGACCAACTTCGTCCAAACTAGATGAAAAACTCTGATTGTGACGAACTTTGGGTTTCGAGCTCTCCAAAACTTCGTCCAAATTTCATAAGGGGGAGGTAAGTTGTAAACCCGAGGCTTTCCTTGGATCATTTACTCTTGTCATCTATTGTGGTTTCATGGTTGAATCTAAGTTGTTGGGACTTGCTAATTGATAAGAAGAAAAGAAAAGAATGGAAATAAAGAAGAAAAGAAAAAGAAAAGGAAAAGGAAAAGGAAAAACAAAAGATTAAAAAAAAAAAAGAAAAAGGAAAGAAAGAAGATGGGAAATGACAGCAAGACACCCACCACCGACAAGCTCACTTTTCAGCCCATTTTCAGTTCATTCCTCCATCATTTTCCATTCAAATCTTCAGAGCTCTTGAGGGAGAGAGTGAAGGAGGAAGAAGAAGAAGAATTTCGTGGTTTTGAGGTTGAAGAAGATAAGAAAAGCTCATGCAAAGCCAGCCATAGCAGAATCTGGGTGCAAAACTGTCAACCTCTGGTTTTTTATTCGGTTTGAGCTACACAGAAGGGAATAAGAGGTGAGATTTGATTTTCTTGAACGTTAGTTCATTTTCTAACAAAATTCATGAAGGAAGCTTGAGCTAAATCGTATGAGAAGTTAATGGATTTTTGAATGGAAAACAGAGCACAGGATTTTCGAGCAAACCAGGAGGATCTCTGGTGTTCTCTGGTGTTTTGAGCATTCTGGGGTGTACAAGTCGAATCAGAAGCTCTATTTGGTATGGTTGCAAATCTTATTCAATTTCCTACAACCTTCATGAAGATTTTGTGAGCCAAAAATGACTTTAAGTAGGGTTAATTTCAGGAGTTAGATAAAGGGTAGCAGGGAACCTCGAATCTGTGTTGTCTGTGTTCGGGGCAATTCTGGGCAAATCGGTTGGGAATATCATTTTCATTTCTTCAGGTAAGTTGTAGAGTGTTCGAAAATGAAGAGTTTGATGTGTATTTCATTAATTTTGGTGATATGAATCCTACCATGCTATCCAAGACCTAAAGAAAAGCTTAAAAATGGTGATCCATTAAATGCACTCAAGCGAAGACAACTCAAAGCATCATTTATGGAACATGGACTTCAAGATACTTCAAGTGAGGCTTCATTTATACATGGGAGGTTACAAACATTAAGTTGGCTGATTGAAAACTCCTATTCTCGGATTTATGGTGCCTTTTGAATGTATTTTCAATTTCATGTCATTTTATTTACTTTTTAGGTTACATTTAGTTAATGGCTGATTATGGTCATAAAGTTGGAATGTTACAACTCTTCAAATGCCTCATGGAAGGTCTAGGGTTCAATTTTAAGGCTATATAATGCCATGTAATTCCTTTGTAAAAAAGAAGACTTGGAAATGTAGTAAAATAAGCCTTTGAGCTTTTCCTTTAGCCTAAGAGCTAAGTTTCTTTGCAATTCTATGTAGTTTAGGTTGCATGCTTAGAATCATTCAAGCTTGACTTGATCAATCATGCTTGTGGAGTGATTCGAATCTCAAACAAGGTTTCTTGCCTTGAGATATTTGATCGACAAGGTAATCCGGTTTTTACTTTAATTGGGTTGATTTTCAAATCGGTTTTGGGGTTTTCAGTTATGTGATCTAAAGGTATTGTTTTTCAGCAAGGTTGTTAGATCCATCTCTTGGGAGTTTCACAACATTTGGTATCAGAGCTGCTTTGATTCATAACATTTGGTTTGGTATTGAGGAAGTTATGGGTGTTGGAAGTTAGGGTATAGAATCTGGAAAGTCTGGAAAAGTAGAATGTGAATGTGATTCTTAATCCAATTGTTTAAAAATTCATGAGCATGGAAAGACAAAGCTATCTATGGTTCTAATGCTCTGTTTTGGTTATTTGACAGGCCAAGAGGAAATGAGGTCGAGTCTACAAACCGGGGAACTAGATAAGACAGTGAGTGACAAAATGAATTTCGAAAATGGTTTCCAACGGTTGTTCATGTTTAGATGTTTACATGCTTTTCTATGAATGATACATGGTTTTTATGAACAGTTTCAAGCATGAGTTTTGAGCTTAGATTTTCTAATGAGGTTTATATACGAGCACGTGGCTAATGACTTTATGAAAAGTAGCTGAAACGATATCTTTTAAAGTAAAGTATGGATTAGCAAGTACTTTTAAACGATTTTCAGTTTTTCACGAGCAAGCTGAGTAAGCTTAAGTTTTACGAAAGATTATAAGCAGGCATGTTTTAATGTTTTCATGTGATTTTCTGAGATTTCTATTGACTACATGACTGAGATATTGAGCCCGAGGCTATATGGTACCGTGTGCACACAGGTTATATTCCGTTGTTGACGTTGAGTGTACTCCGTGACAACGATGCTGTCGTGAGTGCTGGGCGGGCCCCACTACGACAAAGACGATGGGAGTGCTGGGCGGGCCCCACTACATCGTAGGACTAGTAAACGTTGGTTGTACTGGGCGTGCCCTACACAACGTAAATCGGTCATGCTAGTTAAACGTTTGATGTACTTGATATGCCTTGCTAGATTTTTAATGACGAACTTGCGAGATATTTTAGAAAGCCTTTTTCATTACACGTTTATGTTAAACGCTTGAATTGAGCATATTTATACGTTTAAAGGTTTATCACGTGTTTTGACTTCCGGATTTAGAGTTTTAAAGTTAGTCACTCACTGGGCTCCATAGCTCATTCTTTCAAAATGTTTTTCCACTTTCAGGTAGAGATCGAGCTCCCGGTGCCTGATACACTGCCAACGTCTGCTGAAAGTTCCAGAACAAGTTCCAGTACGTGGGTGGAGTTGTATATTGAGTCTGTTCATATTGTAAATGTTTTGTAAGGATTGGATAATATAGTCCTAGAGGTCGTGGTTGTATAAACCCTAGTTGTATATGTTTTTGGTTGTGACATCTATATCAAGTTATTATCCGAACCAAGTTATGTCAGGGCGGCACCTCGTGTTTGTTGGAAGTTTTTTTTCAGGGATTCCGCTGTGTTGTGTTTCATGTAGAATGTTTTATATCTATGATTAGTGTTATGAATCAAAGCAGCTCTGATACCAAATGTTGTGAAACTCTCAGGAAATGTATCTAACAACCTTGCTGAAAAACAAGACCTTTAGATCTCAAATCTGAAAACCCCAAAACCGATTTGAAAATCAACCCAAGGAAAGTAAAAACCGGATTACCTTGTCGATCAAATATCTCAAGGCAAGAAACTTGCTTGAGATTCGAATCACTCCACAAGCATGATTGATCAAGTCAAGCTTGAATGATTCTAAGCATGCAACCTAAACTACATAGAATTGCAAAGAAACTTAGCTCTAAGGCTAAAGGAAAAGCACAAAGGCTCTTTTTACTACATTTCCAGGTCTTTTTTTTTTCAAATACAACATACATGGCTTTTTATAGCCTGAAAATTAAACTCTAGAGTAACCTATGGCCATTTGAAGAGTTGTAACTCTCATCCTCATTAATACCATAATGACCACTAGCTAAATTGTAACCTAAAACATTGATAACAAAACTTAAAAACTGAAAATTACATAGAAACTCCCTTAAATCCGAGAATTAAAAACCCCATCAACCAACTATGTCTTGTAACATCCCAAAGAATAAATGAAGCTCTACTTGATGTATTTTGAAGTAGCTTGAAGTGTGGTTCCATCATCGATGCTTGACTTGCTCTTAATGAACTTGACATGTAGTTGAGTTCATTCGATACAACTTGAGTTCCTTCAATGCTAGTTGACTTCAACTTTATTGACATTTGACTTCATTCAATACAACTTAATTTTGAATCTGTTTTTTAGCATCACACAAGACATCTTGGTTCATAACATCCTCTCCCTCTTCAAGAGGATTCGTCCTCGAATCTTGTTGTGAGACGTTGCTGTAAAAACATGTTAAGAAAAGAAAACACAAAGGACCTCACAACACTCTTTTATGTGTTCACACTCACGAAAATTTAGGCCACTTGTGTTTGCACACATTTTCACAAATCACTCGGTATGAACTCTCATTCTCATCTCTCAAGATTGGAAGTGGTAAAGCCAAGATCATTTGCAATTCTTGTAATTGAAAGCATATATCAAACAAGCTGAACCTCTATGAAGGATTCCAAATTAAAATTATGAAATGAGAGAAATAAATGGACAAAATGTGAGATTGAAAAATGAATTATATGGAGGATGGAATTCTGACAATAATGAATGCTGGTATATGGTTCTGAAGGTGATTTATAACACTTTGGAAAGTGGAAGACTGAATTTAAGGTCATTGACTATACTTTAAACAAAGGAGTTACAATCTGAAACTAATGGCTGAAAAATTCAATAAGCAGAAAAGTAATTGCCCATATTTAATGCATAACAACCAACTCTATATAAATTGAATGTGTAACTGATATAATTAGCCATATTAAAACACAATTGATGAATTAACACCAGTAAAATTCGGATCTATCAAGCTTTGGAGGCAAAAATGACATGAACAAAACAAGAACACACATTCTCGGGTATAGCAGTTTTTCCAGAACAGATTGCAAAACTTCACACGTTTCACCCTCAAGGCATTTGAATTAGAAATTCACGAAGAAGGAAAAGTTGTAGCTTACACAAATATCTACAATATCATAGAAGACATTAAGATGAAATACCCTACGGAATTATGAGTTTCTGGAGCGTTTAGGCAGACTACGAAACTGGACAGATTAAAAAAAATAACTAGAGAACTAAAAACAAATTCAACAGAAACACAAAGGAAACATATATCCGATCTTGAGCCCAAAGCTCTGATACCAAATGTTATGAATCAAAGCAGCTCTGATACCAAATGTTGTGAAACTCTCAGGAAATGTATCTAACAACCTTGCTGAAAAACAAGACCTTTAGATCTCAAATCTGAAAACCCCAAAACCGATTTGAAAATCAACCCAAGGAAAGTAAAAACCGGATTACCTTGTCGATCAAATATCTCAAGGCAAGAAACTTGCTTGAGATTCGAATCACTCCACAAGCATGATTGATCAAGTCAAGCTTGAATGATTCTAAGCATGCAACCTAAACTACATAGAATTGCAAAGAAACTTAGCTCTAAGGCTAAAGGAAAAGCACAAAGGCTCTTTTTACTACATTTCCAGGTCTTTTTTTTTTCAAATACAACATACATGGCTTTTTATAGCCTGAAAATTAAACTCTAGAGTAACCTATGGTCATTTGAAGAGTTGTAACTCTCATCCTCATTAATACTATAATGACCACTAGCTAAATTGTAACCTAAAACATTGATAACAAAACTTAAAAACTGAAAATTACATAGAAACTCCCTTAAATCCGAGAATTAAAAACCCCATCAACCAACTATGTCTTGTAACATCCCAAAGAATAAATGAAGCTCTACTTGATGTATTTTGAAGTAGCCTGAAGTGTGGTTCCATCATCGATGCTTGACTTGCTCTTAATGAACTTGACATGTAGTTGAGTTCATTTGATACAACTTGACTTCCTTCAATGCTAGTTGACTTCAACTTTATTGACATTTGACTTCATTCAATACAACTTCATTCGGACGAATTTGAGTTCCAAGCTCTCTCGAAACTCAAACGGAGCAAAGTTTGGACCAACTTCGTCCAAAATAGATGAAAAACTCTCATTGTGACGAACTTTGGGTTTCGAGCTCTCCAAAACTTAAAGGAAGTAAAGTTTGGACCATGCGTCGTCCAAACCACCAAAAGAACTCTCATTCGGACCAACTTTGAGTTCCAAACTCTCTCGAAACTCAGACGGAGCAAAGTTTGGACCAACTTCGTCAAAACTAGGTGAAAAACTCTCATTGGGACGAACTTTCGATTCCGAGCACTCAAAAACTTAAACGGAGTAAAGTTTGGACCATGTGTCGTCCAAACCACCTAAAGAACTCTTATTCGAACGAACTTTGTGTTCGAAACTCTCTCGAAACTCAAACGGAGCAAAGTTTGGACCAACTTCGTCTAAACTAGATTAAAAACTCTCATTGGGACGAACTTTGGGTTCCGAGCTCTCAAAAACTTAAACGGAGTAAAGTTTGGACCATGTGTCGTCCAAACAACCTAAAGAACTATCGTTGGGACGAACTTTGAGTTCCAAACTCTCTCGAAACTAAAATGGAGCAAAGTTTGGACCAACTTCGTCCAAACTAGATGAAAAACTCTCATTGGGACGAACTTTGGGTTTCGAGCTCTCAAAAACTTAAACGGAGTAAAGTTTGGACCATGTGTCGTCCAAAACACCTAAAGAACTCTCATTCGGACGAACTTTGAGTTCCAAACTCTCTCGAAACTAAAACGGAGCAAAGTTTGGACCAACTTCGTCCAAACTAGGTGAAAAACTCTCATTGGGACGAACTTTCGATTCCGAGAACTCAAAAACTTAAACGGAGTAAAGTTTGGACCATGTGTCGTCCAAACCACCTAAAGAACTCTCATTCGAACGAACTTTGTGTTCCAAACTCCCTCGAAACTCAAACGGAGCAAAGTTTGGACAAACTTCGTCCAAACTAGATTAAAAACTCTCATTGAAACGAACTTTGGGTTCCGAGCTCTCAAAAACTTAAAGGAAGTAAAGTTTGGACCATGTGTCGTGCAAACCACCTAAAGAACTCTCATTCGGACGAACTTTGAGTTGCAAACTCTCTCGAAACTAAAATGGAGCAAAGTTTGGACCAACTTTGTCCAAACTAGGTGAAAAACTCTCATTGGGACGAACTTTCGATTCCGAGCACTCAAAAACTTAAACGGAGTAAAGTTTGGACCATGTGTCGTCCAAACCACCTAAAGAACTCTCATTCGAAGGAACTTTTTGTACCAACCTCCCTCGAAACTCAAACGGATCAAAGCTTGGACCAACTTCGTCCAAACTAGATTAAAAACTCTCATCTGGATGAACTTTGGGTTCCGAGCTCTCAAAAACTTAAAGGAAGTAAAGTTTGGACCATGTGTCGTCCAAACCACCTAAAGAACTCTCATTCGGACGAACTTTGAGTTCCAAACTCTCTCGAAACTCAAACGGAGCAAAGTTGGACCAACTTCGTCCAAACTAGATTAAAAACTCTCATTGGGACGAACTTTGGGTTCCGAGCTCTCAAAAACTTAAACGGAGTAAAGTTTGGACCATGTGTCGTCCAAACCACCTAAAGAACTATCATTGGAACGAACCTTGAATTCCAAACTCTCTCGAAACTCAAATGGAGCAAAGTTTGGACGAACATCGTCCAAACTAGATGAAAAACTCTCATTGGGACGAACTTAGGGTTCCGAGCTCCCAAAAACTTAAACAGAGTAAAGTTTGGACCATGTGTCGTCCAAACCACCTAAAGAACTCTCATTCGGACGAACTTTGAGTTCCAAACTCTCTCGAAACTAAAACGGAGCAAAGTTTGGACAAACTTAGTCCAAACTAAGTGAAAAACTCTCATTGGGACGAACTTTCGATTCCGAGCACTCAAAAACTTAAACGGAGTAAAGTTTGGACCATGTGTCGTCCAAACCACCTAAAGAACTCTCATTCGAACGAACTTTGTGTTCCAAACTCCCTCGAAACTCAAACGGAGCAAAGTTTGGACCAACTTCGTCCAAACTAGATTAAAAACTGTCATTGGGACGAACTTTGGGTTCCGAGATCTCAAAAACTTAAAGGAAGTAAAGTTTGGACCATGTGTCGTGCAAACCACCTAAAGAACACTCATTCGGACGAACTTGGAGTTCCAAACTCTATCGAAACTAAAACGGAGCAAAGTTTGGACCAACTTCGTCCAAACTAGGTTAAAAACTCTCATTGGGACGAACTTTGGGTTCCGAGCTCTCAAAAACTTAAAGGAAGTAAAGTTTGGACCATGTGTCGTCCAAACCACCTAAAGAACTCTCATTCGGACGAACTTTGAGTTCCAAACTCTCTCGAAACTCAAACGTAGCAAAGTTTGGACCAACTTCGTCCAAACTAGATTAAAAACTCTCATTGGGACGAACTTTGCGTTCCGAGCTCTCAAAAACTTAAACGGAGTAAAGTTTGGACTATGTGTCGTCAAAACAACCTAAACAACTCTCATTCGGACGAACTTTGAGTTCCAAACTCTCTCGAAACTCAAACGGAGCAAAGTTTGGACCAAATTCGTCCAAACTAGATGAAAAACTCTCATTGGGACGAACTTTGGGTTTCGAGCTCTCAAAAACTTAAACGGAGTAAAGTTTGGACCATGTGTCGTCCAAACCACCTAAAGAACTCTCATTCGAAGAACCTTTTTGTTCCAAACTCCCTCGAAACTCAAACGGAGCAAAGCTTGGACCAACTTCGTCCAAACTAGATTAAAAACTCTAATTGGGACGAACTTTGGGTTCCGAGCTCTCAAAAAGTTAAAGGAAGTAAAGTTTAGACCATGTGTCGTCCAAACCACCTAAAGAACTCTCATTCGGACCAACTTTGAGTTCCAAACTCTCTCGAAACTCAAACGGAGCAAAGTTTGGACCAACTTCGTCCAAAGTAAATTAAAAACTCTCATTGGGACGAACTTTGGGTTTCGAGCTCTCAAAAACTTAAACGGAGTAAAGTTTGGACCATGTGTCGTCAAAACAACCTAAACAACTCTCATTCGGACGAACTTTGAGTTCCAAACTCTCTCGAAACTCAAACGGAGCAAAGTTTGGACCAACTTCGTCCAAACTAGATGAAAAACTCTCATTGGGACGAACTTTGGGTTTCGAGCTCTCAAAAACTTAAACGGAGTAAAGTTTGGACCATGTGTCGTCCAAACCACCTAAAGAACTCTCATTCGAAGAACCTTTTTCTTCCAAACTCCCTCGAAACTCAAACGGAGCAAAGCTTGGACCAACTTCGTCCAAACTAGATTAAAAACTCTAATTGGGACGAACTTTGGGTTCCGAGCTCTCAAAAAGTTAAAGGAAGTAAAGTTTAGACCATGTGTCGTCCAAACCACCTAAAGAACTCTCATTCGGACCAACTTTGAGTTCCAAACTCTCTCGAAACTCAAACGGAGCAAAGTTTGGACCAACTTCGTCCAAAGTAAATTAAAAACTCTCATTGGGACGAACTTTGGGTTTCGAGCTCTCAAAAACTTAAACGGAGTAAAGTTTGGACCATGTGTCGTCCAAACCACCTAAAGAACTATCATTTGGACGAACTTTGAATTCAAAACTCTCTCGAAACTCAAATGGAGCAAAGTTTGGACCAACTTCGTCCAAACTAGATTAAAAACTGTAAATGGGACGAACTTTGGGTTTCGAACTCTCAAAAACTTAAACGGAGTAAAGTTTGGACCATGTGTCGTCCAAACCACCTAAAGAACTCTCATTCGGACGAACTTTAAATTCCAAACTCTCTCGAATATCAAATGGAGAAAAGTTTGGACCAACTTCGTCCAAACTAGATGAAAACCTCTCATTGGGACGAACTTTGCGTTTCGAGCTCTCAAAAACATAACAGAGTAAAGTTTGGACCATGTGTCGTCCAAACCACCTAAAGAACTATCATTGGAACGAACTTTGAGTTCCAAACTCTCTCGAAACTCAAATGGAGCAAAGTTTGGACCAACATCGTCCAAACTAGATGAAAAACTCTCATTGGGACGAACTTTCGATTCTGAGCACTCAAAAACTTAAACGGAGTAAAGTTTGGACCATGTGTCGTCCAAACCACCTAAAGAACTCTCATTCGAACGAACTTTGTGTTCCAAACTCTCTCGAAACTCAAACGGAGCAAAGTTTGGACCAACTTCGTCCAAACTAGATTAAAAACTCTCATTGGGACGAACTTTGGGTTCCGAGCTCTCATAAACTTAAACGGAGTAAAGTTTGGACCATGTGTCGTCGAAACCACCTAAAGAACTATCGTTGGGACGAACTTTGAGTTCCAAACTCTCTCGAAACTCAAATGGAGAAAAGTTTGGACCAACTTCGTCCAAACTAGATGAAAAACTCTCATTGGGACGAACTTTGGGTTTCGAGCTCTCAAAAACTTAAACGGAGTAAAGTTTGGACCATGTGTCGTCCAAACCACCTAAAGAACTATCATTCGAAGGAACTTTGAGTTCCAAACTCTCTCGAAACTAAAACGGAGCAAAGTTTGGACCAACTTCGTCCAAACTAGGTGAAAAACTCTCATTGGGACGAACTTTCGATTCCGAGCACTCTAAAACTTAAACAGAGTAAAGTTTGGACCATGTGTCGTCCTAACAACCTAAAGAAGTCTCATTCGAACGAACTTTTTGTTCCAAACTCCCTCGAAACTCAAACGGAGCAAAGTTTGGACCAACTTCGTCCAAACTAGATTAAAAACTCTCATTGGGACGAACTTTGCGTTCCGAGCTCTCAAAAACTTAAAGGAAGTAAAGTTTGGACCATGTGTCGTCCAAACCGCCTAAAGAACTCTCATTCGGACGAACTTTTTGTTCCAAACTCCCTCGAAACTCAAACGGAGCAAAGCTTGGACCAACTTCGTCCAAACTAGATTAAAAACTCTCATTGGGACGAACTTTGGGTTTCGAGCTCTCAAAAACTTAAACGGAGTAAAGTTTGGATCATGAGTTGTCCAAACCACCTAAAGAACTCTCATTCGGACGAACTTTGAGTTCCAAACTCTCTCGAAACTCAAACAGAGCAAACTTTGGACCAACTTCGTCGAAACTAGATTAAAAACTCTCATTGGGACGAACTTTGGGTTCCGAGCTCTCAAAAACTTAAAGGAAGTAAAGTTTGGAGCATGTTTCATCCAAACCACCTAAAGAACTATCATTGGGACGAACTTTGATTCCAAACTCTCTCGAAACCCAAACGGAGCAAAGTTTGGACCAACTTCGTCCAAACTAGGTGAAAAACTCTCATTGGGACGAACTTTCGATTCCGAGCACTCAAAAACTTAAACGGAGTAAAGTTTGGACCATGTGTCGTCCAAACCACCTAAAGAACTCTCATTCGAAGGAACTTTTTGTTCCAAACTCCCTCGAAACTCAAACGGAGCAAAGCTTGGACCAACTTCGTCCAAACTAGATTAAAAACTCTCATTGGGACGAACTTTTGGTTTCGAGCTCTCAAAAACTTAAACGGAGTAAAGTTTGGACCATGTGTCGTCCAAACAACCTAAACAACTCTCATTCGGACGAACTTTGAGTTCCAAACTCTCTCGAAACTCAAACGGAGCAAAGTTTGGACCAATTTCGTCCAAACTAGGTGAAAAACTCTCATTGGGACGAACTTTCGATTCCGAGCACTCAAAAACTTAAACGGAGTAAAGTTTGGACCATGTGTCGTCCAAACCACCTAAAGAACTCTCATTCGAAGGAACTTTTTGTTCCAAACTCCCTCGAAACTCAAACGGAGCAAAGCTTGGACCAACTTCGTCCAAACTAGATTAAAAACTCTCATTGGGACGAACTTTTGGTTTCGAGCTCTCAAAAACTTAAACGGAGTAAAGTTTGGACCATGTGTCGTCCAAACAACCTAAACAACTCTCATTCGGACGAACTTTGAGTTCCAAACTCTCTCGAAACTCAAACGGAGCAAAGTTTGGACCAACTTCGTCCAAACTAGATGAAAAACTCTCATTGGGACGAAGTTTGGGTTTCGAGCTCTCAAAAACTTAAACGGAGTAAAGTTTGGACCATGTGTCGTCCAAACCACCTAAAGAACTATCATTCGGACGAACTTTGATTCAACTCTCTCGAAACTAAAACGGAGCAAAGTTTGGACCAACTTAGTCCAAACTAGGTAAAAAACCCTCATTTGGACGAACTTTCGATTCCGAGCACTCAAAAACTTAAACAGAGTAAGGTTTGGACCATGTGTCGTCCAAACAACCTAAAGAACTCTCATTCGAACGAACTTTTTGTTCCAAACTCCCTCGAAACTCAAACGGAGAAAAGTTTGGACCAACTTCGTCCAAACTAGATTAAAAACTCTCATTGGGACGAACTTTGGGTTCCGAGGTCTCAAAAACTTAAATGAAGTAAAGTTTGGACCATGTGTCGTCCAAACCGCCTAAAGAACTCTCATTCGGACGAACTCTGAGTTCCAAACTCTCTCGAAACTAAAACGGAGCAAAGTTTGGACCAACTTCGTCCAAACTAGGTGAAAAAATCTCATTGGGACGAACTTTCGATTCCGACCACTCAAAAACTTAAACGGAGTAAAGTTTGGACCATGTGCGTCCAAACCACCTAAAGAACTCTCATTCGAAGGAACTTTTTGTTCCAAACTCCCTCGAAACTCAAACGGAGCAAAGTTTGGACCAACTTCGTCCAAACTAGATTAAAAACTCTCATTGGGACGAACTTTGGGTTTCGAGCTCTCAAAAACTTAAACGGAGTAAAGTTTGGACCATGTGTCGTCCAAACCACCTAAAGAATTCTCATTCGAACGAACTTTGTGTTCCAAACTCCCTCGAAACTCAAACGGAGCAAAGTTTGGACCAACTTCGTCCAAACTAGATTAAAAACTCTCATTGGGACGAACTTTGGGTTCCGAGCTCTCAAAAACTTAAAGGAAGTAAAGTATGGAGCATGTATCATGCAAACCACCTAAAGAACTATCATTGGGACGAACTTTGAGTTCCAAACTCTCTCGAAACCCAAACGGCGCAAAGTTTGGACCAACTTCGTCCAAACTAGGTGAAAAACTCTCATTGGGACGAACTTTCGATTCCGAGCACTCAAAAACTTAAACGGAGTAAAGTTTGGACCATGTGTCGTCCAAACCACCTAAAGAACTCTCATTCGAAGGAACTTTTTGTTCCAAACTCCCTCGAAACTCAAACGGAGCAAAGCTTGGACCAACTTCGTCCAAACTAGATTAAAAACTCTCATTGGGACGAACTTTTGGTTTCGAGCTCTCAAAAACTTAAACGGAGTAAAGTTTGGACCATGTGTCGTCCAAACAACCTAAACAACTCTCATTCGGACGAACTTTGAGTTCTAAACTCTCTCGAAACTCAAACGGAGCAAAGTTTGGACCAACTTCGTCCAAACTAGATGAAAAACTCTCATTGGGACGAAGTTTGGGTTTCGAGCTCTCAAAAACTTAAACGGAGTAAAGTTTGGACCATGTGTCGTCCAAACCACCTAAAGAACTATCATTCGGACGAACTTTGAGTTCAACTCTCTCGAAACTAAAACGGAGCAAAGTTTGGACCAACTTAGTCCAAACTAGGTGAAAAACTCTCATTTGGACGAACTTTCGATTCCGAGCACTCAAAAACTTAAACAGAGTAAGGTTTGGACCATGTGTCGTCCAAACCACCTAAAGAACTCTCATTCGAAGGAACTTTTTGTTCCAAACTCCCTCGAAACTCAAACGGAGCAAAGCTTGGACCAACTTCGTCCAAACTAGATTAAAAACTCTCATTGGGACGAACTTTGGGTTCCGAGCTCTCAAAAACTTAAATGAAGTAAAGTTTGGACCATGTGTCGTCCAAACCGCCTAAAGAACTCTCATTCGGACGAACTCTGAGTTCCAAATTCTCTCGAAACTAAAACGGAGCAAAGTTTGGACCAACTTCGTCCAAACTAGGTGAAAAAATCTCATTGGGACGAACTTTCGATTCCGACCACTCAAAAACTTAAACGGAGTAAAGTTTGGACCATGTGCGTCCAAACCACCTAAAGAACTCTCATTCGAAGGAACTTTTTGTTCCAAACTCCCTCGAAACTCAAACGGAGCAAAGTTTGGACCAACTTCGTCCAAACTAGATTAAAAACTCTCATTGGGACGAACTTTGGGTTTCGAGCTCTCAAAAACTTAAACGGAGTAAAGTTTGGACCATGTGTCGTCCAAACCACCTAAAGAATTCTCATTCGAACGAACTTTGTGTTCCAAACTCCCTCGAAACTCAAACGGAGCAAAGTTTGGACCAACTTCGTCAGAACTAGATTAAAAACTCTCATTGGGACGAACTTTGGGTTTCGAGCTCTCAAAAACTTAAACGGAGTAAAGTTTGGACCATGTGTCGTCAAAACAACCTAAACAACTCTCATTCGGACGAACTTTGAGTTCCAAACTCTCTCGAAACTCAAACGGAGCAAAGTTTGGACCAACTTCGTCCAAACTAGATGAAAAACTCTCATTGGGACGAACTTTGGGTTTCGAGCTCTCAAAAACTTAAACGAAGTAAAGTTTGGACCATGTGTCGTCCAAACCACCTAAAGAACTATCATTTGGACGAACTTTGAGTTCCAAACTCTCTCGAAACTAAAACGGAGCAAAGTTTGGACCAACTTCGTCCAAACTAGGTGAAAAACTCTCATTGGGACGAACTTTCGATTCCGAGCACTCTAAAACTTAAACAGAGTAAAGTTTGGACCATGTGTCGTCCAAACAACCTAAAGAAGTCTCATTCGAACGAACTTTTTGTTCCAAACTCCCTCGAAACTCAAACGGAGCAAAGTTTGGACCAACTTCGTCCAAACTAGATTAAAAACTCTCATTGGGACGAACTTTGGGTTCCGAGCTCTCAAAAACTTAAAGGAAGTAAAGTTTGGACCATGTGTCGTCCAAACCGCCTAAAGAACTCTCATTCGGACGAACTTTTTGTTCCAAACTCCCTCGAAACTCAAACGGAGCAAAGCTTGGACCAACTTCGTCCAAACTAGATTAAAAACTCTCATTGGGACGAACTTTGGGTTTCAAGCCCTCAAAAACTTAAACGGAGTAAAGTTTGGATCATGAGTTGTCCAAACCACCTAAAGAACTCTCATTCGGACGAACTTTGAGTTCCAAACTCTCTCGAAACTCAAACAGAGCAAACTTTGGACCAACTTCGTCGAAACTAGATTAAAAACTCTCATTGGGACGAACTTTGGGTTCCGAGCTCTCAAAAACTTAAAGGAAGTAAAGTTTGGAGCATGTTTCATCCAAACCACCTAAAGAACTATCATTGGGACGAACTTTGAGTTCCAAACTCTCTCGAAACCCAAACGGAGCAAAGTTTGGACCAACTTCGTCCAAACTAGGTGAAAAACTCTCATTGGGACGAACTTTCGATTCCGAGCACTCAAAAACTTAAACGGAGTAAAGTTTGGACCATGTGTCGTCCAAACCACCTAAAGAACTCTCATTCGAAGGAACTTTTTTTTCCAAACTCCCTCGAAACTCAAACGGAGCAAAGCTTGGACCAACTTCGTCCAAACTAGATTAAAAACTCTCATTGGGACGAACTTTTGGTTTCGAGCTCTCAAAAACTTAAACGGAGTAAAGTTTGGACCATGTGTCGTCCAAACCACCTAAACAACTCTCATTCGGACGAACTTTGAGTTCCAAACTCTCTCGAAACTCAAACGGAGCAAAGTTTGGACCAACTTCGTCCAAACTAGATGAAAAACTCTCATTGGGACGAAGTTTGGGTTTCGAGCTCTCAAAAACTTAAACGGAGTAAAGTTTGGACCATGTGTCGTCCAAACCACCTAAAGAACTATCATTCGGACGAACTTTGAGTTCAACTCTCTCGAAACTAAAACGGAGCAAAGTTTGGACCAACTTAGTCCAAACTAGGTGAAAAACTCTCATTTGGACGAACTTTCGATTCCGAGCACTCAAAAACTTAAACAGAGTAAGGTTTGGATCATGTGTCGTCCAAACAACCTAAAGAACTCTCATTCGAACGAACTTTTTGTTCCAAACTCCCTCGAAACTCAAACGGAGCAAAGTTTGGACCAACTTCGTCCAAACTAGATAAAAAACTCTCATTGGGACGAACTTTGGGTTTCGAGCTCTCAAAAACTTAAATGAAGTAAAGTTTGGACCATGTGTCGTCCAAACCGCCTAAAGAACTCTCATTCAGACGAACTCTGAGTTCCAAACTCTCTCGAAACTAAAACGGAGCAAAGTTTGGACCAACTTCGTCCAAACTAGGTGAAAAAATCTCATTGGGACGAACTTTCGATTCCGACCACTCAAAAACTTAAACGGAGTAAAGTTTGGACCATGTGCGTCCAAACCACCTAAAGAACTCTCATTCGAAGGAACTTTTTGTTCCAAACTCCCTCGAAACTCAAACGGAGCAAAGTTTGGACCAACTTCGTCCAAACTAGATTAAAAACTCTCATTGGGACGAACTTTGGGTTTCGAGCTCTCAAAAACTTAAACGGAGTAAAGTTTGGACCATGTGTCGTCCAAACCACCTAAAGAATTCTCATTCGAACGAACTTTGTGTTCCAAACTCCCTCGAAACTCAAACGGAGCAAAGTTTGGACCAACTTCGTCCAAACTAGATTAAAAACTCTCATTGGGACGAACTTTGGGTTTCGAGCTCTCAAAAACTTAAACGGAGTAAAGTTTGGACCATGTGTCGTCAAAACAACCTAAACAACTCTCATAAGGACGAACTTTGAGTTCCAAACTCTTTCGAAACTCAAACGGAGCAAAGTTTGGACAAACTTCGTCCAAACTAGATGAAAAATTCTCATTGGGACGAACTTTGGGTTTCGAACTCTCATAAACTTTAAGGAAGTAAAGTTTGGACCATGTGTCCTCCAAACCACCTAAAGAACTCACATTCGGACGAACTTTGAGTTCCAAACTCTATCGAAACTCAAACGGAGCAAAGTTTGGACCAACTTCGTCCAAACTTGATGAAAAACTCTCATTGGGACGAACTTTGGGTTCCGAGCTCTGAAAAACTTCAACGGAGTAAAGTTTTGACCATGTGTCGTCCAAACCACCTAAAGAACTCTCATTCGGACGAACTTTGAGTTCCAAGCTCTCTCGAAACTCAAACGGAGCAAAGTTTGGACCAACATCGTTCAAACTAGATGAAAAACTCTCATTGTGACGAACTTTGGGTTTCGAGCTCTCCAAAACTTAAAGGAAGTAAAGTTAGGACCATGCGTCGTCCAAACCACCAAAAGAACTCTCATTCGGACGAACTTTGAGTTCCAAACTCTCTCGAAACTCAAACGGAGCAAAGTTTGGACCAACGTCGTCCAAACTAGATGAAAAACTCTCATTGGGACGAACTTTGGGTTCCGAACTCTCATAAACTTAAAGGAAGTAAAGTTTGGACCATGTGTCGTCCAAACCACCTAAAGAACTTTCATTCGGACGAACTTTGAGTTCCAAACTCTCTCGAAACTCAAACGGAGCAAAGTTTGGACCAACTTCGTCCAAACTAGATGAAAAACTCTCATTGGGACGAACTTTGGGTTCCGAACTCTCATAAACTTAAGGGAAGTAAAGTTTGGACCATGGGTCGTCCAAACCACCTAAAGAACTATCATTCCGACGAACTTTGAGTTCCAAACTCTCTCGAAACTCAAACGGAGCAAAGTTTGGACCAACTTCGTCCAAACTAGATGAAAAACTCTCATTGGGACGAACTTTGGGTTTCGAGCTCTCCAAAACTTAAAGGAAGTAAAGTTTGGACCATGCGTCGTCAAAACAGCCTAAAGAACTCTCATTCGGACGAAATTTGAGTTCCAAACTCTCTCGAAACTCAAACGGAGCAAAGTTTGGACCAACTTCGTCCAAACTAGATGTAAAACTCTCATTGGGACGAACTTTGGGTTCCGAGCTCTCAAAAACTTAAACGGAGTAAAGTTTGGACCATGTGTCATCCAAACCACCTAAAGAACTATCATTCGGACGAACTTTGAGTTCCAAAGTCTCTCGAAACTCAAACGGGGCAAAGTTTGGACCAACTTCGTCCAAACTAGATGAAAAACTCTCGTTGTGACGAACTTTGGGTTTCGAGCTCTCCAAAACGAAAACGGAGTAAAGTTTGGACCATGTGTCGTCCAAACCACCTAAAGAACTCTCATTCAGACGAACTTTGAGTTCCAAACTCTCTCGAAACTAAAACGGAGCAAAGTTTGGACAAACCTCGTCCAAACTAGGTGAAAAACTCTCATTGGGACGAACTTTGGGTTTCGAGCTCTAAAAAACTTAAACGGAGTAAAGTTTGGACCATGTGTCGTCCAAACCACCAAAAGAACTCTCATTCGGACGAACTTTGAGTTCCAAACTCTCTCGAAACTCAAACGGAGCAAAGTTTGGACCAACTTCGTCCAAACTAGATTAGAAACTCTCATTGGGACGAACTTTGAGTTCTGAGCTCTCAAAAACATAAAGGAAGTAAAGTTTGGACCATGTGTCGTCCAAACGACCTAAAGAACTCTCATTCGGACGAACTTGGAGTTCTAAACTCTCTCAAAACTCAAATGGAGCAATGTTTGGACAAACTTCGTCCAAACTAGATGAAAAACTCTCATTGGGACGAACTTTGGGTTTCGAGCTCTCAAAAACTTAAACGGAGTAAAGTTTGGACCATGTGTCGTCCAAACCACCTAAGGAACTATCATTGGGACGAACTTTGAGTTCCAAACTCTCTCGAAACTCAAATCGAGCAAATTTTGGACCAACTTCGTCCAATGTAGATGAAAAACTCTCACTCGGACGAACTTTGGGTTTCGAGCTCTCAAAAACTTAAACGGAGTAAAGTTTGGACCATGTGTCGTCGAAACCACCAAAAGAACTCTCATTCGGACGAACTTTGAGTTCCAAACTCTCTCGAAACTCAAACGGAGCAAAGTTTGGACCAACTTCGTCCAAACTAGATGAAAAACTCTCATTGGGACGAACTTTGAGTTCTGAGCTCTCAAAAACATAAAGGAAGTAAAGTTTGGACCATGTGTCGTCCAAACGACCTAAAGAACTCTCATTCGGACGAACTTGGAGTTCTAAACTCTCTCAAAACTCAAATGGAGCAATGTTTGGACAAACTTCGTCCAAACTAGATGAAAAACTCTCATTGGGTCGAACTTTGGGTTTCGAGCTCTCAAAAACTTAAACGGAGTAAAGTTTGGACCATGTGTCGTCCAAACCACCTAAGGAACTATCATTGGGACGAACTTTGAGTTCCAAACTCTCTCGAAACTCAAATCGAGCAAAGTTTGGACCAACTTCGTCAAAAGTAGATGAAAAACCCTCATTGGGACGAACTTTGGGTTTCGAGCTCTCAAAAACTTAAGCGGAGTAAAGTTTGGACCATGTGTCGTCCAAACCACCTAAAGAACTCTCATTCGGACGAACTTTGAGTTCCAAACTCTCTCGAAACTAAAACGTAGCAAAGTTTGGACCAACTTTGTCCAAACTAGGTGAAAAACTCTCATTGGGACGAACATTCGGTTCCGAACTCTCAAAAACTTAAACGGAGTAAAGTTTGGACCATGTGTCGTCCTAACCACCTAAAGAACTCTCATATGAACGAACTTTGTGTTCCAAACTCTCTCGAAACTGAAACGGAGCAAACTTTGGACCAACTTCGTCCAAACTAGATTAAAAACTCTCATTGGGACGAACTTTGGGTTCCGAGCTCTCAAAAACTTAAAGGAAGTAAAGTTTGGACCATGTGTCGTCCAAACCACCTAAAGAACTCTCATTCGGACGAACTTTGAGTTCCAAACTCTCTCGAAACTCAAACGGAGCAAAGTTTGGACCAACTTCGTCCAAACTAGATTAAAAACTCTCATTGGGACGAACTTTGGGTTCCGAGCTCTCAAAAACTTAAACGGAGTAAAGTTTGGACCATGTGTCGTCCAAACCACCTAAAGAACTCTCATTCGGACGAACTTTGAGTTCCAAACACTCTCGAAACTGAAACGGGGCAAAGTTTTGACCAACTTCGTCCAAACTAGATGAAAAACTCTCATTGTGACGAACTTTGGGTTTCGAGCTCTCAAAAACTTAAAGGAAGTAAAGTTTGGACCATGTGTCGTCCAAACCACCTAAAGAACTCTCATTCGGAAGAACTTTGAGTTCCAAACTCTCTCGAAACTCAAATGGAGCAAAGTTTGGACCAACTTCGTCCAAACTATATGAAAAACTCTCAATGGGACGAACTTTGGATTTCGAGCTCTCAAAAACATAAACGGAGTAAAGTTTGGACGATGTGTCGTCCAAACCACCTAAAGAACTCTTATTCGGACGAACCTTGAGTTCCAAACTCTCTCGAAACTCAAATCGAGCAAAGTTTGGACCAACTTCGTCCAAAGTAGATGAAAAACTCTCATTGGGACGAACCTTGGGTTTCGAGCTCTCAAAAACTTAAACGGAGTAAAGTTTGGACCATGTGTCGTCCAAACCACCTAAGGAACTATCATTGGGACGAACTTTGAGTTCCAAACTCTCTCGAAACTCAAATCGAGCAAACTTTGGACCAACTTCGTCCAAAGTAGATGAAAAACTCTCACTGGGACAAACTTTGGGTTTCGAGCACTCAAAAACTTAAACGGAGTAAAGTTTGGACCATGTGTCATCCAAACCACCTAAAGAACTATAATTCGGAGGAACATTGAGTTCCAAACTCTCTCGAAACTGAAATGGAGCAAAGTTTGGACCAACTTCGTCCAAACTAGGTTAAAAACTGTCATTGGGACGAACTTTGGGTTCCGAGCTCTCAAAAACTTAAAGGAAGTAAAGTTTTGAACATGTGTCGTCCAAACCACCTAAAGAACTCTCATTCGGACGAACTTTGAGTTCCAAACTCTCTCGAAACTCAAACGGGGCAAAGTTTGGACCAACTTCGTCCAAACTTGATGAAAAACTCTCATTGTGACGAACTTTGGGTTCCGATCTCTCACAAACTTAAAGGAAGTAAACTTTGGACCATGTGTCGTCCAAACCACCTAAAGAACTCTCATTCGGACGAACTTTGAGTTCCAAACTCTCTCAAAACTCAAACGGGGCAAATTTTGGACCAACTTCGTCCAAAGTAGATGAAAAACTCTCATTGTGACGAACTTTGGGTTTCGAGCTCTCAAAAACTTAAAGGAAGTAAAGTTTGGACCATGTGTCGTCCAAACCACCTAAAGAACTCTCATTCGTACGAACTTTGAGTTCCAAACACTCTCGAAAATGAAACGGGGCAAAGTTTGGACCAACTTCGTCCAAACTAGATGAAAAACTCTCATTGTGACGAACTTTGGGTTTCGAGCTCTCAAAAACTTAAAGGAACTAAAGTTTGGACCATGTGATATGAATCCTACCATACTATCCAAAACTAAAGAAAAGCTTCAAAATGGAGATTCATTAAATGCACTCAAGCTTCATTGAAGACAATTCAAAGTGTCATTTATGGAACATGAACTTCAAGATACTTCAAGTGAGGCTTCATTTATACTTTGGGAGGTTACAAGACATAGTTTGTTGATGGGATTTTCAATTCTCGGATTTAAGGGTGTTTCTATGTAATTTTCAGTTTTAAGTTTTGTTATCAATGTTTTAGGTTACATTTACTTAATGGCTGATTATTGTCATAAAGATGGAATGTTACAACTCTTGATATACCTCATGGAAGGTCTAGGGTTTCAATTTTAAGGCTATATAATGCCATGTAATTCCATTGTAAAAGAAGACTTGGAAATGTAGTAAAAAGAGCCTTTGTGCTTTTCCTTTAGCCTTAGAGCTAAGTTTCTTTGCAATTCTATGTAGTTTAGATTGCATGCTTAGAATCATTCAAGCTTGACTTGATCTATCATGCTTGTGGAGTGATTCGAATCTCAAGCAAGTTTCTTGCCTTGAGATATTTGATCGACAAGGTAATCCGGTTTTTACTTTCCTTGGGTTGATTTTCAAATCGGTTTTGGGGTTTTCAGTTATGTGATCTAAAGGTCTTGTTTTTCAACAAGGTTGTTACATACATTTCCTGAGAGTTTCATAACACCATGTGTCGTCCAAACCACCTAAAGAACTCTCATTCGGACGAACTTTGAGTTCCAAACTCTCTCGAAACTCAAATGGAGCAAAGTTTGGACAAACTTCGTCCAAACTAGGTGAAAAACTCTCATTGGGACGAACTTTGGGTTTCGAGCTCTAAAAAACTTAAATGGAGTAAAGTTTGGACGATGTGTCGTCCAAACCACCTAAAGAACTCTCATTCAGACGAACTTTGAGTTCCAAACTCTCTCGAAACTCAAACGGAGCAAAGTTTGGACCAACTTCGTCCAAACTAGATTAAAAACTCTCATTGGGACGAACTTTGAGTTCCGAGCACTCAAAAACATAAAGGAAGTAAAGTTTGGACCATGTGTCGTCCAAACGACCTAAAAAACTCTCATTCGGACGAACTTTGAGTTCTAAACTCTCTCAAAACTCAAATGGAGCAAAGTTTGGACCAACTTCGTCGAAACTATATGAAAAACTCTCAATGGGACGAACTTTGGCTTTCGAGTTCTCAAAAACATAAACGGAGTAAAGTTTGGACCATGTGTTGTCCAAACCACCTAAAGAACTCTCATTCGGACGAACCTTGAGTTCCAAACTATCTCGAAACTCAAACGGAGCAAAGTTTGGACAAACTTCGTCCAAACTAGGTGAAAAACTCTCATTGGGACGAACTTTGGGTTTCGAGCTCTAAAAAACTTAAATGGAGTAAAGTTTGGACGATGTGTCGTCCAAACCACCTAAAGAACTCTCATTCAGACGAACTTTGAGTTCCAAACTTTCTCGAAACTCAAACGGAGCAAAGTTTGGACCAACTTCGTCCAAACTAGATTAAAAACTCTCATTGGGACGAACTTTCAGTTCCGAGCACTCAAAAACATAAAGGAAGTAAAGTTTGGACCATGTGTCGTCCAAACGACCTAAAAAACTCTCATTCGGACGAACTTTGAGTTCTAAACTCTCTCAAACCCAAATGGAGCAAAGTTTGGACGAACTTCGTCCAAACTAGATGACAAACTCTCATTAGGACGTACTTTGGGTTCCGAGCTCTCAAAAACTTAAACGGAGTAAAGTTTGGACCATGTGTCGTCCAAACCACCTAAAGAACTATCATTGGGACGAACTTTGAGTTCCAAACTCTCTCGAAACTCAAATCGAGCAAAGTTTGGACCAGCTTCGTCCAAAGTAGATGAAAAACTCTCATTGGGACGAACCTTGGGTTTCGAGCTCTCAAAAACTTAAACGGAGTAAAGTTTGGACCATGTGTCGTCCAAACCACCTAAGGAACTATCATTGGGACGAACTTTGAGTTCCAAACTCTCTCGAAACTCAAATCGAGCAAAGTTTGGACCAACTTCGTCCAAAGTAGATGAAAAACTCTCACTGGGACAAACTTTGGGTTTCGAGCTCTCAAAAACTTAAACGGAGTAAAGTTTGGACCATGTGTCGTCCAAACCACCTAAAGAACAATAATTCGGAGGAACATTGAGTTCCAAAATCTCTCGAAACTGAAATGGAGCAAAGTTTGGACCAACTTTTTCCAAACTAGATGAAAACCTCTCATTGGGACGAACTTTGGGTTTCGAGCTCTCAAAAACTTAAACGGAGTAAAGTTTGGACCATGTGTCGTCCAAACCACCTAAAGAACTCTCATTCGGATGAACTTTGAGTTCGAAACTCTCTTGAAACTCAAACAGAGCAAAGTTTGGACCAACTTCGTCCAAACTAGATTAAAAACTGTCATTGGGACGAACTTTGGGTTCCGAGCTCTCAAAAACTTAAAGGAAGTAAAGTTTTGAACATGTGTCGTCCAAACAACCTAAAGAACTCTCATTCGGACGAACTTTGAGTTCCAAACTCTCTCGAAACTCAAACGGGGCAAAGTTTGGACCAACTTCGTCCAAACTTGATGAAAAACTCTCATTGTGACGAACTTTGGGTTCCGAGCTCTCACAAACTTAAAAGGAAGTAAACTTTGGACCATGTGTCGTCCAAACCACCTAAAGAACTCTCATTCGGACGAACTTTGAGTTCCAAACTCTCTCAAAACTCAAACGGGGCAAATTTTGGACCAACTTCGTCCAAAGTAGATGAAAAACTCTCATTGTGACGAACTTTGGGTTTCGAGCTCTCAAAAACTTAAAGGAAGTAAAGTTTGGACCATGTGTCGTCCAAACCACCTAAAGAACTCTCATTCGGACGAAGTTTGAGTTCCAAACACTCTCGAAACTGAAACGGGGCAAAGTTTGGACCAACTTCGTCCAAACTAGATGAAAAACTCTCATTGTGACGAACTTTGGGTTTCGAGCTCTCAAAAACTTAAAGGAAGTAAAGTTTGGACCATGTGTCGTCCAAACCACCTAAAGAACTCTCATTCGGACGAACTTTGAGTTCCAAACTCTCTCGAAACTCAAATGGAGCAAAGTTTGGACCAACTTCGTCGAAACTATATGAAAAACTCTTAAAGGGACGAACTTTGGCTTTCGAGCTCTCAAAAACATAAACGGAGTAAAGTTTGGACCATGTGTCGTCCAAACCACCTAAAGAACTCTCATTCGGACGAACCTTGAGTTCCAAACTCTCTCGAAACTCAAACGGAGCAAAGTTTGGACAAACTTCGTCCAAACTAGGTGAAAAACTCTCATTGGGACGTCAAACTAGGTGAAAAACTCTCATTGGGACGAACTTTGGGTTTCGAGCTCTAAAAAACTTAAATGGAGTAAAGTTTGGACGATGTGTCGTCCAAACACCCTAAAGAACTCTCATTCAGACGAACTTTGAGTTCCAAACTCTCTCGAAACTCAAACGGAGCAAAGTTTGGACCAACTTCGTCCAAACTAGATTAAAAACTCTCATTGGGACGAACTTTGAGTTCCGAGCTCTCAAAAACATAAAGGAAGTAAAGTTTGGACCATGTGTCGTCCAAACGACCTAAAGAACTCTCATTCGGACGAACTTTTAGTTCTAAACTCTCTAAAAACTCAAATGGAGCAAGATGAAAAACTCTCATTGGGACGTACTTTGGGTTCCGAGCTCTCAAAAACTTAAACGGAGTAAAGTTTGGACCATGTGTCGTCCAAACCACCTAAAGAACTATCATTTGGACGAACTTTGAGTTACAAACTCTCTCGAAACTCAAATGGAGCAAAGTTTGGACCAACTTCGTCCAAAGTAGATGAAAAACTCTCATTGGGACGAACTTTGGGTTTCGAGCTCTCAAAAACTTAAACGGAGTAAAGTTTGGACCATGTGTCGTCCAAACCACCTAAAGAACTCTCATTCGGACGAACTTTGAGTTCCAAACTCTCTCGAAACTCAAACGGAGCAAAGTTTGGACCAACTTCATCCAAACTAGATGAAAAACTCTCATTGGGACGAACTTTGGGTTCCGAGCTCTGAAAAACTTAAACGGAGTAAAGTTCGGACCATGGGTCGTCCAAACCACCTAAAGAACTATCATTCCGACGAACTTTGAGTTCCAAACTCTCTCGAAACTCAAACGGAGAAAAGTTTGGACCAACTTCGTCCAAACTAGATGAAAAACTTTCATTGGGACGAACTTTGGGTTTCGAGCTCTCCAAAACTTAAAGGAAGTAAAGTTTGGACCATGCGTCGTCCAAACCACCTAAAGAACTCTCATTCGGACAAACTTTGAGTTCCAAACTCTCTCGAAACTCAAACGGAGCAAAGTTTGGACCAACTTCGTCCAAACTAGATGTAAAACTCTCATTGGGACGAACTTTGGGTTCCGAGCTCTGAAATACTTAAACGGGGTAAAGTTTGGACCATGGGTCGTCCAAACCACCTAAAGAACTTTCATTCGGACGAACTTTGAGTTCCAAACTCTCTCGAAACTCAAATGGAGCAAAGTTTGGACCAACTTCGTCCAAACTATATGAAAAACTCTCATTGGGACGAACTTTGGGTTTCGAGCTCTCAAAAACTTAAAGGAAGTAAAGTTTGGACCATGTGTCATCCAAACCACCTAAAGAACTCTCATTCGGATGAACTTTGAGTTCCAAACTCTGTTGAAACTCAAACGGAGAAAAGTTTGGACCAACTTCGTCCAAACTAGATGTAAAACTCTCATTGGGACGAACTTTGGGTTCCGAGCTCTCAAAAACTTAAACGGAGTAAAGTTTGGACCATGTGTCGTCCAAACCACCTAAAGAACTCTCATTCGGACGAACTTTGAGTTCCAAACTCTCTCGAAACTCAAACAGAGCAAAGTTTGGACCAACTTCGTCCAAACTAGATGTAAAACTCTCATTGGGACGAACTTTGGGTTCCGAGCTCTGAAATACTTAAACGGGGTAAAGTTTGGACCATGGGTCGTCCAAACCACCTAAAGAACTTTCATTCGGACGAACTTTGAGTTCCAAACTCTCTCGAAACTCAAATGGAGCAAAGTTTGGACCATCTTCGTCCAAACTATATGAAAAACTCTCATTGGGAGGAACTTTGGGTTTCGAGCTCTCAAAAACTTAAAGGAAGTAAAGTTTGGACCATGTGTCATCATAACCACCTAAAGAACTCTCATTCGGATGAACTTTGAGTTCCAAAGTCTATTGAAACTCAAACGGAGCAAAGTTTGGACCAACTTCGTCCAAACTAGATGTAAAACTCTCATTGGGACGAACTTTGGGTTCCGAGCTCTCAAAAACTTAAACGGAGTAAAGTTTGGACCATGTGTCGTCCAAACCACCAAAAGAACTATCATTCGGACGAACTTTGAGTTCCAAGCTCTCTCGAAACTCAAACGGAGCAAAGTTTGGACTAACTTCGTCCAAACTAGATGAAAAACTCTCATTGTGACGAACTTTGGGTTTCGAGCTCTCCAAAACGAAAACGGAGTAAAGTTTGGACCATGTGTCGTCCAAACCACCTAAAGAACTCTCATTCGGACGAACTTTGAGTTCCAAACTCTCTCGAAACTAAAACGGAGCAAAGTTTGGACAAACTTCGTCCAAACTAGGTGAAAAACTCTCATTGGGACGAACTTTGGGTTTCGAGCTCTAAAAAACTTAAACGGAGTAAAGTTTGGACCATGTGTCGTCCAAACCACCAAAAGAACTCTCATTCGGACGAACTTTGAGTTCCAAGCTCTCTCGAAACTCAAACGGAGCAAAGTTTGGACTAACTTCGTCCAAACTAGATGAAAAACTCTCATTGGGACGTACTTTGGGTTCCGAGCGCTCAAAAACTTAAACGGAGTAAAGTTTGGACCATGTGTCGTCCAAACCACCTAAAGAACTATCATTGGGACGAACTTTGAGTTCCAAACTCTCTCGAAACTCAAATCGAGAAAAGTTTGGACCAAATTCGTCCAAAGTAGATGAAAAACTCTCATTGGGACGAACTTTGGGTTTCGAGCTCTCAAAAACTTAAACGGAGTAAAGTTTGGACCATGTGTCGTCCAAACCACCTAAAGAACTCTCATTCGGACGAACTTTGAGTTCCAAACTCTCTCGAAACTAAAACGTAGAAAAGTTTGGACCAACTTCGTCCAAACTAGGTGAAAAACTCTCATTGGGACGAACATTCGGTTCCGAACTCTCAAAAACTTAAACGGAGTAAATTTGGACCATGTGTCGTCCTAACGACCTAAAGAACTCTCATTCGAACGAACTTTGTGTTCCAAACTCTCTCGAAACTCAGACGGAGCAAAGTTTGGACCAACTTCGTCCAAACTAGATGAAAAACTCTCATTGGGACGAACTTTGGGTTCCGAGCTCTGAAAAACTTAAACGGAGTAAAGTTTGGACCATGTGTCGTCCAAACCACCTAAAGAACTCTCATTGCGACGAACTTTGAGTTCCAAACTCTCTCGAAACTCAAACGGAGCAAAGTTTGGACCAAATTTGTCCAAACTAGATGAAAAACTCTCATTGTGACGAACTTTGGGTTTCGAGCTCTCCAAAACTTAAAGGAAGTAAAGTTTGGACCATGCGTCGTCCAAACCACCAAAAGAGCTCTCATTCGGACGAACTTTGAGTTCCAAACTCTCTCGAAAATCAAACGGAGCAAAGTTTGGACCAACTTCGTCCAAACTAGATGAAAAATTCTCATTGGGACGAACTTTGGGTTCCGAGCTCTCATAAACTTAAAGGAAGTAAAGTTTGGACCATGTGTCCTCCAAACCACCTAAAGAACTCACATTCGGACGAACTTTGAGTTCCAAGCTCTCTCGAAACTCAAACGGAGCAAAGTTTGGACCAACTTCGTTCAAACTAGATGAAAAACTCTCATTGTGACGAACTTTTGGTTTCGAGCTCTCCAAAACTTAAAGGAAGTAAAGTTAGGACCATGCGTCGTCCAAACCACCAAAAGAACTCTCATTCGGACGAACTTTGATTTCCAAACTCTCTCGAAACTCAAACGGAGCAAAGTTTGGACCAACTTCGTCCAAACTAGATGAAAAACTCTCATTGGGATGAACTTTGGGTTCCGAACTCTCATAAACTTAAAGGAAGTAAAGTTTGGACCATGTGTCGTCCAAACCACCTAAAGAACTCTCATTCGGACGAACTTTGAGTTCCAAACACTCTCGTAACTGAAACGGGGCAAAGTTTGGACCAACTTCGTCCAAACTAGATGAAAAACTCTCATTGTGACGAACTTTGGGTTTCGAGCTCTCAAAAACTTAAAGGAAGTAAAGTTTGGACCATGTGTCGTCCAAACCACCTAAAGAACTCTCATTCGGACGAACTTTGAGTTCCAAACTCTCTCGAAACTCAAATGGAGCAAAGTTTGGACCAACTTCGTCCAAACTATATGAAAAACTCTCAATGGGACGAACTTTGGGTTTCGAGCTCTCAAAAACATAAACGGAGTAAAGTTTGGAACATGTGTCGTCCAAACCACCTAAAGAACTCTCATTCGGACGAACCTTGAGTTCCAAACTCTCTCCAAATTCAAACGGAGCAAAGTTTGGACAAACTTCGTCCAAACTAGGTGAAAAACTCTCATTGGGACGAACTTTGGGTTTCGAGCTCTAAAAAACTTAAATGGTGTAAAGTTTGGACGTTGTGTCGTCCAAACCACCTAAAGAACTCTCATTCAGACGAACTTTGAGTTCCAAACTCTCTCGAAACACAAACGGAGCAAAGTTTGTACCAACTTCGTCCAAACTAGATTAAAAACTCTCATTGGGACGAACTTTGAGTTCCGAGCTCTCTAAAACTTAAAGGAAGTAAAGTTTGGACCATGTGTCGTCCAAACGACCTAAAGAACTCTCATTCGGACGAACTTTGAGTTCTAAACTCTCTCAAAACTCAAATGGAGCAAAGTTTGGACGAACTTCGTCCAAACTAGATGAAAATCTCTCATTGGGACGTACTTTGGGTTCCGAGCTCTCAAAAACTTAAACGGAGTAAAGTTTGGACCATGTGTCGTCCAAACAACCTAAAGAACTATCATTGGGACGAACTTTGAGTTCCAAACTCTCTCGAAACTCAAATCGAGAAAAGTTTGGACCAAATTCGTCCAAAGTAGATGAAAAACTCTCATTGGGACGAACTTTGGGTTTCGAGCTCTCAAAAACTTAAACGGAGTAAAGTTTGGACCATGTGTCGTCCAAACCACCTAAAGAACTCTCATTCGGACGAACTTTGAGTTCCAAACTCTCTCGAAACTAAAACGTAGAAAAGTTTGGACCAACTTCGTCCAAACTAGGTGAAAAACTCTCATTGGGACGAACATTCGGTTCCGAACTCTCAAAAACTTAAACGGAGTAAATTTGGACCATGTGTCGTCCTAACGACCTAAAGAACTCTCATTCGAACGAACTTTGTGTTCCAAACTCTCTCGAAACTCAGACGGAGCAAAGTTTGGACCAACTTCGTCCAAACTAGATGAAAAACTCTCATTGGGACGAACTTTGGGTTCCGAGCTCTGAAAAACTTAAACGGAGTAAAGTTTGGACCATGTGTCGTCCAAACCACCTAAAGAACTCTCATTGCGACGAACTTTGAGTTCCAAACTCTCTCGAAACTCAAACGGAGCAAAGTTTGGACCAAATTTGTCCAAACTAGATGAAAAACTCTCATTGTGACGAACTTTGGGTTTCGAGCTCTCCAAAACTTAAAGGAAGTAAAGTTTGGACCATGCGTCGTCCAAACCACCAAAAGAGCTCTCATTCGGACGAACTTTGAGTTCCAAACTCTCTCGAAACTCAAACGGAGCAAAGTTTGGACCAACTTCGTCCAAACTAGATGAAAAATTCTCATTGGGACGAACTTTGGGTTCCGAGCTCTCATAAACTTAAAGGAAGTAAAGTTTGGACCATGTGTCCTCCAAACCACCTAAAGAACTCACATTCGGACGAACTTTGAGTTCCAAGCTCTCTCGAAACTCAAACGGAGCAAAGTTTGGACCAACTTCGTTCAAACTAGATGAAAAACTCTCATTGTGACGAACTTTTGGTTTCGAGCTCTCCAAAACTTAAAGGAAGTAAAGTTAGGACCATGCGTCGTCCAAACCACCAAAAGAACTCTCATTCGGACGAACTTTGATTTCCAAACTCTCTCGAAACTCAAACGGAGCAAAGTTTGGACCAACTTCGTCCAAACTAGATGAAAAACTCTCATTGGGATGAACTTTGGGTTCCGAACTCTCATAAACTTAAAGGAAGTAAAGTTTGGACCATGTGTCGTCCAAACCACCTAAAGAACTCTCATTCGGACGAACTTTGAGTTCCAAACACTCTCGTAACTGAAACGGGGCAAAGTTTGGACCAACTTCGTCCAAACTAGATGAAAAACTCTCATTGTGACGAACTTTGGGTTTCGAGCTCTCAAAAACTTAAAGGAAGTAAAGTTTGGACCATGTGTCGTCCAAACCACCTAAAGAACTCTCATTCGGACGAACTTTGAGTTCCAAACTCTCTCGAAACTCAAATGGAGCAAAGTTTGGACCAACTTCGTCCAAACTATATGAAAAACTCTCAATGGGACGAACTTTGGGTTTCGAGCTCTCAAAAACATAAACGGAGTAAAGTTTGGAACATGTGTCGTCCAAACCACCTAAAGAACTCTCATTCGGACGAACCTTGAGTTCCAAACTCTCTCGAAATTCAAACGGAGCAAAGTTTGGACAAACTTCGTCCAAACTAGGTGAAAAACTCTCATTGGGACGAACTTTGGGTTTCGAGCTCTAAAAAACTTAAATGGTGTAAAGTTTGGACGTTGTGTCGTCCAAACCACCTAAAGAACTCTCATTCAGACGAACTTTGAGTTCCAAACTCTCTCGAAACACAAACGGAGCAAAGTTTGTACCAACTTCGTCCAAACTAGATTAAAAACTCTCATTGGGACGAACTTTGAGTTCCGAGCTCTCTAAAACTTAAAGGAAGTAAAGTTTGGACCATGTGTCGTCCAAACGACCTAAAGAACTCTCATTCGGACGAACTTTGAGTTCTAAACTCTCTCAAAACTCAAATGGAGCAAAGTTTGGACGAACTTCGTCCAAACTAGATGAAAATCTCTCATTGGGACGTACTTTGGGTTCCGAGCTCTCAAAAACTTAAACGGAGTAAAGTTTGGACCATGTGTCGTCCAAACAACCTAAAGAACTATCATTGGGACGAACTTTGAGTTCCAAACTCTCTCGAAACTCAAATCGAGAAAAGTTTGGACCAAATTCGTCCAAAGTAGATGAAAAACTCTCATTGGGACGAACTTTGGGTTTCGAGCTCTCAAAAACTTAAACGGAGTAAAGTTTGGACCATGTGTCGTCCAAACCACCTAAAGAACTCTCATTCGGACGAACTTTGAGTTCCAAACTCTCTCGAAACTAAAACGTAGAAAAGTTTGGACCAACTTCGTCCAAACTAGGTGAAAAACTCTCATTGGGACGAACATTCGGTTCCGAACTCTCAAAAACTTAAACGGAGTAAATTTGGACCATGTGTCGTCCTAACGACCTAAAGAACTCTCATTCGAACGAACTTTGTGTTCCAAACTCTCTCGAAACTCAGACGGAGCAAAGTTTGGACCAACTTCGTCCAAACTAGATGAAAAACTCTCATTGGGACGAACTTTGGGTTCCGAGCTCTGAAAAACTTAAACGGAGTAAAGTTTGGACCATGTGTCGTCCAAACCACCTAAAGAACTCTCATTGCGACGAACTTTGAGTTCCAAACTCTCTCGAAACTCAAACGGAGCAAAGTTTGGACCAAATTTGTCCAAACTAGATGAAAAACTCTCATTGTGACGAACTTTGGGTTTCGAGCTCTCCAAAACTTAAAGGAAGTAAAGTTTGGACCATGCGTCGTCCAAACCACCAAAAGAGCTCTCATTCGGACGAACTTTGAGTTCCAAACTCTCTCGAAACTCAAACGGAGCAAAGTTTGGACCAACTTCGTCCAAACTAGATGAAAAATTCTCATTGGGACGAACTTTGGGTTCCGAGCTCTCATAAACTTAAAGGAAGTAAAGTTTGGACCATGTGTCCTCCAAACCACCTAAAGAACTCACATTCGGACGAACTTTGAGTTCCAAGCTCTCTCGAAACTCAAACGGAGCAAAGTTTGGACCAACTTCGTTCAAACTAGATGAAAAACTCTCATTGTGACGAACTTTTGGTTTCGAGCTCTCCAAAACTTAAAGGAAGTAAAGTTAGGACCATGCGTCGTCCAAACCACCAAAAGAACTCTCATTCGGACGAACTTTGATTTCCAAACTCTCTCGAAACTCAAACGGAGCAAAGTTTGGACCAACTTCGTCCAAACTAGATGAAAAACTCTCATTGGGATGAACTTTGGGTTCCGAACTCTCATAAACTTAAAGGAAGTAAAGTTTGGACCATGTGTCGTCCAAACCACCTAAAGAACTCTCATTCGGACGAACTTTGAGTTCCAAACACTCTCGTAACTGAAACGGGGCAAAGTTTGGACCAACTTCGTCCAAACTAGATGAAAAACTCTCATTGTGACGAACTTTGGGTTTCGAGCTCTCAAAAACTTAAAGGAAGTAAAGTTTGGACCATGTGTCGTCCAAACCACCTAAAGAACTCTCATTCGGACGAACTTTGAGTTCCAAACTCTCTCGAAACTCAAATGGAGCAAAGTTTGGACCAACTTCGTCCAAACTATATGAAAAACTCTCAATGGGACGAACTTTGGGTTTCGAGCTCTCAAAAACATAAACGGAGTAAAGTTTGGAACATGTGTCGTCCAAACCACCTAAAGAACTCTCATTCGGACGAACCTTGAGTTCCAAACTCTCTCGAAATTCAAACGGAGCAAAGTTTGGACAAACTTCGTCCAAACTAGGTGAAAAACTCTCATTGGGACGAACTTTGGGTTTCGAGCTCTAAAAAACTTAAATGGTGTAAAGTTTGGACGTTGTGTCGTCCAAACCACCTAAAGAACTCTCATTCAGACGAACTTTGAGTTCCAAACTCTCTCGAAACACAAACGGAGCAAAGTTTGTACCAACTTCGTCCAAACTAGATTAAAAACTCTCATTGGGACGAACTTTGAGTTCCGAGCTCTCTAAAACTTAAAGGAAGTAAAGTTTGGACCATGTGTCGTCCAAACGACCTAAAGAACTCTCATTCGGACGAACTTTGAGTTCTAAACTCTCTCAAAACTCAAATGGAGCAAAGTTTGGACGAACTTCGTCCAAACTAGATGAAAATCTCTCATTGGGACGTACTTTGGGTTCCGAGCTCTCAAAAACTTAAACGGAGTAAAGTTTGGACCATGTGTCGTCCAAACAACCTAAAGAACTATCATTGGGACGAACTTTGAGTTCCAAACTCTCTCGAAACTCAAATCGAGCAAAGTTTGGACCAACTTCGTCCAAAGTAGATGAAAAACTCTCATTCGGACGAACCTTGGGTTTCGAGCTCTCAAAAACTTAAACGGAGTAAAGTTTGGACCATGTGTCGTCCAAACCACCTAAGGAACTATCATTGGGACGAACTTTGAGTTCCAAACTCTCTCGAAACTCAAATCGAGCAAAGTTTGGACCAACTTCGTCCAAAGTAGATGAAAAACTCTCACTGGGACAAACTTTGGGTTTCGAGCTCTCAAAAACTTAAACGGAGTAAAGTTTGGACCATGTGTCGTCCAAACCACCTAAAGAACTATAATTCGGAGGAACATTGAGTTCCAAACTCTCTCGAAACTGAAATGGAGCAAAGTTGGGACCAACTTTGTCCAAACTAGATGAAAAACTCTCATTGGGACGAACTTTGGGTTTCGAGCTCTCAAAAACTTTGGGTTCCGAGCTCTCACAAACTTAAAGGAAGTAAACTTTGGACCATGTGTCGTCCAAACCACCTAAAGAACTCTCATTCGGACGAACTTTGAGTTCCAAACTCTCTCGAAACTCAAACGGGGCAAACTTTGGACCAACTTCGTCCAAAGTAGATGAAAAACTCTCATTGTGACGAACTTTGGGTTTCGAGCTCTCAAAAACTTAAAGGAAGTAAAGTTTGGACCATGTGTCGTCCAAACCACCTAAAGAACTCTCATTCGGACGAACTTTGAGTTCCAAACACTCTCGAAACTGAAACGGGGCAAAGTTTGGACCAACTTCGTCCAAACTAGATGAAAAACTCTCATTGTGACGAACTTTGGGTTTCGAGCTCTCAAAAACTTAAAGGAAGTAAAGTTTGGACCATGTGTCGTCCAAACCACCTAAAGAACTCTCATTCGGACGAACTTTGAGTGCCAAACTCTCTCGAAACTCAAACGGAGAAAAGTTTGGACCAACTTCGTCCAAACTAGATAAAAAACTCTCATTGGGACGAACTTTGGGTTCCGAGCTCTCAAAAAGTTAAAGGAAGTAAAGTTTGGAACATGTGTCGTCCAAACCACCTAAAGAACTCTCATTCGGACGAACTTTGAGTTCCAATGATAAGGCAACCCTAATTCTCAGCCCAAAGATCCAAGCTTTTGTGGAGCAAGAACCCTTGAAACAAAGAGATTAACACCTCCTTACACAAATTAGAACCAACCAAGAGAAAAGGCTAGAAATTGATTACCTCTTATGATCAATGATCTAGAAGCAAGATTGGAAATCTTGTTCTAGATTGAGTCATTCCACAATCAAACTTGATCAAGGCCGGATTGAATGGCTCAAAATGCAATCTATCACAAGAATTGCAAGAATCCTAGAAAAGGGATTTCTAAGAAAAGTCTCAAATATGAGAGAACACTTTTCATTCAACTTAATCTGAATTTTACATGCTAGAATGAGACTTTTTATAGCCTTTGTGTGAATGAAACCCCCAACCTTTCAAATCCCAAAAGTAAAACCTACAAAGCATTCATGACCATAATTGGCCTACAAAGTAACTCCCCACTAATGAATCTAACCTTGAATCCACGTTTTTGGAAGCCCAAAAGTTCAAAAATTACAAACAAAAGTTGATAAATTGAAATAACAAAGGAAACTTCAAAAGGTCGGTGCAACGTCAATCTTGCAAACGTTGACTTTCACAGCGTCGTCCTCTCTTGGGTTAATTTGCAGCATGTGAAATGAATGTGGAACTGAACCTAACCAATTTTGAATGTGAATGAAGAATGCTTGTTGAAGCTTCTTAGCCTTGGCGCATGTAATAGGTCCAATTGGAACGTGTGGAGCACCATGATTCTTATCATCTTCCCCCTCTCCGAAAGGATTCGTCCTCGAATCAGGATAGTCGTCACCTACATCAAAAGGACTCAAGTCAGCAACATTGAATGTAGAACTTACTGAAAATTCTCCTGGCAGATCAATCTTGTAGGCATTGTTGTTAATTCTTTCAAGAACTTGATATGGACCATCCCCTCTTGAATGTAACTTTGTCTTCCGTTTCGAGGGAAAACGCTCCTTGCGAAAATGCACCCAAACCCAATCACCTGGTTGAAAAATGAGTTCTTTTCGTCCTTTGTTAATTCGTGAGGTGACTTTCGAATTTTGTTTCTCAATCCTCTCCTTGACCTCTTTGTGCAAGTTTTTGATCAAATCGGCCTTACTTGTGGCTGCATCACTCACAAAATCATTAAAAGGAATAGGAAGCAAATCAAGAGGTGTAAGTGGATTGAATCCATAAACAACCTCAAAAGGAGAACAATGTGTTGTACTATGAATTGCTCTATTATATGCAAACTCAACAAATGGCAAACAGTCTTCCCAAGACTTAATATTCTTAGAAATAATAGCCCTAAGCAAAGCGTGCCCAATGTTCTATTAACTACCTCGGTTTGCCCATCAGTTTGAGGATGACATGTAGTTGAGAACAACAATTTAGTACCCAACTTTCCCCACAACACCTTCCAAAAGTGGCTTAAAAATTTAACATCCCTATCACTAACAATAGTTCTAGGAATTCCATGTAATCTTACCACTTCCCTAAAGAATAAATCAGCCACATGCTTTGCATCATCCGTCTTGTTACATGCTATAAAATGAGCCATTTTACTAAATCTATCCACAACAACAAAAATACTATCTTTACCCTTTTTAGTCCGAGGCAAACCAAGAACAAAATCCATAGATATATTAGTCCAAGGTTCATTAGGTACATTCAAGGGAGTATACAATCCATTTGGTTGTGATCTAGACTTAGCCTCTTTGCATTTAAAACATTGGCTACAAATCTTATGCACATCATGTTTCATTTTAGGCCAAAAGAAGTGTTCATGCAACATATCATAAGTTTTATGAATCCCAAAATGCCCCATCAATCCACCCCCATGGGCTTCTTTCACAAGCAAATCTCTTATAGAACATTTAGGAACACAAAGCTTACTTTTCTTAAACAAAAAGTCATGAAACACATAATAATCATCCATGGCTTTCCCAGCAAGACAAGATGCATAAATAGTTCCAAAGTCAGGGTCATCTTTGTATAACTCCTTAACATGCTCAAATCCAAGAATTTTTGCACTAAGAGAAGTAAAAAGATTGTACCTTCTTGACAATGCATCAGCCACCACATTGTCTTTACCTTGCTTATATTTGATAACGTAGGGAAATGTCTCAATAAATTCTACCCACTTTGCATGCCTACGATTCAACTTGCTTTGTCCTTTAAGATGCTTCAAGCTTTCATGATCAGTGTGGATCACAAACTCTCTCGGCCATAGGTAGTGTTGCCATACCTGCAATGTACGAACTAAAGCAAACAATTCTTTATCATAGGTAGGATAGTTCAATGCTGCCCCATTTAGTTTTTCACTAAAATACATTAAGGGTTTTCCATCTTGCATTAAAACAGCACCTATGCCCAAACCACTTGCATCACACTCAATTTCAAAAGTCTTATCAAAGTTAGGCAAAACAAGTAATGGTGCATTGGTTAATTTTTCCTTCAGTTCATTGAAAGCTCTCTCTTGCATTTCCCCCCATTCAAATACAACATTCTTTTTCACTAAGTCATTCAATGGTGCAGCCATGGTACTAAAGTCCTTTATAAACCTTCTATAGAAGCTAGCTAGACCATGAAAACTCCTAACCTCATTTGCATTTTTTGGTGTTGGCCAATCCCTTATTGTCTTAACTTTCTCTTCATCTACTTCTACTCCATTCTTACTAACTATGAAGCCAAGAAAGTTAACCTTTTCCATGCAAAAGCTACACTTATTAAAATTAGCATAAAGCCTCTCTTTTCTAAGTGTAATCAAAACTGACCTAACATGCTCCACATGCTCAACCAAATTCTTTGAATAAATCAAAATACACAACAACATACTTCCCCAAGTATTCTCTCAAAACATGATTCATTAAGCGCATAAATGTACTAGGAGCATTAGTTAACCCAAAAGGCATAACAAGCCATTCATACAATCCAAACTTAGTTTTGAAAGTTGTTTTCCATTCATCTCCTACATGCATCCTAATTTGATGATATCCATATTTCAAATTAATCTTTGTAAATAAACAAGAACCATGCAATTCATCAAGCATATCATCTAGCCTAGGAATAGGGTGACGATACTTTACAGTGATTTTATTGATGGCTCTGCAGTCCACACACATGCGCCAGGTTCCATCCTTCTTTGGCACCAATATGACCGGTACAGAACATGGACTCAAACTTTCTCGTACATAGCCCTTCTCTATGAGCTCCTCCACTTGCCTTTGAATTTCCTTTGTCTCAGTTGGATTTGCTCTATAAGCTGGCCTATTTGGAATTGTAGCCCCCGGGATAAAGTCTATTTTATGTTCAATACCTCTAAGTGGAGGTAATCCTTCAGGGATCTCATCTTGGAACACGTCCTCAAATTCTTGCAAAAGAGGTTGAAACAAACTAGGCAAAGGCAAATTGTTAGCGTTAGAGGCCAAATACCCTTCCTTGTACATAAGTACAAATATTGGTTTTTGGGAAAACATTGCTCTTCTCACCTCTCCCACTTTAGCCAAACAACTGACTTTCTTTCCTTTTTTTTTTTCAATTTCATCTCTTTTTTCACTCTTTTCTCCACTTTTTTTTCTCTTTCTGATTTTTCTCTATTTTTTCACTCATTTCTTTCTTTTCTTTCAATTCTTTTTCTTCAAACTCTTTTCTTTTTCTCTCCAACTTTAATTGATCAGCAAATACATCTTCGGAACGCAAAGGTACAAGTGTTGTTTTTCTACCATCTTTGGTAAAAGAATACCTATTCAAATAACCATCATAAATGACCTTCCTATCAAATTGCCAAGGTCGGCCAAGCAAGATGTCACCAGCATGCATAGGTAATACATCACATAAAACCTCATCTTTATACTTTCCCAAGGTAAAACAAATTAAAGCTTGAGAAACGACCTTCATTGTTCCACTATCATTGAGCCACTGAAGTTTGTAAGGCTTAGGATGGTGTTGAGTTGGAATTTGCAACCTTTTGATCAAGAATGTGCTTACTACATTGGTGCAACTTCCGCTGTCAATAACAAGACTACAAGGAGTCCCATTAACTAAACACCGTGTGTGGAATAGGTTGTCTCTTTGGTCATCAACATCATTCTCCTTAACTTGAGTGTTAAGAAGTCTCCTTGTAACAAGCGCCAAATGACTCCCATCTTCCAATTCCTCCTCATCCTCTTGGAATTCATCTTCAATTAGCTCATCTTGGTCACTTCCCTCATCATCCGTAACAACTTCTCCATTCTTAATGATCATGACTCTCTTGTTTGGACAGTCACGACTAATATGACCAATCCCTTGACATTTCCAACATTTGATGTCTCTATTTCTCTCTCGGACCTCTTTAGATCCCTCCACTTTTTCCTTGCCCTTGGAGCTCTCGGGCTTGTCCTTTGTATCATGCTCATACTTCCCTCGAGGTTTGAAATCTGCATTCTTTTTCCAAGTATTAGTAGAAAAAGAAGTAGACTTAGAAGAATTATACCTCTTGGAGTTCTCCTTCTCCCAAGCTAATTGGCCTTCAATTTTGACAGCAAGGTGTAACAACTCTTTCATATCGAAATAAGTTTGTCTATCCACTTGATGAGCCAATGGTCGGTTCAACCCGCCAAGGAACCTAGCCATTGTATCCTCCTCATCTTCATCAATGCCAGCTCTATTCATAAGGGCCTCCATTTCTTTGTAATAATCTTCCACACTTTTGGATCCTTGTTGCAAAGCATAGAGCTTTTGCTTGAGTTCTCGGGAATAATGCTTAGGAATGTATCTCTTCCTCATTAAGGCCTTTAATTCCTCCCATGTTTCAATTGGATCCTCATAGTTTCTCCTCCATTCTGATTTCAAAGAGGTCCACCAAATATTGGCATAATCACAAAATTCAGCCACAGCAAGTTTCAACTTTCTTTCTTCACTAAAATTGTTGCAATCATTACATGCTCAATTTTGCTCTCATATTGCAAATACTCCTCCGGATCAGACCTCCCATGAAATGGTGGGATTTTAAGCTTCACTCCCCCAGCTCCTCTCTCTTCTCTCTCATATTGGTACTCCCTCTCAACCCTTCTTGGTGGAAAATTTTCTCTTCCCACTCTTCGTCCCCTTCCTCTACCCCGGCCTACACCTCTCCCTCCCCTTGGATTGTGCCCGGCTATAGGGGTTACATTGTCATCTTCCTCTTCATTTTCAACTCCTTCATTAACTTCCCTACCTTGAAGATTTCCTAAACCTACTTCCATTCGCCCCATCCGTTCTTCCAAGGTACTTATTACTTGGGTTAAACGAGTAATAGCCCCAATTTGTGCCTCTCTCCACCTAGCTTCACTAATCTCCCCTTCATTTCCCCCATCTTGACTCATGATGATGTATAAACAGTAGATAAATATGTTTAGGACCTCACACACTCAACTCACTGATTTTCACTCGGAACACTCGTGTTTATCACACAAAGGTAGGCTATTTGGGAAAGTGACTAAATGATGATATTGGGTAGGCTAATAGGTTCGAGCGATTCTTGTAATAGTGAGCTTTACAACACAACCAAGACAAGATAAATTATGAAATAACAACAAACTAGAACAAAGAAAACAAAGAAAGAGTCAAACAAGGAAGGACACAAAGACAAGATGTCTTCTACGGAATTCAGAGATAAAAGGCATACAAATAAAGAGAAAGCTCTAAATATGATGGAATTAGACTTTTTGAAGCAAAGGAAACAAATTTTAAGGACAAATTCTTTCAAATCTGAAAAGAACAATGTATGAAGCAAATCTGGAATTTTTCGGGTAAAACTGCACACTGAGATGGAATTCCAAAAACGAATGTCTTATGTTAGGATTTGGAGTAAATGCCCTTCTTCACTTTGAAAGATAACATGCAGATCTAACTTTTCACTGAAGGCCAAACGTTCAAATTCGGACTTTATGAATGACTTTGAATAGACATTAGATGCATTAAATTCTGCAGCTAGGAATTTGGACAGTCACAAAACAAATTAATTGCAAATTGAATTGAAGCTCATCAAATTCGTGCAAATTGATGCTGATTGAATACAAATGGGCATGAACAAGAACTCAACATGAACAACTTCTGAATTTTTTTTTTCTCCTTTTTTTTTTTTTTTTTTTTTTTTGCTTTTCAAGATCTCCACGTGATCTTTAAGATGAAAATGAGATTAGAATCAAAAGATGAAGAACAATGGATGAAATGAAAGAAACGAACAAGATGGACAGAATATGAAACAAAGAAAAAAACAAAACAATGAACAATAGGAATGGAAGATAGAATCAATTCTAGAGTAGGCCACAAAGATGCAACCTAGTCTCTGATACCAAAATGATAAGGCAACCCTAATTCTCAGCCCAAAGATCCAAGCTTTTGTGGAGCAAGAACCCTTGAAACAAAGAGATTAACACCTCCTTACACAAATTAGAACCAACCAAGAGAAAAGGCTAGAAATTGATTACCTCTTATGATCAATGATCTAGAAGCAAGATTGGAAATCTTGTTCTAGATTGAGTCATTCCACAATCAAACTTGATCAAGGCCGGATTGAATGGCTCAAAATGCAATCTATCACAAGAATTGCAAGAATCCTAGAAAAGGGATTTCTAAGAAAAGTCTCAAATATGAGAGAACACTTTTCATTCAACTTAATCTGAATTTTACATGCTAGAATGAGGCTTTTTATAGCCTTTGTGTGAATGAAACCCCCAACCTTTCAAATCCCAAAAGTAAAACCTACAAAGCATTCATGACCATAATTGGCCTACAAAGTAACTCCACACTAATGAATCTAACCTTGAATCCACGTTTTTGGAAGCCCAAAAGTTCAAAAATTATAAACAAAAGTTGATAAATTGAAATAACAAAGGAAACTTCAAAAGGTCGGTGCAACGTCAATCTTGCAAACGTTGACTTTCACAGCGTCGTCCTCTCTTGGGTTAATTTGCAGCATGTGAAATGAATGTGGAACTGAACCTAACCAATTTTGAATGTGAATGAAGAATGCTTGTTGAAGCTTCTTAGCCTTGGCGCGTGTAATAGGTCCAATTGGAACGTGTGGAGCACCATGATTCTTATCATCCAAACTCTCTCGAAACTCAAACGGGGCAAAGTTTGGACCAACTTTGTCCAAACTAGATGAAAAACTCTCATTGTGATGAACTTTGGGTTTCGAGCTCTCAAAAACTTAAAGGAAGTAAAGTTTGGAACATGTGTCGTCCAAACCACCTAAAGAACTCTCATTCTGACGAACTTTGAGTTCCAAACTCTCTCGAAACTCAAACGGAGCAAAGTTTAGACCAACTTCGTCCAAACTAGATGAAAAACTCTCACTGTGACGAACTTTGGGTTTCGAGCTCTCAAAAACTTAAAGGAAGTAAAGTTTGGACCATGCGTCATCCAAACCACCAAACGAAGTCTCATTCGGACGAACTTTGAGTTCCAAACTCTCTTGAAACTCAAACGGAGCAAAGTTTGGACAACCTTCGTCCAAACTAGATGAAAACCTCTCATTGGGTCGAACTTTGGGTTCCGAGCTCTCATAAACTTAAACGGAGTAAAGTTTGGACCATGTGTCGTCCAAACCACCTAAAGAACTATCATTGGGACGAACTTTGAGTTCCAAACTCTCTCGAAACTCAAACGGAGCAAAGTTTGGACCAAATTCGTCCAAACTAGATGAAAAAATCTCATTGTGACGAACTTTGGGTTTCGAGCTCTCCAAAACTTAAAATAAGTAAAGTTTGGACCATGTGATATGAACCAAGATGTCTTGTGTTATGCCAAAAACGAATTCAAAATTAAGTTGGATTAAATGAAGTCAAATGTCAATAAAGCTGAAGTCAACTAGCATGGAAGGAACTCAAGTTGTATTGAATGAACTCAACTACATGTCAAGTTCATTTAGTGCAAGTTAAACATCAATGATGGAACCACACTTCAAGCTACTTCAAACTACATCAAGTAGAGCTTCATTTAATCTTTGGGAGGTTACAAGACTTAGTTGGTTGATGGGGTTTTTAATTCTCGGATTTAAGGGAGTTTCCATGTAATTTTCAGTTTTTAAGTTTTGTTATCAATGTTTTAGGTTACAATTTAGGTAGTGGTCATTATAGTATTAATGAGGATGAGAGTTACAACTCTTCAAATGACCATAGGTTACTCTAGAGTTTAATTTTGAGGCTATAAAAAGCCATGTATGTTGTATTTGAAAGAAGACTTGGAAATGTAGTAAAAATAGCCTTTGAGCTTTTCCTTTAGCCTAGTGCTAAGTTTCTTTGCAATTCTATGTAGTTTAGATTGCATGTTGAGAATCATTCAAGCTTGACTTGATCAATCATGCTTGTGGAGTGATTCGAATCTCAAGCAAGTTTCTTGCCTTGAGATATTTGATCGACAAGGTAATCTGGTTTTTACTTTCCTTGGGTTGATTTTCAAATCGGTTTTGGGGTTTTCAGATTTGAGATCTAAAGGTCTTGTTTTTCAGCAAGGTTGTTAGATACATTTCCTGGGAGTTTCATAACATTTGGTATCAGAGCTGCTTTGATTCACAACATTTTGGTATCAGAGCTACTTTGATTTCACAACACCATGTGTCGTCCAAACCACCAAAAGAACTCTCATTCGGACGAACTTTGAGTTCCAAACTCTCTCGAAACTCAAACGGAGCAAAGTTTGGACCAACTTCGTCCAAACTAGATGAAAAACTATCATTGGGACGAACTTTGGGTTCCGAGCTCACAAAAACTTAAAGGAAGTAAAGTTTGGACCATGTGTCACCCAAACCACCAAAAGAACTCTCATTTGGACGAACTTTGAGTTCCAAACTCTCTCGAAACTCAAACGGAGCAAAGTTTGGACCAACTTTGTCCAAACTAGATGAAAAACTCTCATTGGGACGAACTTTGGGTTCCGAGCTCTCATAAATTTAAAGGAAGTAAAGTTTGGCCTTGTGTCGTCAAAACCACCTAAAGAACTCTCATTCGGACGAACTTTGAGTTCCAAACTCTCTCGAAACTCAAACGGAGCAAAGTTTGGACCAACTTTGTCCAAACTAGATGAAAAACTCTCATTGGGACGAACTTTGGGTTCCGAGCTCTGAAAAACTTAAACGGAGTAAAGTTTGGACCATGTGTCGTCCAAACCACCTAAAGAACTATCATTCGGACGAACTTTGAGTTCCAAGCTCTCTCGAAACTCAAACGGAGCAAAGTTTGGACCAACTTCGTCCAAACTAGATGAAAAACTCTCATTGTGACGAACTTTGGGTTTCGAGCTCTCCAAAACTTAAAGGAAGTAAAGTTAGGACCATGAGTCGTCCAAACCACCAAAAGAACTCTCATTCGGACGAACTTTGAGTTCCAAACTCTGTCGAAACTCAAACGGAGCAAAGTTTGGACCAACTTCGTCCAAACTAGATGAAAAACTCTCATTGGGACGAACTTTGGGTTCCAAGCTCTCATAAACTTAAAGGAAGTAAAGTTTGGACCATGTGTCGTCCAAACACCCTAAAGAACTCTCATTCGGAAGAACTTTGAGTTCCAAACTCTCTCGAAACTCAAACGGACCAAAGTTTGGACCAACTTCGTCCAAACTAGATGAAAACCTCCTATTGGGACGAACTTTGGGTTCCGAGCTCTGAAAAACTTAAACGGAGTAAAGTTTGGACCATGGGTTGTCCAAACCACCTAAAGAACTATAATTCGGACGAACTTTGAGTTCCAAACTCTCTCGAAACTCAAACGGAGCAAAGTTTGGACCAACTTCGTCCAAACTAGATGAAAAACTCTCATTGGGACGAACTTTTTGTTTCGAGCTCTCAAAAACTTAAAGGAAATAAAGTTTGGACCATGCGTCGTCCAAACCACCAAAAGAACTCTCATTCGGACGAACTTTGAGTTCCAAAATCTCTCGAAACTCAAACGGAGCAAAGTTTGGACCAAATTCGTCCAAACTAGATGAAAAATTCTCATTGGGACGAACTTTGGGTTCCGAGCTCTCATAAACTTAAAGGAAGTAAATTTTGGACCATGCGTCGTCCAAACCACCAAAAGAACTCTCATTCGGACGAACTTTGAGTTCCAAAGTCTCTCGAAACTCCAACGGAGCAAAGTTTAGACCAACTTCGTCCAAACTAGATGAAAAACTCTCATTGGGACGAACTTTGGGTTCCGAGCTCTCATAAACATAAAGGAAGTAAATTTGGACCATGTGTCGTCCAAACCACCTAAAGAACTCTCATTCGGACGAACTTTGAGTTCCAAACTCTCTCGAAACTCAAACGGAGCAAACTTTGGACCAACTTTGTCCAAACTAGATGAAAAACTCTCATTGGGACGAACTTTTGGTTCCGAGCTCTCATAAATTTAAAGGAAGTAAAGTTTGGACCTTGTGTCGTCCAAACCACCTAAAGAACTCTCATTCGGACAACTTTGAGTTCCAAACTCTCTCGAAACTCAAACGGAGCAAAGTTTGGACCAACTTCTTCCAAACTAGATGAAAAACTCTCATTGGGACGAACTTTGGGTTCTGAGCTCTGAAAAACTTAAACGGAGTAAAGTTTGGACCATGTGTTGTCCAAACCACCTAAAGAACTATCATTCGGACGAACTTTGAGTTCCAAGCTCTCTCGAAACTCAAACGGAGCAAAGTTAGGACCAACTTCGTCCAAACTAGATAAAAAACTCTCATTGTGACGAACTTTGGGTTTCGAGCTCTCCAAAACTTAAAGGAAGTAAAGTTTGGACCATGCGTCGTCCAAACCACAATAAGAACTCTCATTCGGACGAACCTTGAGTTCCAAACTCTCTCGAAACTCAAACGGAGCAAAGTTTGGACCATCTAGGTCAGAACTAGATGAAAAACTCTCATTGGGACGGACTTTGGGTTCCGAGCTCTCAAAAAGTTAAACGGAGTAAAGTTTGAACCATGTGTCGTCCAAACAACCTAAAGAACTGTTATTGGGCCGAACTTTGAGTTCCAAACTCTCCAAAACTCAAAGGGAGCAAATTTTGGACCAACTTCGTCCAAACTAGATGAAAAACTCTCATTGTGACGAACTTTGGGTTTCGAGCTCTCAAAAACTTAAAGAAGTAAAGTTTTGACCATGTGTCGTGCAAACCACCTAAAGAACTCTTATTCGGACGAACTTTGAGTTCCAAACTCTCTCGAAACTCAAACGGAGCAAACTTTGGACCAACTTCGTCCAATTTAGATGAAAAACTCTCATTCTGGCGAACTTTGGGTTTCGAGTTCTCAAAAACTTAAAGAAGTAAAGTTTGGACCATGTGTCGTCCAAACCACCTAAAGAACTCTCATTAGGACGAACTCATTTGAGTTCCAAACTCTCTCGAAACTCAAACGGAGCAAAGTTTGGACCAACTTCGTCCAAAGTTGATGAAAAACTCTCATTGGGACGAACTTTGGGTTCCGAGCTCTGAAAAACTTAAACGGAGTAAAGTTTGGACCATGTGTCGTCCAATCCACCTAAAGAACTATCATTCCGACGAACTTTTAGTTCCAAGCTCTCTCGAAACTCAAACGGAGCAAAGTTTGGACCAACTTCGTCCAAACTAGATGAAAAACTCTCATTGTGACGAACTTTGGGTTTCGAGCTCTCCAAAAGTTAAAGGAAGTAAAGTTTGGACCATGCGTCGTCCAAACCACCAAAAGAACTCTCATTCGGACGAACTTTGAGTTCCAAACTCTCTCGAAACTCAAACGGAGAAAAGTTTGGACCATCTAGGTCAGAACTAGATGAAAAACTCTCATTGGGACGGACTTTGGGTTCCGAGCTCTCAAAAAGTTAAACGGAGTAAAGTTTGAACCATGTGTCGTCCAAACAACCTATAGAACTGTTATTGGGCCGAACTTTGAGTTCCAAACTCTCCAAAACTCAAAGGGAGCAAATTTTGGACCAACTTCGTCCAAACTAGATGAAAAACTCTCATTGTGACGAACTTTGGGTTTCGAGCTCTCCAAAACTTAAAGGAAGTAAAGTTTGGACCATGCGTCGTCCAAACCACCAAAAGAACTCTCATTCGGACGAACCTTGAGTTCCAAACTCTCTCGAAACTCAAACGGAGCAAAGTTTGGACCAACTTCGTCCAAACTAGATAAAAAACTCTCATTGGGACGAACTTTGGGTTCCGAGCTCTCATAAACTTAAAGGAAGTAAAGTGTGAACCAGTGTCGTCCAAACCACCTAAAGAACTCTCATTCGGATGAACTTTGAGTTCCAAACTCTCTCGAAACTAAAACGGAGCAAACTTTGGACCAACATCGTCCAAACTAGATGAAAAACTCTCATTGGGACAAACTTTGGGTTTCGAGCTCTCAAAAACTTAAAGGAAGTAAAGTTTGGACCATGCGTCGTCCAAACCACAATAAGAACTCTCATTCGGACGAACCTTAAGTTCCAAACTCTCTCGAAACTCAAACGGAGCAAAGTTTGGACCAACTTCGTCCAAACTAGATGAAAAACTCTCACTGGGACGAACTTTGGGTTCCGAGCTCTCATAAACTTAAAGGAAGTAAAGTTTGGACCATGTGTCATCCAAACCACCTAAAGAACTCTCATTCGGATGAACTTTGAGTTCCAAACTCTCTTGAAACTCAAACGGAGCAAAGTTTCGACCAACTTCGTCCAAACTAGATGAAAAACTCTCATTGTGACGAACTTTGGGTTTCGAGCTCTCAAAAACTTAAAGAAGTAAAGTTTTGACCATGTGTCGTCCAAACCACCTAAAGAACTCTTATTCGGACGAACTTTGAGTTCCAAACTCTCTCGAAACTCAAACGGAGCAAAGTTTGGACCAACTTCGTCCAAAGTAGATGAAAAACTCTCATTGGGACGAACTTTGGGTTCCGAGCTCTGAAAAACTTAAACGGAGTAAAGTTTGGACCATGTGTCGTCCAATCCACCTAAAGAACTATCATTCCGACGAACTTTTAGTTCCAAGCTCTCTCGAAACTCAAACGGAGCAAAGTTTGGACCAACTTCGTCCAAACTAGATGAAAAACTCTCATTGTGACGAACTTTGGGTTTCGAGCTCTCCAAAAGTTAAAGGAAGTAAAGTTTGGATCATGTGTCGTCCAAACCACCAAAAGAACTCTCATTCGGACGAACTTTGAGTTCCAAACTCTCTCGAAACTCAAACGGAGCAAAGTTTGGACCATCTAGGTCAGAACTAGATGAAAAACTCTCATTGGGACGGACTTTGGGTTCCGAGCTCTCAAAAAGTTAAACGGAGTAAAGTTTGAACCATGTGTCGTCCAAACAACCTAAAGAACTGTTATTGGGCCGAACTTTGAGTTCCAAACTCTCCAAAACTCAAAGGAAGCAAATTTTGGACCAACTTCGTCCAAACTAGATGAAAAACTCTCATTGTGACGAACTTTGGGTTTCGAGCTCTCCAAAACTTAAAGGAAGTAAAGTTTGGACCATGCGTCGTCCAAACCACCAAAAGAACTCTCATTCGGACGAACCTTGAGTTCCAAACTCTCTCGAAACTCAAACGGAGCAAAGTTTGGACCAACTTCGTCCAAACTAGATAAAAAACTCTCATTGGAACGAACTTTGGGTTCCGAGCTCTCATAAACTTAAAGGAAGTAAAGTGTGAACCAGTGTCGTCCAAACCACCTAAAGAACTCTCATTCGGACGAACTTTGAGTTCCAAACTCTCTCGAAACTAAAACGGAGCAAAGTTTGGACCAACATCGTCCAAACTAGATGAAAAACTCTCATTGGGACAAACTTTGGGTTTCGAGCTCTCAAAAACTTAAAGGAAGTAAAGTTTGGACCATGCGTCGTCCAAACCACCAAAAGAACTCTCATTCGGACGAACTTTGAGTTCCAAACTCTCTCGAAACTCAAACGGAGCAAAGTTTGGACCATCTAGGTCAGAACTAGATGAAAAACTCTCATTGGGACGGACTTTGGGTTCCGAGCTCTCAAAAAGTTAAACGGAGTAAAGTTTGAACCATGTGTCGTCCAAACAACCTAAAGAACTGTTATTGGGCCGAACTTTGAGTTCCAAACTCTCCAAAACTCAAAGGGAGCAAATTTTGGACCAACTTCGTCCAAACTAGATGAAAAACTCTCATTGTGACGAACTTTGGGTTTCGAGCTCTCAAAAACTTAAAGAAGTAAAGTTTTGACCATGTGTCGTCCAAACCACCTAAAGAACTCTTATTCGGACGAACTTTGAGTTCCAAACTCTCTCGAAACTCAAACGGAGCAAACTTTGGACCAACTTCGTCCAATTTAGATGAAAAACTCTCATTCTGGCGAACTTTGGGTTTCGAGTTCTCAAAAACTTAAAGAAGTAAAGTTTGGACCATGTGTCGTCCAAACCACCTAAAGAACTCTCATTAGGACGAACTTTGAGTTCCAAACTCTCTCGAAACTCAAACGGAGCAAAGTTTGGACCAACTTCGTCCAAAGTAGATGAAAAACTCTCATTGGGACGAACTTTGGGTTCCGAGCTCTGAAAAACTTAAACGGAGTAAAGTTTGGACCATGTGTCGTCCAATCCACCTAAAGAACTATCATTCCGACGAACTTTTAGTTCCAAGCTCTCTCGAAACTCAAACGGAGCAAAGTTTGGACCAACTTCGTCCAAACTAGATGAAAAACTCTCATTGTGACGAACTTTGGGTTTCGAGCTCTCCAAAAGTTAAAGGAAGTAAAGTTTGGACCATGCGTCGTCCAAACCACCAAAAGAACTCTCATTCGGACGAACTTTGAGTTCCAAACTCTCTCGAAACTCAAACGGAGAAAAGTTTGGACCATCTAGGTCAGAACTAGATGAAAAACTCTCATTGGGACGGACTTTGGGTTCCGAGCTCTCAAAAAGTTAAACGGAGTAAAGTTTGAACCATGTGTCGTCCAAACAACCTATAGAACTGTTATTGGGCCGAACTTTGAGTTCCAAACTCTCCAAAACTCAAAGGGAGCAAATTTTGGACCAACTTCGTCCAAACTAGATGAAAAACTCTCATTGTGACGAACTTTGGGTTTCGAGCTCTCCAAAACTTAAAGGAAGTAAAGTTTGGACCATGCGTCGTCCAAACCACCAAAAGAACTCTCATTCGGACGAACCTTGAGTTCCAAACTCTCTCGAAACTCAAACGGAGCAAAGTTTGGACCAACTTCGTCCAAACTAGATAAAAAACTCTCATTGGGACGAACTTTGGGTTCCGAGCTCTCATAAACTTAAAGGAAGTAAAGTGTGAACCAGTGTCGTCCAAACCACCTAAAGAACTCTCATTCGGATGAACTTTGAGTTCCAAACTCTCTCGAAACTAAAACGGAGCAAACTTTGGACCAACATCGTCCAAACTAGATGAAAAACTCTCATTGGGACAAACTTTGGGTTTCGAGCTCTCAAAAACTTAAAGGAAGTAAAGTTTGGACCATGCGTCGTCCAAACCACAATAAGAACTCTCATTCGGACGAACCTTAAGTTCCAAACTCTCTCGAAACTCAAACGGAGCAAAGTTTGGACCAACTTCGTCCAAACTAGATGAAAAACTCTCACTGGGACGAACTTTGGGTTCCGAGCTCTCATAAACTTAAAGGAAGTAAAGTTTGGACCATGTGTCATCCAAACCACCTAAAGAACTCTCATTCGGATGAACTTTGAGTTCCAAACTCTCTTGAAACTCAAACGGAGCAAAGTTTCGACCAACTTCGTCCAAACTAGATGAAAAACTCTCATTGTGACGAACTTTGGGTTTCGAGCTCTCAAAAACTTAAAGAAGTAAAGTTTTGACCATGTGTCGTCCAAACCACCTAAAGAACTCTTATTCGGACGAACTTTGAGTTCCAAACTCTCTCGAAACTCAAACGGAGCAAAGTTTGGACCAACTTCGTCCAAAGTAGATGAAAAACTCTCATTGGGACGAACTTTGGGTTCCGAGCTCTGAAAAACTTAAACGGAGTAAAGTTTGGACCATGTGTCGTCCAATCCACCTAAAGAACTATCATTCCGACGAACTTTTAGTTCCAAGCTCTCTCGAAACTCAAACGGAGCAAAGTTTGGACCAACTTCGTCCAAACTAGATGAAAAACTCTCATTGTGACGAACTTTGGGTTTCGAGCTCTCCAAAAGTTAAAGGAAGTAAAGTTTGGATCATGTGTCGTCCAAACCACCAAAAGAACTCTCATTCGGACGAACTTTGAGTTCCAAACTCTCTCGAAACTCAAACGGAGCAAAGTTTGGACCATCTAGGTCAGAACTAGATGAAAAACTCTCATTGGGACGGACTTTGGGTTCCGAGCTCTCAAAAAGTTAAACGGAGTAAAGTTTGAACCATGTGTCGTCCAAACAACCTAAAGAACTGTTATTGGGCCGAACTTTGAGTTCCAAACTCTCCAAAACTCAAAGGAAGCAAATTTTGGACCAACTTCGTCCAAACTAGATGAAAAACTCTCATTGTGACGAACTTTGGGTTTCGAGCTCTCCAAAACTTAAAGGAAGTAAAGTTTGGACCATGCGTCGTCCAAACCACCAAAAGAACTCTCATTCGGACGAACCTTGAGTTCCAAACTCTCTCGAAACTCAAACGGAGCAAAGTTTGGACCAACTTCGTCCAAACTAGATAAAAAACTCTCATTGGAACGAACTTTGGGTTCCGAGCTCTCATAAACTTAAAGGAAGTAAAGTGTGAACCAGTGTCGTCCAAACCACCTAAAGAACTCTCATTCGGACGAACTTTGAGTTCCAAACTCTCTCGAAACTAAAACGGAGCAAAGTTTGGACCAACATCGTCCAAACTAGATGAAAAACTCTCATTGGGACAAACTTTGGGTTTCGAGCTCTCAAAAACTTAAAGGAAGTAAAGTTTGGACCATGCGTCGTCCAAACCACCAAAAGAACTCTCATTCGGACGAACTTTGAGTTCCAAACTCTCTCGAAACTCAAACGGAGCAAAGTTTGGACCATCTAGGTCAGAACTAGATGAAAAACTCTCATTGGGACGGACTTTGGGTTCCGAGCTCTCAAAAAGTTAAACGGAGTAAAGTTTGAACCATGTGTCGTCCAAACAACCTAAAGAACTGTTATTGGGCCGAACTTTGAGTTCCAAACTCTCCAAAACTCAAAGGGAGCAAATTTTGGACCAACTTCGTCCAAACTAGATGAAAAACTCTCATTGTGACGAACTTTGGGTTTCGAGCTCTCAAAAACTTAAAGAAGTAAAGTTTTGACCATGTGTCGTCCAAACCACCTAAAGAACTCTTATTCGGACGAACTTTGAGTTCCAAACTCTCTCGAAACTCAAACGGAGCAAACTTTGGACCAACTTCGTCCAATTTAGATGAAAAACTCTCATTCTGGCGAACTTTGGGTTTCGAGTTCTCAAAAACTTAAAGAAGTAAAGTTTGGACCATGTGTCGTCCAAACCACCTAAAGAACTCTCATTAGGACGAACTCATTTGAGTTCCAAACTCTCTCGAAACTCAAACGGAGCAAAGTTTGGACCAACTTCGTCCAAAGTAGATGAAAAACTCTCATTGGGACGAACTTTGGGTTCCGAGCTCTGAAAAACTTAAACGGAGTAAAGTTTGGACCATGTGTCGTCCAATCCACCTAAAGAACTATCATTCCGACGAACTTTTAGTTCCAAGCTCTCTCGAAACTCAAACGGAGCAAAGTTTGGACCAACTTCGTCCAAACTAGATGAAAAACTCTCATTGTGACGAACTTTGGGTTTCGAGCTCTCCAAAAGTTAAAGGAAGTAAAGTTTGGACCATGCGTCGTCCAAACCACCAAAAGAACTCTCATTCGGACGAACTTTGAGTTCCAAACTCTCTCGAAACTCAAACGGAGAAAAGTTTGGACCATCTAGGTCAGAACTAGATGAAAAACTCTCATTGGGACGGACTTTGGGTTCCGAGCTCTCAAAAAGTTAAACGGAGTAAAGTTTGAACCATGTGTCGTCCAAACAACCTATAGAACTGTTATTGGGCCGAACTTTGAGTTCCAAACTCTCCAAAACTCAAAGGGAGCAAATTTTGGACCAACTTCGTCCAAACTAGATGAAAAACTCTCATTGTGACGAACTTTGGGTTTCGAGCTCTCCAAAACTTAAAGGAAGTAAAGTTTGGACCATGCGTCGTCCAAACCACCAAAAGAACTCTCATTCGGACGAACCTTGAGTTCCAAACTCTCTCGAAACTCAAACGGAGCAAAGTTTGGACCAACTTCGTCCAAACTAGATAAAAAACTCTCATTGGGACGAACTTTGGGTTCCGAGCTCTCATAAACTTAAAGGAAGTAAAGTGTGAACCAGTGTCGTCCAAACCACCTAAAGAACTCTCATTCGGATGAACTTTGAGTTCCAAACTCTCTCGAAACTAAAACGGAGCAAACTTTGGACCAACATCGTCCAAACTAGATGAAAAACTCTCATTGGGACAAACTTTGGGTTTCGAGCTCTCAAAAACTTAAAGGAAGTAAAGTTTGGACCATGCGTCGTCCAAACCACAATAAGAACTCTCATTCGGACGAACCTTAAGTTCCAAACTCTCTCGAAACTCAAACGGAGCAAAGTTTGGACCAACTTCGTCCAAACTAGATGAAAAACTCTCACTGGGACGAACTTTGGGTTCCGAGCTCTCATAAACTTAAAGGAAGTAAAGTTTGGACCATGTGTCATCCAAACCACCTAAAGAACTCTCATTCGGATGAACTTTGAGTTCCAAACTCTCTTGAAACTCAAACGGAGCAAAGTTTCGACCAACTTCGTCCAAACTAGATGAAAAACTCTCATTGTGACGAACTTTGGGTTTCGAGCTCTCAAAAACTTAAAGAAGTAAAGTTTTGACCATGTGTCGTCCAAACCACCTAAAGAACTCTTATTCGGACGAACTTTGAGTTCCAAACTCTCTCGAAACTCAAACGGAGCAAAGTTTGGACCAACTTCGTCCAAAGTAGATGAAAAACTCTCATTGGGACGAACTTTGGGTTCCGAGCTCTGAAAAACTTAAACAGAGTAAAATTTGGACCATGTGTCGTCCAATCCACCTAAAGAACTATCATTCCGACGAACTTTTAGTTCCAAGCTCTCTCGAAACTCAAATGGAGCAAAGTTTGGACCAACTTCGTCCAAACTAGATGAAAAACTCTCATTGTGACGAACTTTGGGTTTCGAGCTCTCCAAAAGTTAAAGGAAGTAAAGTTTGGACCATGCATCGTCCAAACCACCAAAAGAACTCTCATTCGGACGAACTTTGAGTTCCAAACTCTCTCGAAACTCAAACGGAGCAAACTTTGGACCAACTTCGTGCAATTTAGATGAAAAACTCTCATTCTGGCGAACTTTGGGTTTCGAGTTCTCAAAAACTTAAAGAAGTAAAGTTTGGACCATGTGTCGTCCAAACCACCTAAAGAACTCTCATTAGGACGAACTTTGAGTTCCAAACTCTCTCGAAACTCAAACGGAGCAAAGTTTGGACCAACTTCGTCCAAAGTAGATGAAAAACTCTCATTGGGACGAACTTTGGGTTCCGAGCTCTGAAAAACTTAAACGGAGTAAAGTTTGGACCATGTGTCGTCCAATCCACCTAAAGAACTATCATTCCGACGAACTTTTAGTTCCAAGCTCTCTCGAAACTCAAACGGAGCAAAGTTTGGACCAACTTCGTCCAAACTAGATGAAAAACTCTCATTGTGACGAACTTTGGGTTTCGAGCTCTCCAAAAGTTAAAGGAAGTAAAGTTTGGACCATGCGTCGTCCAAACCACCAAAAGAACTCTCATTCGGACGAACTTTGAGTTCCAAACTCTCTCGAAACTCAAACGGAGAAAAGTTTGGACCATCTAGGTCAGAACTAGATGAAAAACTCTCATTGGGACGGACTTTGGGTTCCGAGCTCTCAAAAAGTTAAACGGAGTAAAGTTTGAACCATGTGTCGTCCAAACAACCTATAGAACTGTTATTGGGCCGAACTTTGAGTTCCAAACTCTCCAAAACTCAAAGGGAGCAAATTTTGGACCAACTTCGTCCAAACTAGATGAAAAACTCTCATTGTGACGAACTTTGGGTTTCGAGCTCTCCAAAACTTAAAGGAAGTAAAGTTTGGACCATGCGTCGTCCAAACCACCAAAAGAACTCTCATTCGGACGAACCTTGAGTTCCAAACTCTCTCGAAACTCAAACGGAGCAAAGTTTGGACCAACTTCGTCCAAACTAGATAAAAAACTCTCATTGGGACGAACTTTGGGTTCCGAGCTCTCATAAACTTAAAGGAAGTAAAGTGTGAACCAGTGTCGTCCAAACCACCTAAAGAACTCTCATTCGGATGAACTTTGAGTTCCAAACTCTCTCGAAACTAAAACGGAGCAAACTTTGGACCAACATCGTCCAAACTAGATGAAAAACTCTCATTGGGACAAACTTTGGGTTTCGAGCTCTCAAAAACTTAAAGGAAGTAAAGTTTGGACCATGCGTCGTCCAAACCACAATAAGAACTCTCATTCGGACGAACCTTAAGTTCCAAACTCTCTCGAAACTCAAACGGAGCAAAGTTTGGACCAACTTCGTCCAAACTAGATGAAAAACTCTCACTGGGACGAACTTTGGGTTCCGAGCTCTCATAAACTTAAAGGAAGTAAAGTTTGGACCATGTGTCATCCAAACCACCTAAAGAACTCTCATTCGGATGAACTTTGAGTTCCAAACTCTCTTGAAACTCAAACGGAGCAAAGTTTCGACCAACTTCGTCCAAACTAGATGAAAAACTCTCATTGTGACGAACTTTGGGTTTCGAGCTCTCAAAAACTTAAAGAAGTAAAGTTTTGACCATGTGTCGTCCAAACCACCTAAAGAACTCTTATTCGGACGAACTTTGAGTTCCAAACTCTCTCGAAACTCAAACGGAGCAAAGTTTGGACCAACTTCGTCCAAAGTAGATGAAAAACTCTCATTGGGACGAACTTTGGGTTCCGAGCTCTGAAAAACTTAAACAGAGTAAAATTTGGACCATGTGTCGTCCAATCCACCTAAAGAACTATCATTCCGACGAACTTTTAGTTCCAAGCTCTCTCGAAACTCAAATGGAGCAAAGTTTGGACCAACTTCGTCCAAACTAGATGAAAAACTCTCATTGTGACGAACTTTGGGTTTCGAGCTCTCCAAAAGTTAAAGGAAGTAAAGTTTGGACCATGCATCGTCCAAACCACCAAAAGAACTCTCATTCGGACGAACTTTGAGTTCCAAACTCTCTCGAAACTCAAACGGAGCAAACTTTGGACCAACTTCGTGCAATTTAGATGAAAAACTCTCATTCTGGCGAACTTTGGGTTTCGAGTTCTCAAAAACTTAAAGAAGTAAAGTTTGGACCATGTGTCGTCCAAACCACCTAAAGAACTCTCATTAGGACGAACTTTGAGTTCCAAACTCTCTCGAAACTCAAACGGAGCAAAGTTTGGACCAACTTCGTCCAAAGTAGATGAAAAACTCTCATTGGGACGAACTTTGGGTTCCGAGCTCTGAAAAACTTAAACGGAGTAAAGTTTGGACCATGTGTCGTCTAATCCACCTAAAGAACTATCATTCAGACGAACTTTTAGTTCCAAGCTCTCTCGAAACTCAAACGGAGCAAAGTTTGGACCAACTTCGTCCAAACTAGATGAAAAACTCTCATTGTGACGAACTTTGGGTTTCGAGCTCTCCAAAAGTTAAAGGAAGTAAAGTTTGGATCATGCGTCGTCCAAACCACCAAAAGAACTCTCATTCGGACGAACTTTTAGTTCCAAACTCTCTCGAAACTCAAACGGAGCAAAGTTTGGACCATCTAGGTCAGAACTAGATGAAAAACTCTCATTGGGACGGACTTTGGGTTCCGAGCTCTCAAAAAGTTAAACGGAGTAAAGTTTGAACCATGTGTCGTCCAAACAACCTAAAGAACTGTTATTGGGCCGAACTTTGAGTTCCAAACTCTCCAAAACTCAAAGGAAGCAAATTTTGGACCAACTTCGTCCAAACTAGATGAAAAACTCTCATTGTGACGAACTTTGGGTTTCGAGCTCTCCAAAACTTAAAGGAAGTAAAGTTTGGACCATGCGTCGTCCAAACCACCAAAAGAACTCTCATTCGGACGAACCTTGAGTTCCAAACTCTCTCGAAACTCAAACGGAGCAAAGTTTGGACCAACTTCGTCCAAACTAGATAAAAAACTCTCATTGGGACGAACTTTGGGTTCCGAGCTCTCATAAACTTAAAGGAAGTAAAGTGTGAACCAGTGTCGTCCAAACCACCTAAAGAACTCTCATTCGGACGAACTTTGAGTTCCAAACTCTCTCGAAACTAAAACGGAGCAAAGTTTGGACCAACATCGTCCAAACTAGATGAAAAACTCTCATTGGGACAAACTTTGGGTTTCGAGCTCTCAAAAACTTAAAGGAAGTAAAGTTTGGACCATGCGTCGTCCAAACCACCAAAAGAACTCTCATTCGGACGAACTTTGAGTTCCAAACTCTCTCGAAACTCAAACGGAGCAAAGTTTGGACCATCTAGGTCAGAACTAGATGAAAAACTCTCATTGGGACGGACTTTGGGTTCCGAGCTCTCAAAAAGTTAAACGGAGTAAAGTTTGAACCATGTGTCGTCCAAACAACCTAAAGAACTGTTATTGGGCCGAACTTTGAGTTCCAAACTCTCCAAAACTCAAAGGGAGCAAATTTTGGACCAACTTCGTCCAAACTAGATGAAAAACTCTCATTGTGACGAACTTTGGGTTTCGAGCTCTCCAAAAGTTAAAGGAAGTAAAGTTTGGACCATGCATCGTCCAAACCACCAAAAGAACTCTCATTAGGACGAACTTTGAGTTCCAAACTCTCTCGAAACTCAAACGGAGCAAACTTTGGACCAACTTCGTGCAATTTAGATGAAAAACTCTCATTCTGGCGAACTTTGGGTTTCGAGTTCTCAAAAACTTAAAGAAGTAAAGTTTGGACCATGTGTCGTCCAAACCACCTAAAGAACTCTCATTAGGACGAACTTTGAGTTCCAAACTCTCTCGAAACTCAAACGGAGCAAAGTTTGGACCAACTTCGTCCAAAGTAGATGAAAAACTCTCATTGGGACGAACTTTGGGTTCCGAGCTCTGAAAAACTTAAACGGAGTAAAGTTTGGACCATGTGTCGTCTAATCCACCTAAAGAACTATCATTCAGACGAACTTTTAGTTCCAAGCTCTCTCGAAACTCAAACGGAGCAAAGTTTGGACCAAATTCGTCCAAACTAGATGAAAAACTCTCATTGTGACGAACTTTGGGTTTCGAGCTCTCCAAAAGTTAAAGGAAGTAAAGTTTGGACCATGCGTCGTCCAAACCACCAAAAGAACTCTCATTCGGACGAACTTTGAGTTCCAAACTCTCTCGAAACTCAAACGGAGCAAAGTTTGGACCATCTAGGTCAGAACTAGATGAAAAACTCTCATTGGGACGGACTTTGGGTTCCGAGCTCTCAAAAAGTTAAACGGAGTAAAGTTTGAACCATGTGTCGTCCAAACAACCTAAAGAACTGTTATTGGGCCGAACTTTGAGTTCCAAACTCTCCAAAACTCAAAGGAAGCAAATTTTGGACCAACTTCGTCCAAACTAGATGAAAAACTCTCATTGTGACGAACTTTGGGTTTCGAGCTCTCCAAAACTTAAAGGAAGTAAAGTTTGGACCATGCGTCGTCCAAACCACCAAAAGAACTCTCATTCGGACGAACCTTGAGTTCCAAACTCTCTCGAAACTCAAACGGAGCAAAGTTTGGACCAACTTCGTCCAAACTAGATAAAAAACTCTCATTGGGACGAACTTTGGGTTCCGAGCTCTCATAAACTTAAAGGAAGTAAAGTGTGAACCAGTGTCGTCCAAACCACCTAAAGAACTCTCATTCGGACGAACTTTGAGTTCCAAACTCTCTCGAAACTAAAACGGAGCAAAGTTTGGACCAACATCGTCCAAACTAGATGAAAAACTCTCATTGGGACAAACTTTGGGTTTCGAGCTCTCAAAAACTTAAAGAAGTAAAGTTTTGACCATGTGTCGTCCAAACCACGTAAAGAACTCTTATTCGGACGAACTTTGAGTTCCAAACTCTCTCGAAACTCAAACGGAGCAAACTTTGGACCAACTTCGTCCAATTTAGATGAAACACTCACATTGGGACGAACTTTGGGTACCGATCTCTCAAAAACTTAAACGGAGTAAAGTTTGGACCATGTGTCGTCCAAACCATATAAAAGAACTGTCATAGGGACGAACTTTGAGTTCCAAACTCTCTCGAAACTGAAACGGAGCAAAGTTTGGACCAACTAGGTCAAAACTAGATGAAAAACTCTCATTGGGACGGACTTTGGGTTTCGAGCTCTCAAAAACTTAAACGGAGCAAAGTTTGGACCATGTGTCGTCCAAACCACCTAAAGAACTCTCATTGGGCCGAACTTTGAGTTCCAAACTCTCCGAAACTCAAACGGAGCAAAGTTTGGACCCACTTCGTCCAAACAAGATGAAAAACTCTCATTGGGACGAACATTGGGTTCCGAGCTCTCAAAAACTTAAACGGACTAAAGTCTGGACTATGTGTTGTCCAAACCACCTAGAGAACTCTCATTGGGTCGAAGTTTGAGTTCCAAACTCTCTCAAAACTCAAACAGAGCAAAGTTTGGACCAACTTCGTCCAAACTAGATGAAACACTCTCATTGGGACGAACTTTGGGTTCCGATCTCTCAAAAACTTAAACGGAGTAGAGTTTGGACCATGTGTCGTCCAAACCATCTAAAGAACTCTCATTGGGACGAACTTTGAGTTCCAAACTCTCTCGAAACTCAAACGGAGCAAAGTTTGGACAACCTTCGTCCAAACTAGATGAAAAACTCTCATTGGGACGAACTTTGGGTTCCGAGCTCTAGAAAACTTAAACGGAGTAAAGTTTGGACCATGTGTCGTCCAAACCACATAAAGAACTCTCATTGGGCCGAACTTTGAGTTCCAAACACTCCGAAACGCAAACAGAGCAAAGTTTGGACCCACTTTGTCCAAACTAGATGAAAAACTCTCATTGGGACGAACTTTTGGTTCCGAGCTCTCAAAAACTTAAACGGAGTAAAGTTTGGACCATGTGTCGTCCAAACCATATAAAAGAACTGTCATAGGGACGAACTTTGAGTTCCAAACTCTCTCGAAACTGAAACGGAGCAAAGTTTGGACCAACTAGGTCAAAACAAGATGAAAAACTCTCATTGGGACGGACTTTGGGTTCCGAGCTCTCAAAAACTTAAACGGAGCAAAGTTTGGACCATGTGTCGTCCAAACCACCTAAAGAACTCTCATTGGGCCGAACTTTGAGTTCCAAACTCTCCGAAACTCAAACGGAGAAAAGTTTGGACCCACTTCGTCCAAACTAGATGAAAAACTCTCATTGGGACGAACATTGGGTTCCGAGCTCTCAAAAACTTAAACGGACTAAAGTCTGGACCATGTGTCGTCCAAACCACCTAGAGAACTCTCATTGGGTCGAAGTTTGCGTTCCAAACTCTCTCAAAATACAAACAGAGCAAAGTTTGGACCAACTTCGTCCAAACTAGATGAAACACTCACATTGGGACGAACTTTAGGTTCCGATCTCTCAAAAACTTAAACGGAGTAGAGTTTGGACCATGTGTCGTCCAAACCATCTAAAGAACTCTCATTGGGACGAACTTTGAGTTCCAAACTCTCTCAAAACTCAAACGGAGCAAAGTTTGGACCAACTTCGTCCAAACTAGATGAAAAACTCTCATTGGAAAGGACTTTGGGTTCCGAGCTCTCAAAAGCTTAAACGGAGTAAAGTTTGGACCATGTGTCGTCCAAACCATATAAAAGAACTGTCATAGGGACGAACTTTGAGTTCCAAACTCTCTCGAAACTGAAACGGAGCAACGTTTGGACCAACTAGGTCAAAACTAGATGAAAAACTCTCATTGGGACGAACTTTGGGTTCCGAGCTCTCAAAAACTTAAACGGAGCAAAGTTTGGACCATGTGTCGTCCAAACCACCTAAAGAACTCTCATTGGGCCGAACTTTGAGTTCCAAACTCTCCGAAACTCAAACGGAGCAAAGTTTGGACCCACTTCGTCCAAACAAGATGAAAAACTCTCATTGGGACGAACATTGGGTTCCGAGCTCTCAAAAACTTAAACGGACTAAAGTCTGGACCATGTGTTGTCCAAACCACCTAGAGAACTCTCATTGGGTCGAAGTTTGAGTTCCAAACTCTCTCAAAACTCAAACAGAGCAAAGTTTGGACCCACTTTGTCCAAACTAGATGAAACACTCTCATTGGGACGAACTTTGGGTTCCGATCTCTCAAAAACTTAAACGGAGTAGAGTTTGGACCATGTGTCGTCCAAACCATCTAAAGAACTCTCATCGGGACGAACTTTGAGTTCCAAACTCTCTCGAAACTCAAACGGAGCAAAGTTTGGACCAACTTCGTCCAAACTAGATGAAAAACTCTCATTGGGAAGGACTTTGGGTTCCGAGCTCTCAAAAACTTAAACGGAGTAAAGTTTGGATCATGTGTCGTCCAAACCATCTAAAGAACTCTCATTGGGACAAACTTTGAGTTCCAAACTCTCTCGAATCTCAAACGGAGCAAAGTTTGGACAACCTTCATCCAAACTAGATGAAAAACTCTCATTGGGACGGACTTTGGGTTCCGAGCTCTCAAAAACTTAAACGGAGTAAAGTTTGGACCATGTGTCGTCCAAACCACCTAAGAAACTCACATAGGGACGAACTTTGAGTTCCAAACTCTCTCGAAACTCAAATGGAGCAAAGTTTGGACAAACTTCGTTCAAACTAGATGAAAAACTCTCATTGGGACGAACTTTGGGTTCTCAGCTCTCAAAAACTTAAACGAAGTAAAGTTTGGACCATGTGTCGTCCAAACCACCTAAAGAACTCTCATTGGGACGAAGTTTGAGTTCCAAACTCTCTCGAACCTCAAACGGAGAAAAGTTTGGACCAACTTCGTCCAAACTAGTTGAAAAACTCTCATTGGGACGAACTTTGAGTTCCAAATTCTCTCGAAACTCAAACGGAGCAAAGTTTGGAACAACTTCGTCCAAACTAGATGAAAAACTCTCATTGGGACGAACCTTGGGTTCCGTGCTCTCAAAAACTTAAACGGAGTAAAGTTTGGACCATGTGTCGTCCAAATCACCTAAAGAACTCTCATTGGGACGAACTTTGAGTTCCAAACTCTCTCGAAACTCAAACGGAGCAAAGTTTTGACCTAGTTCGTCCAAACCACCTAAAGAACTCTCATTGGGACGAACTTTGAGTTCCAAACTCTCTCGAAACTCAAACGGAGCAAAGTTTGGAACAACATCGTCGAAACTAGATGAAAAAGTCTCATTAGGACGAACCTTGGGTTCCGTGCTCTCAAAAACTTAAACGGAGTAAAGTTTGGACCATGTGTCGTCCAAACCACCTAAAGAACTCTCATTGGGCTGAACTTTGAGTTCCAAACTCTCCGAAACTCCAACAGAGCAAAGTTTGGACCAACTTCGTCCAAACTAGATGAAAAACTCTCATAGGGACAAACTTTGGGTTCCAAGTTTTCAAAAATTTAAACGAAGTAAAGTTTGGACCATGTGTCCTCCAAATAACCTAAAGAACTCTAATTCGGACGAACTTTGAGTTCCAAATTCTCTCGAAACTCAAACGGAGCAAAGTTTGGACCAACTTCGTCGAAACAAGATGAAAAACTCTCATTGGGACGAACTTTGGGTTCTGAGCTCTCAAAAACTTAAACAGAGTAAACTTTGGACCATGTGTTGTCCAAACCACCTAAAGATCTCTCATTCGGACGAACTTTGAGTTCCAAACTCTCTTGAAACTCAAACGGAGCAAAGTTTGGACCTAGTTCGTCCAAACTAGATGAAAAACTCTTATTGGGACGAACTTTGGGTTCCAAGCCCTCAAAAACTTAAACGGAGTAAAGTTTGGACCATGTGTCGTCCAAACCACCTAAAGAACTCTCATTGGGACGAACTTTGTGTTCCAAACTCTCTCGAAACTCAAACGGAGCAAAGTTTTGACCAACTTCGTTCAAGCTAGAAAAAAAACTCTCATTGGGACGAACATTTGGTTCCGAGCTCTCAAAAATATAAACGGAGTAAAGTTTGCACCATGTGTCGTCCAAACCACCTAAAGAACTCTAATTGGGACGTACTTTGAGTTCCAAACTCTCTCGAAACTCAAAAGGAGCAAAGTTTGGACCAACTTCGTCCAAACTAGATGAAAAACTCTCATTGGGACGAACTTTGGGTTCCGAGCTCTCGAAAACCGAAACGGAGTAAAGTTTGGACCATGTGTCGTCCCAACCACCTAAAGAACTCTCATTGGGACGAACTTTGAGTTCCAAACTCTATCGAAACTCAAATGGAGCTAAGTTTTGACCAACTTCGTTCAAACTAGATGAAAAACTTTCATTGGGACGAACTTTGGGTTCCGAGCTCTCAAAAACTTAAAGGAAGTAAAGTTTGGACCATGTGTTGTCCAAACCACCTAAAGAACTCTCATTGGGACGAACTTTAAGTTCCAAACGCTCTCGAAACTCCAACGGAGCAAAGTTTGGACCTAGTTCGTCCTAACTAGATGAAAAACTCTCATTGGGACGAACTTTGGGTTCCAGGCTCTCAAAAACTTAAACGGAGTAAAGTTTGGACCATGTGTCGTCCAAACCACCTAAAGAACTATGATTGGGACGAACTTTGAGTTCCAAACTCTCTCAAAACTCAAACGGAGCAAAGTTTGGACCAACTTCGTTCAAACAAGAAAAAAACTCATATCGGGACGAACTTTGCGTTCCGAGGTCTTAAAAATTTAAAGGAAGTAAAGTTTGGACCATGTGTCGTCCAAACCACCTAAAGAACTCTCATTGGGACGAACTTTGAGTTCCGAACGCTCTCGAGAATCAAACGTAGCAAAGTTTGGACCAACTTCGTCCATACTAGATGAAAAACTCTCATTGGGACGAACTTTGGGTTCCGAGCTCTCAAAAACTGATAGGAAGTGAAGTTTGGACCATGTGTCGTCCAAACCACCTAAAGAAGTCTCATTTCGACAAACTTTAAGTTCCAAACGCTCTCGAAACTCAAACGGAGCAAAGTTTGGACCTAGTTCGTCCAAACTAGATGAAAAACTCTCATTGGGACGAACTTTGGGTTCCAAGCTCTCAAAAACTTAAACCGAGTAAAGTTTGGACCATGTGTCGTCCAAACCACCTAAAGAACTATCATTGGGACGAACTTTGAGTTCCAAACTCTCTCAAAACTCAAACGGAGCAAAGTTTGACCAACTTCGTTCAAACAAGAAAAAAACTCTCATCGGGACGAACTTTGTGTTCCGAGCTCTCAAAAACTTAATGGAAGTAAAGTTTGGACCATGTGTCATCCAAACCACCTAAAGAACTCTCATTGGGACGAACTTTGAGTTCCGAACGCTCTCGAGACTCAAACGTAGCAAAGTTTGGACCAACTTCGTCCAAACTAGATGAAAAATTCTCATTGGGACGAACTTTGCGTTCCGAGCTCTCAAAAACTTAAACGAAGTAAAGTTTGAACCATGTGTCGTCCAAACCACCTAAAGAACTCTCATTGGGACAAACTTTGAGTTCCAAACTCTCTCGAAACTCAAACGGAGCAAAGTTTTGACCTAGTTCGTCCAAACCACCTAAAGAACTCTCATTGGCACGAACTTTGAGTTCCAAACTCTCTCGAAACTCAAACGGAGCAAAGTTTGGAACAACATCGTCCAAACTAGATGAAAAAGTCTCATTAGGACGAACCTTGTGTTCCGTGCTCTCAAAAACTTAAACGGAGTAAAGTTTGGTCCATGTGTCGTCCAAACCACCTAAAGAACTCTCATTGGGCCGAACTTTGAGTTCCAAACTCTCTCAAAACTCAAACGGAGCAAAGTTTGGACCAACTTCGTCCAAACTAGATGAAAAACTCTCATTGGAAAGGACTTTGGGTTCCGAGCTCTCAAAAGCTTAAACGGAGTAAAGTTTGGACCATGTGTCGTCCAAACCATATAAAAGAACTGTCATAGGGACGAACTTTGAGTTCCAAACTCTCTCGAAACTGAAACGGAGCAACGTTTGGACCAACTAGGTCAAAACTAGATGAAAAACTCTCATTGGGACGAACTTTGGGTTCCGAGCTCTCAAAAACTTAAACGGAGCAAAGTTTGGACCATGTGTCGTCCAAACCACCTAAAGAACTCTCATTGGGCCGAACTTTGAGTTCCAAACTCTCCGAAACTCAAACGGAGCAAAGTTTGGACCCACTTCGTCCAAACAAGATGAAAAACTCTCATTGGGACGAACATTGGGTTCCGAGCTCTCAAAAACTTAAACGGACTAAAGTCTGGACCATGTGTTGTCCAAACCACCTAGAGAACTCTCATTGGGTCGAAGTTTGAGTTCCAAACTCTCTCAAAACTCAAACAGAGCAAAGTTTGGACCCACTTTGTCCAAACTAGATGAAACACTCTCATTGGGACGAACTTTGGGTTCCGATCTCTCAAAAACTTAAACGGAGTAGAGTTTGGACCATGTGTCGTCCAAACCATCTAAAGAACTCTCATCGGGACGAACTTTGAGTTCCAAACTCTCTCGAAACTCAAACGGAGCAAAGTTTGGACCAACTTCGTCCAAACTAGATGAAAAACTCTCATTGGGAAGGACTTTGGGTTCCGAGCTCTCAAAAACTTAAACGGAGTAAAGTTTGGATCATGTGTCGTCCAAACCATCTAAAGAACTCTCATTGGGACAAACTTTGAGTTCCAAACTCTCTCGAATCTCAAACGGAGCAAAGTTTGGACAACCTTCATCCAAACTAGATGAAAAACTCTCATTGGGACGGACTTTGGGTTCCGAGCTCTCAAAAACTTAAACGGAGTAAAGTTTGGACCATGTGTCGTCCAAACCACCTAAGAAACTCACATAGGGACGAACTTTGAGTTCCAAACTCTCTCGAAACTCAAATGGAGCAAAGTTTGGACAAACTTCGTTCAAACTAGATGAAAAACTCTCATTGGGACGAACTTTGGGTTCTCAGCTCTCAAAAACTTAAACGAAGTAAAGTTTGGACCATGTGTCGTCCAAACCACCTAAAGAACTCTCATTGGGACGAAGTTTGAGTTCCAAACTCTCTCGAACCTCAAACGGAGAAAAGTTTGGACCAACTTCGTCCAAACTAGTTGAAAAACTCTCATTGGGACGAACTTTGAGTTCCAAATTCTCTCGAAACTCAAACGGAGCAAAGTTTGGAACAACTTCGTCCAAACTAGATGAAAAACTCTCATTGGGACGAACCTTGGGTTCCGTGCTCTCAAAAACTTAAACGGAGTAAAGTTTGGACCATGTGTCGTCCAAATCACCTAAAGAACTCTCATTGGGACGAACTTTGAGTTCCAAACTCTCTCGAAACTCAAACGGAGCAAAGTTTTGACCTAGTTCGTCCAAACCACCTAAAGAACTCTCATTGGGACGAACTTTGAGTTCCAAACTCTCTCGAAACTCAAACGGAGCAAAGTTTGGAACAACATCGTCGAAACTAGATGAAAAAGTCTCATTAGGACGAACCTTGGGTTCCGTGCTCTCAAAAACTTAAACGGAGTAAAGTTTGGACCATGTGTCGTCCAAACCACCTAAAGAACTCTCATTGGGCTGAACTTTGAGTTCCAAACTCTCCGAAACTCCAACAGAGCAAAGTTTGGACCAACTTCGTCCAAACTAGATGAAAAACTCTCATAGGGACAAACTTTGGGTTCCAAGTTTTCAAAAATTTAAACGAAGTAAAGTTTGGACCATGTGTCCTCCAAATAACCTAAAGAACTCTAATTCGGACGAACTTTGAGTTCCAAATTCTCTCGAAACTCAAACGGAGCAAAGTTTGGACCAACTTCGTCGAAACAAGATGAAAAACTCTCATTGGGACGAACTTTGGGTTCTGAGCTCTCAAAAACTTAAACAGAGTAAACTTTGGACCATGTGTTGTCCAAACCACCTAAAGATCTCTCATTCGGACGAACTTTGAGTTCCAAACTCTCTTGAAACTCAAACGGAGCAAAGTTTGGACCTAGTTCGTCCAAACTAGATGAAAAACTCTTATTGGGACGAACTTTGGGTTCCAAGCCCTCAAAAACTTAAACGGAGTAAAGTTTGGACCATGTGTCGTCCAAACCACCTAAAGAACTCTCATTGGGACGAACTTTGTGTTCCAAACTCTCTCGAAACTCAAACGGAGCAAAGTTTTGACCAACTTCGTTCAAGCTAGAAAAAAAACTCTCATTGGGACGAACATTTGGTTCCGAGCTCTCAAAAATATAAACGGAGTAAAGTTTGCACCATGTGTCGTCCAAACCACCTAAAGAACTCTAATTGGGACGTACTTTGAGTTCCAAACTCTCTCGAAACTCAAAAGGAGCAAAGTTTGGACCAACTTCGTCCAAACTAGATGAAAAACTCTCATTGGGACGAACTTTGGGTTCCGAGCTCTCGAAAACCGAAACGGAGTAAAGTTTGGACCATGTGTCGTCCCAACCACCTAAAGAACTCTCATTGGGACGAACTTTGAGTTCCAAACTCTATCGAAACTCAAATGGAGCTAAGTTTTGACCAACTTCGTTCAAACTAGATGAAAAACTCTCATTGGGACGAACTTTGGGTTCCGAGCTCTCAAAAACTTAAAGGAAGTAAAGTTTGGACCATGTGTTGTCCAAACCACCTAAAGAACTCTCATTGGGACGAACTTTAAGTTCCAAACGCTCTCGAAACTCCAACGGAGCAAATTTGGACCTAGTTCGTCCTAACTAGATGAAAAACTCTCATTGGGACGAACTTTGGGTTCCGGGCTCTCAAAAACTTAAACGGAGTAAAGTTTGGACCATGTGTCGTCCAAACCACCTAAAGAACTATGATTGGGACGAACTTTGAGTTCCAAACTCTCTCAAAACTCAAACGGAGCAAAGTTTGGACCAACTTCGTTCAAACAAGAAAAAAACTCATATCGGGACGAACTTTGCGTTCCGAGCTCTTAAAAATTTCAAGGAAGTAAAGTTTGGACCATGTGTCGTCCAAACCACCTAAAGAACTCTCATTGGGACGAACTTTGAGTTCCGAACGCTCTCGAGACTCAAACGTAGCAAAGTTTGGACCAACTTCGTCCAAACTAGATGAAAAACTCTCATTGGGACGAACTTTGGGTTCCGAGCTCTCAAAAACTGATAGGAAGTGAAGTTTGGACCATGTGTCGTCCAAACCACCTAAAGAAGTCTCATTGGGACGAACTTTAAGTTCCAAACGCTCTCGAAACTCAAACGGAGCAAAGTTTGGACCTAGTTCGTCCAAACTAGATGAAAAACTCTCATTGGGACGAACTTTGGGTTCCAAGCTCTCAAAAACTTAAACCGAGTAAAGTTTGGACCATGTGTCGTCCAAACCACCTAAAGAACTATCATTGGGACGAACTTTGAGTTCCAAACTCTCTCAAAACTCAAACGGAGCAAAGTTTGGACCAACTTCGTTCAAACAAGAAAAAAACTCTCATCGGGACGAACTTTGTGTTCCGAGCTCTCAAAAACTTAATGGAAGTAAAGTTTGGACCATGTGTCATCCAAACCACCTAAAGAACTCTCATTGGGACGAACTTTGAGTTCCGAACGCTCTCGAGACTCAAACGTAGCAAAGTTTGGACCAACTTCGTCCAAACTAGATGAAAAATTCTCATTGGGACGAACTTTGCGTTCTGAGCTCTCAAAAACTTAAACGAAGTAAAGTTTGAACCATGTGTCGTCCAAACCACCTAAAGAACTCTCATTGGGACAAACTTTGAGTTCCAAACTCTCTCGAAACTCAAACGGAGTAAAGTTTTGACCTAGTTCGTCCCAACCACCTAAAGAACTCTCATTGGCACGAACTTTGAGTTCCAAACTCTCTCGAAACTCAAACGGAGCAAAGTTTGGAACAACATCGTCCAAACTAGATGAAAAAGTCTCATTAGGACGAACCTTGGGTTCCGTGCTCTCAAAAACTTAAACGGAGTAAAGTTTGGTCCATGTGTCGTCCAAACCACCTAAAGAACTCTCATTGGGCCGAACTTTGAGTTCCAAACTCTCCGAAACTCCAACAGAGCAAAGTTTGGACCAACTTCGTCCAAACTAGATGAAAAACTCTCATTGGGACAAACTTTGGGTTCCGAGCTTTCAAAAATTTAAACGAAGTAAAGTTTGGACCATGTGTCCTCCAAATAACCTAAAGAACTCTAATTCGGACGAACTTTGAGTTCCAAATTCTCTCGAAACTCAAACGGAGCAAAGTTTGGACCAACTTCGTCGAAACAAGATGAAAAACTCTCATTCGGACGAACTTTGGGTTTCGAGCTCTCAAAAACTTAAACGGAGTAAAGTTTTGACCATGTGTCGTCCAAACCACCTAGAGAACTCTCATTGGGACGAACTTTGAGTTCCAAACTCTCTACAAACTCAAACGGAGCAAAGTTTGGACCAACTTCGTCCAAACTAGATGAAAAACTCTCATTGGGACGAACTTTGGGTTCTGAGCTCTCAAAAACTTAAACAGAGTAAACTTTGGACCATGTGTTGTCCAAACCACCTAAAGATCTCTCATTTGGACGAACGTTGAGTTCCAAACTCTCTTGAAACTCAAACGGAGCAAAGTTTGGACCTAGTTCGTCCAAACTAGATGAAAAACTCTTATTGGGACGAACTTTGGGTTCCGAGCCCTCAAAAACTTAAACGGAGTAAAGTTTGGACCATGTGTCATCCAAACCACCTATAGAACTCTCATTGGGACGAACTTTGTGTTCCAAACTCTCTCGAAACTCAAACGGAACAAAGTTTTGACCAACTTCGTTCAACCTAGAAAAAAAACTCTCATTGGGACGAACATTTGGTTCCGAGCTCTCAAAAATATAAACGAAGTAAAGTTTGCACCATGTGTCGTCCAAACCACCTAAAGAACTCTAATTGGGACGTACTTTGAGTTCCAAACTCTCTCGAAACTCAAAAGGAGCAAAGTTTGGACCAACTTCGTCCAAACTAGATGAAAAACTCTCATTGGGACGAACTTTGGGTTCCGAGCTCTCGAAAACCGAAACGGAGTAAAGTTTGGACCATGTGTCGTCCCAACCACCTAAAGAACTCTCATTGGGACGAACTTTGAGTTCCAAACTCTATCGAAACTCAAATGGAGCTAAGTTTTGACCAACTTCGTTCAAACTAGATGAAAAACTCTCATTGGGACGAACTTTGGGTTCCGAGCTCTCAAAAACTTAAAGGAAGTAAAGTTTGGACCATGTGTTGTCCAAACCACCTAAAGAACTCTCATTGGGACGAACTTTAAGTTCCAAACGCTCTCGAAACTCCAACGGAGCAAATTTGGACCTAGTTCGTCCTAACTAGATGAAAAACTCTCATTGGGACGAACTTTGGGTTCCGGGCTCTCAAAAACTTAAACGGAGTAAAGTTTGGACCATGTGTCGTCCAAACCACCTAAAGAACTATGATTGGGACGAACTTTGAGTTCCAAACTCTCTCAAAACTCAAACGGAGCAAAGTTTGGACCAACTTCGTTCAAACAAGAAAAAAACTCATATCGGGACGAACTTTGCGTTCCGAGCTCTTAAAAATTTCAAGGAAGTAAAGTTTGGACCATGTGTCGTCCAAACCACCTAAAGAACTCTCATTGGGACGAACTTTGAGTTCCGAACGCTCTCGAGACTCAAACGTAGCAAAGTTTGGACCAACTTCGTCCAAACTAGATGAAAAACTCTCATTGGGACGAACTTTGGGTTCCGAGCTCTCAAAAACTGATAGGAAGTGAAGTTTGGACCATGTGTCGTCCAAACCACCTAAAGAAGTCTCATTGGGACGAACTTTAAGTTCCAAACGCTCTCGAAACTCAAACGGAGCAAAGTTTGGACCTAGTTCGTCCAAACTAGATGAAAAACTCTCATTGGGACGAACTTTGGGTTCCAAGCTCTCAAAAACTTAAACCGAGTAAAGTTTGGACCATGTGTCGTCCAAACCACCTAAAGAACTATCATTGGGACGAACTTTGAGTTCCAAACTCTCTCAAAACTCAAACGGAGCAAAGTTTGGACCAACTTCGTTCAAACAAGAAAAAAACTCTCATCGGGACGAACTTTGTGTTCCGAGCTCTCAAAAACTTAATGGAAGTAAAGTTTGGACCATGTGTCATCCAAACCACCTAAAGAACTCTCATTGGGACGAACTTTGAGTTCCGAACGCTCTCGAGACTCAAACGTAGCAAAGTTTGGACCAACTTCGTCCAAACTAGATGAAAAATTCTCATTGGGACGAACTTTGCGTTCCGAGCTCTCAAAAACTTAAACGAAGTAAAGTTTGAACCATGTGTCGTCCAAACCACCTAAAGAACTCTCATTAGGACAAACTTTGAGTTCCAAACTCTCTCGAAACTCAAACGGAGCAAAGTTTTGACCTAGTTCGTCCAAACCACCTAAAGAACTCTCATTGGCACGAACTTTGAGTTCCAAACTCTCTCGGAACTCAAACGGAGCAAAGTTTGGAACAACATCGTCCAAACTAGATGAAAAAGTCTCATTAGGACGAACCTTGGGTTCCGTGCTCTCAAAAACTTAAACGGAGTAAAGTTTGGTCCATGTGTCGTCCAAACCACCTAAAGAACTCTCATTGGGCCGAACTTTGAGTTCCAAACTCTCCGAAACTCCAACAGAGCAAAGTTTGGACCAACTTCGTCCAAACTAGATGAAAAACTCTCATTGGGACAAACTTTGGGTTCCGAGCTTTCAAAAATTTAAACGAAGTAAAGTTTGGACCATGTGTCCTCCAAATAACCTAAAGAACTCTAATTCGGACGAACTTTGAGTTCCAAATTCTCTCGAAACTCAAACGGAGCAAAGTTTGGACCAACTTCGTCGAAACAAGATGAAAAACTCTCATTCGGACGAACTTTGGGTTTCGAGCTCTCAAAAACTTAAACGGAGTAAAGTTTTGACCATGTGTCGTCCAAACCACCTAGAGAACTCTCATTGGGACGAACTTTGAGTTCCAAACTCTCTACAAACTCAAACGGAGCAAAGTTTGGACCAACTTCGTCCAAACTAGATGAAAAACTCTCATTGGGACGAACTTTGGGTTCTGAGCTCTCAAAAACTTAAACAGAGTAAACTTTGGACCATGTGTTGTCCAAACCACCTAAAGATCTCTCATTCGGACGAACTTTAAGTTCCAAACTCTCTTGAAACTCAAACGGAGCAAAGTTTGGACCTAGTTCGTCCAAACTAGATGAAAAACTCTTATTGGGACGAACTTTTGGTTCCGAGCCCTCAAAAACTTAAACGGAGTAAAGTTTGGACCATGTGTCATCCAAACCACCTATAGAACTCTCATTGGGACGAACTTTGTGTTCCAAACTCTCTCGAAACTCAAACGGAGCAAAGTTTTGACCAACTTCGTTCAAGCTAGAAAAAAAACTCTCATTGGGACGAACATTTGGTTCCGAGCTCTCAAAAATATAAACGGAGTAAAGTTTGCACCATGTGTCGTCCAAACCACCTAAAGAACTCTAATTGGGACGTACTTTGAGTTCCAAACTCTCTCGAAACTCAAAAGGAGCAAAGTTTGGACCAACTTCGTCCAAACTAGATGAAAAACTCTTATTGGGACGAACTTTGGGTTCCGAGCTCTCGAAAACCGAAACAGAGTAAAGTTTGGACCATGTGTCGTCCCAACCACCTAAAGAACTCTCATTGGGACGAACTTTGAGTTCCAAACTCTATCGAAACTCAAATGGAGCTAAGTTTTGACCAACTTCGTTCAAACTAGATGAAAAACTCTCATTGGGACGAACTTTGGGTTCCGAGCTCTCAAAAACTTAAAGGAAGTAAAGTTTGGACCATGTGTTGTCCAAACCACCTAAAGAACTCTCATTGGGACGAACTTTAAGTTCCAAACGCTCTCGAAACTCCAACGGAGCAAAGTTTGGACCTAGTTCGTCCTAACTAGATGAAAAACTCTCATTGGGACGAACTTTGGGTTCCGGGCTCTCAAAAACTTAAACGGAGTAAAGTTTGGACCATGTGTCGTCCAAACCACCTAAAGAACTATGATTGGGACGAACTTTGAGTTCCAAACTCTCTCAAAACTCAAACGGAGCAAAGTTTGGACCAACTTCGTTCAAACAAGAAAAAAACTCATATCGGGACGAACCTTGCGTTCCGAGCTCTTAAAAATTTAAAGGAAGTAAAGTTTGGACCATGTGTCGTCCAAACCACCTAAAGAACTCTCATTGGGACGAACTTTGAGTTCCGAACGCTCTCGAGACTCAAACGTAGCAAAGTTTGGACCAACTTCGTCCAAACTAGATGAAAAACTCTCATTGGGACGAACTTTGGGTTCCGAGCTCTCAAAAACTGATAGGAAGTGAAGTTTGGACCATGTGTCGTCCAAACCACCTAAAGAAGTCTCATTGGGACGAACTTTAAGTTCCAAACGCTCTCGAAACTCAAACGGAGCAAAGTTTGGACCTAGTTCGTCCAAACTAGATGAAAAACTCTCATTGGGACGAACTTTGGGTTCCAAGCTCTCAAAAACTTAAACCGAGTAAAGTTTTGACCATGTGTCGTCCAAACCACCTAAAGAACTATCATTGGGACGAACTTTGAGTTCCAAACTCTCTCAAAACTCAAACGGAGCAAAGTTTGGACCAACTTCGTTCAAACAAGAAAAAAACTCTCATCGGGACGAACTTTGTGTTCCGAGCTCTCAAAAACTTAATGGAAGTAAAGTTTGGACCATGTGTCATCCAAACCACCTAAAGAACTCTCATTGGGACGAACTTTGAGTTCCGAACGCTCTCGAGACTCAAACGTAGCAAAGTTTGGACCAACTTCGTCCAAACTAGATGAAAAATTCTCATTGGGACGAACTTTGCGTTCCGAGCTCTCAAAAACTTAAACGAAGTAAAGTTTGAACCATGTGTCGTCCAAACCACCTAAAGAATTCTCATTGGGACAAACTTTGAGTTCCAAACTCTCTCGAAACTCAAACGGAGCAAAGTTTGGACCTAGTTCGTCCAAACCACCTAAAGAACTCTCATTGGGACGAACTTTGAGTTCCAAACTCTCTCGAAACTCAAACGGAGCAAAGTTTGGAACAACATCGTCCAAACTAGATGAAAAAGTCTCATTGGGACGAACTTTGGGTTCCGAGCTCTCGAAAACCGAAACGGAGTAAAGTTTGGACCATGTGTCGTCCCAACCACCTAAAGAACTCTCATTGGGACGAACTTTGAGTTTCAAACTCTCCGAAACTCCAACAGAGCAAAGTTTGGACCAACTTCGTCCAAACTAGATGAAAAACTCTCATTGGGACGAACTTTGGGTTCCGAGCTCTCAAAAACTTAAACGGAGTAAAGTTTGGACCATGTGTCGTCCAAACCACCTGAAGAACTATCATTGGGACGAACTTTGAGTTCCAAACTGTTATGAATCAAAGCAGCTCTGATACCAAATGTTATGAAACTCCCAGGAAATGTATCTAACAACCTTGCTGAAAAACAAGACCTTTAGATCTCAAATCTGAAAACCCCAAAACTGATTAGAAAATCAACCCAAGGAAAGTAAAAACCGGATTACCTTGTCGATCAAATATCTCAAGGCAAGAAACCTTGTTTGAGATTCGAATCACTCCACAAGCATGATTGATCAAGTCAAGCTTGAATGATTCTAAGCATGCAACCTAAACTACATAGAATTGCAAAGAAACTTAGCTCTAAGGCTAAAGGAAAAGCTCAAAGGCTCTTTTTACTACATTTCCAAGTCTCCTTTTACAATGGAATTACATGGCATTATATAGCCTTAAAATTGAAACCCTAGACCTTCCATGAGGTATATCAAGAGTTGTAACATTCCATCTTTATGACAATAATCAGCCATTAAGTAAATGTAACCTAAAACATTGATAACAAAACTTAAAACTGAAAATTACATAGAAACACCCTTAAATCCGAGAATTGAAAATCCCATCAACAAACTATGTCTTGTAACCTCCCAAAGTATAAATGAAGCCTCACTTGAAGTATCTTGAAGTTCATGTTCCATAAATGACACTTTGAATTGTCTTCAATGAAGCTTGAGTGCATTTAATGAATCTCCATTTTGAAGCTTTTCTTTAGTTTTGGATAGTATGGTAGGATTCATATCATCCTCCCCTTCTTCAAGAGAATTCGTCCTCGAATTTTATTTTGTGAATCATTGCTGCAAAAACACTTTAAGAAAACACAAAGAACCTCACAACACTCTCTTACGTTGTTCACACTCATGGAAATTTGGGCCACTTGTGTTTGCACTCATTTTCACAAATCACTCGGTATGAACTCGCATTCTCATCTCTCAATATTGGAAGTGGAAAAGCCAAGATAATTTGCAATTCTTGTAATTGAAAGCATATATCAAACAAGCTAAACCTCTAAGAAGGATTCCAAATTAAAATTATGAAATGAGAGAAATAAATGGACAGAATGTGAGAATATGGAGGATGAAATTCTGTTAATATTGAATACAAGTGTATGGTGCTGAAGGTGATTTATAACACTTTGGAAAGTGGAAGACCGAATTTAAGACCATTGGCTAGACTTTAAACAAAGGAGTTACAATCTGAAACTAATGGCTGAAAAATTCAATGAGCAGAAATGTAACTGTCCATATTTAATGCATAACAGCCAACTCTTGCTTAAATTGAATGTGTAACTAATATAATCAGCAAGTGAAAAGCCATATTAAAACACAATTGATGAATTTATAGCAATGCAATTCGGATCTATAAGGCTTTGGAGGCAAAAATGACAAGAACAAAACAAGAACACACATTCTCGGGTATAGCAGTTTTTCCAGAACAGATTTCAAAACTTCAAACGTTTCACCCTCAAGACATTTGAATTAGAAATCCATGAAGAAGGAAAAGTTGTAGCTTAAACAAAGATCTACAATATCATAAAAGACATTAAGATGAAAAGACCTACGGAAATATGAGTTTTTAGAGCGTTTAGGAAGACTACGAAACTGGACAGATTAAAAAAAAAAATAACTAAAGAAAGAGAAACAAATGCAAAGGAAACATATATCCGATCTTGAGCCTAAAGCTCTGATACCAAATGTTAAGAATCAAAGCAGCTCTGATACCAAATGTTATGAATCAAAGCAGCTCTGATACCAAATGTTCTGAAACTCCCAGGAAATGTATCTAACAACCTTGCTGAAAAACAAGACCTTTAGATCTCAAATCTGAAAACCCCAAAACTAATTAGAAAATCAACCCAAGGAAAGTAAAAACCGGATTACCTTGTCGATCAAATATCTCAAGGCAAGAAACCTTGTTTGAGATTCGAATCACTCCACAAGCATGATTGATCAAGTCAAGCTTGAATGATTCTAAGCATGCAACCTAAACTACATAGAATTGCAAAGAAACTTAGCTCTAAGGCTAAAGGAAAAGCTCAAAGGCTCTTTTTACTACATTTCCAAGTCTCCTTTTACAATGGAATTACATGGCATTATATAGCCTTAAAATTGAAACCCTAGACCTTCCATGAGGTATATCAAGAGTTGTAACATTCCATCTTTATGACAATAATCAGCCATTAAGTAAATGTAACCTAAAACATTGATAACAAAACTTAAAACTGAAAATTACATAGAAACACCCTTAAATCCGAGAATTGAAAATCCCATCAACAAACTATGTCTTGTAACCTCCCAAAGTATAAATGAAGCCTCACTTGAAGTATCTTGAAGTTCATGTTCCATAAATGACACTTTGAATTGTCTTCAATGAAGCTTGAGTGCATTTAATGAATCTCCATTTTGAAGCTTTTCTTTAGTTTTGGATAGTATGGTAGGATTCATATCACAAACTCTCTCGAAACTCAAACGGAGCAAAGTTTAGACAAACTTCGTCCAAACTAGTTGAAAAACTGTCATTGTGACGAACTTTGGGTTTCGAGCTCTCCAAAACTTAAAGGAAGTAAAGTTTGGACCATGCGTCGTCCAAACCACCAAAAGAACTCTCATTCGGACGAACTGATATGAATCCTACCATGCTATCCAAGACTAAAGAAAAGCTTCAAAATGTTGATGCATTAAATGCACTCAAGCTTCATTGAAGACAATTCAAAGTGTCATTTATGGAACATGAACTTCAAGATACTTCAAGTGAGGCTTCATTTATACTTTGGGAGGTTACAAATATTAATTGGCTGATTGCAAACTCCTATTCACGGATTTATGGACCCTTTTGAATGTATTTTCAGTTTTATGTCATTTTATTTACTTTTTAGGTTATATTGAGTTAATGGTTGATTATGGTCATAAAGTTGGAATGTTACAACTCTTGAAATGCCTCATGGAAGGTCTAGGGTTCTGTTGTGAAACTCCCAGGAAATGTATCTAACAACCTTGCTGAAAAACAAGACCTTTAGATCTCAAATCTGAAAACCCCAAAACCGATTTGAAAATCAACCCAAGGAAAGTAAAAACCGGATTACCTTGTCGATCAAATATCTCAAGGCAAGAAACTTGCTTGAGATTCGAATCACTCCACAAGCATGATTGATCAAGTCAAGCTTGAATGATTCTCAACATGCAATCTAAACTACATAGAATTGCAAAGAAACTTAGCTCTAGGCTAAAGGAAAAGCTCAAAGGCTTATTTTACTACATTTCCAAGTCTTCCTTTTTCAAATACAACATACATGGCTTTTTATAGCCTCAAAATTAAACTCTAGAGTAACCTATGGTCATTTGAAGAGTTGTAACTCTCATCCTCATTAATACTATAATGACCACTACCTAAATTGTAACCTAAAACATTGATAACAAAACTTAAAAACTGAAAATTACATAGAAACACCCTTAAATCCGAGAATTGAAAACCCCATCAACCAACTATGTCTTGTAACCTCCCAAAGTTTAAATGAAGCTCTACTTGATGTAGTTTGAAGTAGCTTGAAGTCCATGTTCCATAAATCACACTTTGAGTTGTCTTCAATGAAGCTTGAGTACATTTAATACATCACCATTTTTAAGCTTTTCTTTAGGTCTTGGATAGCATGGTAGGATTCATATCAGGTTCAATTTTAAGGCTATATAATGCCATGTAATTCCATTGTAAAAAGGGAAGACTTGGAAATGTAGTAAAATAAGCCTTTGAGCTTTTCCTTTAGCCTAAGAGCTAAGTTTCTTTGCAATTCTATGTAGTGTAGGTTGCATGCTTAGAATCATTCAAGCTTGACTTGATCAATCATGCTTGTGGAGTGATTCGAATCTCAAGCAAGTTTCTTGCCTTGAGATATTTGATCGACAAGGTAATCCGTTTCAAAACTTTTCCTTGGGTTGGTTCCATATTGTTCTTTGGGGTTTTATGATTTGAGATCTAAAGGTCTTGTTTTTTTAGCAAGGTTGTTAGATCCATTTCTTGGGAGTTTCACAACACGAACTTTGAGTTCCAAACTCTCTCGAAACTCAAACGTAGCAATGTTAGAACCAACTTCGTCCAAACTAGATGAAAAACTCTCATTGGGACGAACTTTGGGTTCCGAGCTCTCAAAAACTTAAACGGAGTAAAGTTTGGACCATGTGTCGTCCAAACCACCTAAAGAACAATCATTGGGACGAACTTTGAGTTCAAAACTCTCTCGAAACTCAAACGGAGCAAAGTTTAGACAAACTTCGTCCAAACTAGATGAAAAACTCTCATTGTGACGAACTTTGGGTTTCGAGCTCTCCAAAACTTAAAGGAAGTAAATTTTGGACCATGTGTCGTCCAAACCACCTAAAGATCTCTCATTCGGACGAACTTTGAGTTCCAAACTCTCTCGAAACTCAAAAGGAGCAAAGTTTGGATCAACTTCGTCCAAACTAGATGAAAAACTCTCATTGGGACGAACTTTGGGTTCCGAGCTCTCAAAAACTTAAACGGAGTAAAGTTTAGACCATGTGTCGTCCAAACCACCTGAAGAACTATCATTGGGACGAACTTTGAGTTCCAAACTCTCTCGAAACTCAAACGGAGCAAAGTTTAGACAAACTTCGTCCAAACTAGTTGAAAAACTGTCATTGTGACGAACTTTGGGTTTCGAGCTCTCCAAAACTTAAAGGAAGTAAAGTTTGGACCATGCGTCGTCCAAACCACCAAAAGAACTCTCATTCGGACGAACTTTGAGTTCCAAACTCTCTCGAAACTCAAATGTAGCAATGTTAGAACCCACTTCGTCCAAACTAGATGAAAAACTCTCATTGGGACGAAATTTGGGTTCCGAGCGCTCAAAAACTTAAACGGAGTAAAGTTTGGACCATGTGTCGTCCAAACCACCTAAAGAACTATCATTGGGACGAACTTTGAGTTCAAAACTCTCTCGAAACTCAAACGGAGCAAAGTTTAGACAAACTTCGTCCAAACTAGATGAAAAACTCTCATTGTGACGAACTTTGGGTTTCGAGCTCTCCAAAACTTAAAGGAAGTAAAGTTTGGACCATGCGTCGTCCAAACCACCAAAAGAACTCTCATTCGGACGAACTTTGAGTTCCAAACTCTCTCGAAACTCAAATGTAGCAATGTTAGAACCCACTTCGTCCAAACTAGATGAAAAACTCTCATTGGGACGAACTTTGGGTTCCGAGCTCTCAAAAACTTAAACGGAGTAAAGTTTGGACCATGTGTCGTCCAAACCACCTGAAGAACTATCATTGGGACGAACTTTGAGTTCCAAACTCTCTCGAAACTCAAACGGAGCAAAGTTTAGACAAACTTCGTCCAAACTAGTTGAAAAACTGTCATTGTGACGAACTTTGGGTTTCGAGCTCTCCAAAACTTAAAGGAAGTAAAGTTTGGACCATGCGTCGTCCAAACCACCAAAAGAACTCTCATTCGGACGAACTTTGAGTTCCAAACTCTCTCGAAACTCAAATGTAGCAATGTTAGAACCCACTTCGTCCAAACTAGATGAAAAACTCTCATTGGGACGAAATTTGGGTTCCGAGCGCTCAAAAACTTAAACGGAGTAAAGTTTGGACCATGTGTCGTCCAAACCACCTAAAGAACTATCATTGGGACGAACTTTGAGTTCAAAACTCTCTCGAAACTCAAACGGAGCAAAGTTTAGACAAACTTCGTCCAAACTAGATGAAAAACTCTCATTGTGACGAACTTTGGGTTTCGAGCTCTCCAAAACTTAAAGGAAGTAAAGTTTGGACCATGCGTCGTCCAAACCACCAAAAGAACTCTCATTCGGACGAACTTTGAGTTCCAAACTCTCTCGAAACTCAAATGTAGCAATGTTAGAACCCACTTCGTCCAAACTAGATGAAAAACTCTCATTGGGACGAACTTTGGGTTCCGAGCTCTCAAAAACTTAAACGGAGTAAAGTTTGGACCATGTGTCGTCCAAACCACCTGAAGAACTATCATTGGGACGAACTTTGAGTTCCAAACTCTCTCAAAACTCAAACGGAGCAAAGTTTAGACAAACTTCGTCCAAACTAGTTGAAAAACTGTCATTGTGACGAACTTTGGGTTTCGAGCTCTCCAAAACTTAAAGGAAGTAAAGTTTGGACCATGCGTCGTCCAAACCACCAAAAGAACTCTCATTCGGACGAACTTTGAGTTCCAAACTCTCTCGAAACTCAAATGTAGCAATGTTAGAACCCACTTCGTCCAAACTAGATGAAAAACTCTCATTGGGACGAAATTTGGGTTCCGAGCGCTCAAAAACTTAAACGGAGTAAAGTTTGGACCATGTGTCGTCCAAACAACCTAAAGAACTATCATTGGGACGAACTTTGAGTTCAAAACTCTCTCGAAACTCAAACGGAGCAAAGTTTAGACAAACTTCGTCCAAACTAGTTGAAAAACTGTCATTGTGACGAACTTTGGGTTTCGAGCTCTCCAAAACTTAAAGGAAGTAAAGTTTGGACCATGCGTCGTCCAAACCACCAAAAGAACTCTCATTCGGACGAACTTTGAGTTCCAAACTCTCTCGAAACTCAAATGTAGCAATGTTAGAACCCACTTCGTCCAAACTAGATGAAAAACTCTCATTGGGACGAACTTTGGGTTCCGAGCTCTCAAAAACTTAAACGGAGTAAAGTTTGGACCATGTGTCGTCCAAACCACCTAAAGAACTATCATTGGGACGAACTTTGAGTTCAAAACTCTCTCGAAACTCAAACGGAGCAAAGTTTAGACAAACTTCGTCCAAACTAGATGAAAAACTCTCATTGTGACGAACTTTGGGTTTCGAGCTCTCCAAAACTTAAAGGAAGTAAAGTTTGGACCATGTGTCGTCCAAACCACCTAAAGATCTCTCATTCGGACGAACTTTGAGTTCCAAACTCTCTCGAAACTCAAAAGGAGCAAAGTTTGGACCAACTTCGTCCAAACTAGATGAAAAACTCTCATTGGGACGAACTTTGGGTTCCGAGCTCTCAAAACCTTAAACGGAGTAAAGTTTGGACCATGTGTCGTCCAAACCACCTAAAGAACTATCATTGGGACGAACTTTGAGTTCTAAACTCTCTCGAAACTCAAACGGAGCAAAGTTTAGACAAACTTCGTCCAAACTAGTTGAAAAACTCTCATTGTGACGAACTTTGGGTTTCGAGCTCTCCAAAACTTAAAGGAAGTAAAGTTTGGACCATGCGTCGTCCAAACCACCAAAAGAACTCTCATTCGGACGAACTTTGAGTTCCAAACTCTCTCGAAGCTCAAACGTAGCAAAGTTAGAACCAACTTCGTCCAAACTAGATGAAAAACTCTCATTGGGACGAATTTTGGGTTCCGAGCTCTCAAAAACTTAAACGGAGTAAAGTTTGGACTTCGTGTCTTCCAAACCACCTAAAGAACTATCATTGGGACGAACTTTGAGTTCCAAACTCTCTCGAAACACAAACGGAGGAAAGTTTAGACCAACTTCGTCCAAACTAGATGAAAAACTCTCATTGTGACGAACTTTGGGTTTCTAGCTCTCAAAAACTTAAAGGAAGTAAAGTTTGGACCATGCGTCGTCCAAACCACCAAAAGAACTCTCATTCGGAAGAACTTTGAGTTCCAAACTCTCTCGAAACTCAAACGGAGCAAAGGTTGGACCAACTTCGTCAAAACTAGATGAAAAACTCTCATTGGGACGAACTTTGGGTTCCGAGCTCTCAATAACTTAAACGGAATAAAGTTTGGACCATGTGTCTTCCAAACCACCTAAAGAACTATCATTTGGATGAACTTTGAGGTCCAAACTCTCTCGAAACACAAACGGAGCAAAGTTTAGACCAACTTCGTCCACACTTGATGAAAAACTCTCATTGTGACGAACTTTGGGTTTCTAGCTCTCAAAAACTTAAAGGAAGTAAAGTTTGGACCATGTGTCGTCCAAACCACCTAAAGAACTCTCATTCGGACGAACTTTGAGTTGCAAACTCTCTTGAAACTGAAACAAGGCAAAGTTTGGACCAACTTCGTCCAAACTAGATGAAAAACTCTCATTGTGTCGAACTTTGGGTTCCGAGCTCTCAAAAACATAAAGGAAGTAAACTTTTGACCATGTGTCGTCCAAACCACCTAAAGAACTCTCATTCGGACGAATTTTGAGTGCCAAACTGATATGGATTCAATCAATAATCCATTGCATGTACCTGAAGGACCAATCACAAGAAGCAAGGCAAAGAAGATACAAGAGGCTTTCACATTGCATGTTCAAAAGCTAGCAAATGCACAGCAAGAGGCAAGGAATTTTGAATCCAAACTTTTGTATAATGTTAGTTCAGCAAGTCAAGAAGAGAATGGAGTCAAGATGGCACGGGAAAAGTTGTGTAGTTTGGAAGATGGCACGGGAGGCGAAAACAGTGTGCAGAATTTGTGAAGAGGTGGCTGTCCAACTTGCATCTCTTGGGATTTCGTGATGTCAAAGGTTGTAAAACGTTGCCATTATTAGGAGCGGATTCCATAGCACATATTTAAGACATTTTAAAGCAATTCTATCTTTTTAGTTTTAAGATATGGCTGCTCGTTTGATGTGCAATCAAGTTTTAAGTTCCTAGGTCTTATTTTCTACAATTTGCAATTAAGTGTAAATGAATGACTTTTGAGTTCCTTGGTCTATCCACGACCATTTGGCCTTTAAAATGGCTTGTAATACTCTTGAAAACTCAGATTATGCATATTAAAAAAGCTTTTGCTTATTCAACCCCTTTGGTGTTATCTTTTCTTTCAAATCTTGTTTTAGGTTTGATGTTCAACCAATTCATTGGATTAGTTTTGATCAATCTAATTCTGGAGTGAGTCGTCTTAGGATATTTGAGTGACCATCATAGATTCTAAGTTTGATCTAAGAGTGATTCATCTTCTAACTAAACTCTTGGTTGGAATTATTCGGTAAGTTTCTCTTATTTGTGTCCGTTTACAAGGATCCTAGAAGGACCTCTAGCTTTGTAAACTTAAGCATACTAGGCGCTTATCACAAACTCTCTCCAAAGTCAAACGGAGCAAAGTTTGGACCAACTTCGTCCAAACTAGATGAAAAACTCTCATTGGGACGAACTTTGGGTTCCGAGCTCTCCAAAACTTAAAGGAAGTAAAGTTTGGACCATGTGTCGTCCAAACCACCTAAAGAACTCTCATTCGGACGAACTTTGAGTTCCAAACTCTCTCGAAACTCAAACGGGGCAAACTTTGGACCAACTTCGTCCAAACTAGATGAAAAACTCTCATTGTGACGAACTTTGGGTTTCGAGCTCTCAAAAACTTAAAGGAAGTAAAGTTTGGACCATGTGTCGTCCAAACCACCTAAAAAACAATCATTGGGACGAACTTTGAGTTCAAAACTCTCTCGAAACTCAAATGGAGCAAAGTTTAGACAAACTTCGTCCAAACTAGATGAAAAAACTCTCATTGTGACGAACTTTGGGTTTCGAGCTCTCCAAAACTTAAAGGAACTAAATTTTGGACCATGTGTCGTCCAAACCACCTAAAGATCTCTCATTCGGACGAACTTTGAGTTCCAAACTCTCTCGAAACTCAAAAGGAGCAAAGTTTGGACCAACTTCGTCCAAACTAGATGAAAAACTCTCATTGGGACGAACTTTGGGGTCCGAGCTCTCAAAAACTTAAACGGAGTAAAGTTTGGACCATGTGTCGTCCAAACCACCTGAAGAACTATCATTGGGACGAACTTTGAGTTCCAAACTCTCTCGAAACTCAAACGGAGCAAAGTTTAGACAAACTTCGTCCAAACTAGTTGAAAAACTGTCATTGTGACGAACTTTGGGTTTCGAGCTCTCCAAAACTTAAAGGAAGTAAAGTTTGGACCATGCGTCGTCCAAACCACCAAAAGAACTCTCATTCGGACGAACTTTGAGTTCCAAACTCTCTCGAAACTCAAATGTAGCAATGTTAGAACCCACTTCGTCCAAACTAGATGAAAAACTCTCATTGGGACGAACTTTGGGTTCCGAGCGCTCAAAAACTTAAACGGAGTAACGTTTGGACCATGTGTTGTCCAAACAACCTAAAGAACTATCATTGGGACGAACTTTGAGTTCAAAACTCTCTCGAAACTCAAACGGAGCAAAGTTTAGACAAACTTCGTCCAAACTAGATGAAAAACTCTCATTGTGACGAACTTTGGGTTTCGAGCTCTCCAAAACTTAAAGGAAGTAAAGTTTGGACCATGCGTCGTCCAAACCACCAAAAGTACTCTCATTCGGACGAACTTTGAGTTCCAAACTCTCTCGAAACTCAAATGTAGCAATGTTAGAACCCACTTCGTCCAAACTAGATGAAAAACTCTCATTGGGACGAACTTTGGGTTCCGAGCTCTCAAAAACTTAAACGGAATAAAGTTTGGACCATGTGTCTTCCAAACCACCTAAAGAACTATCATTGGGATGAACTTTGAGGTCCAAACTCTCTCGAAACACAAACGGAGAAAAGTTTAGACCAACTTCGTCCACACTTGATGAAAAACTCTCATTGTGACGAACTTTGGGTTTCTAGCTCTCAAAAACTTAAAGGAACTGAACTTTGGACCATGTGTCGTCCAAACCACCAAAAGAACTCTCATTCGGACGAACTTTGAGTTCCAAACTCTCTCGAAACTCAAACGGGGCAAACTTTGGACCAACTTCGTCCAAACTAGATGAGAAACTCTCATTGTGAGGAACTTTGGGTTGCAAGCTCTCAAAAACTTAAAGGAAGTAAAGTTTGGACCATGTGTCGTCCAAACCACCTAAAGAACTCTCATTCGAACGAACTTTGAGTTCCAAACTCTCTCGAAACTCAAACGGAGCAAAGTTTGGACCAACTTCGTTCAAACTAAATGAAATACTCTCATTGGGACAAACTTTGGGTTCCGAGCTCTCAAAAACTTAAAGGAAGTAAAGTTTGGACCATGTGTCGTCCAAACCACCTAAAGAACTCTCATTCGGATGAACTTTGAGCTCCAAACTCTCTCGAAACTCAAATGGAGAAAAGTTTGGACCAACTTCGTCCAAACTAGATGAAAAACTCTCATTGGGACGAACTTTGGGTTCCGAGCTCTCAAAAAGTTAAAGGAAGTAAAGTTTGGACCATGAGTCGTCCAAACCACCTAAAGAACACCCATTCCGACGAACTTTGAGTTCCAAACTCTCTCAAAACTCAAACGGAGCAATGTTAGAACCAACTTCGTCCAAACTAGATGAAAAACTCTCATTGGGTACAACTATGGGTTCCGAGCTCTCAAAAACTTAAACGGAGTAAAGTTTGGACCATGTGTCTTCCAAACCATCTGAAAAACTATCATTGGGACGAACTTTGAGTTCAAACTCTCTCGAAACACAAACGGAGGAAAGTTTAGACCAACTTCGTCCAAACTAGATGAAAAACTCTCATTGTGACGAACTTTGGGTTTCTAGCTCTCAAAAACTTAAAGGAAGTAAAGTTTGGACCATGCGTCGTCCAAACCACCAAAAGAACTCTCATTCGGAAGAACTTTGAGTTCCAAACTCTCTCGAAACTCAAACGGAGCAAAGGTTGGACCAACTTCGTCCAGACTAGCTGAAAAACTCTCATTGGGACGAACTTTGGGTTCCGAGCTCTCAAAAACTTAAACGTAATAAAGTTTGGACCATGTGTTTTCCAAACCACCTAAAGAACTATCATTGGGATGAACTTTGAGGTCCAAACTCTCTCGAAACACAAACGGAGCAAAGTTTAGACCAACTTTGTCCACACTTGATGAAAAACTCTCATTGTGACGAACTTTGGGTTTCTAGCTCTCAAAAACTTAAAGGAAGTAAAGTTTGGACCATGGGTCGTCCAAACCACCAAAAAAACTCTCATTCGGACGAACTTTGAGTTCCAAACTCTCTCGAAACTCAAACGGAGCAAAGTTTGGACCAACTTCGTTCAAACTAGATGAAATACTCTCATTGGGACGAACTTTGGGTTCCGAGCTCTCAAAAACTTAAAGGAAGTAAAGTTTTGACCATGTGTCGTCCAAACCACCTAAAGAACTCTCATTCGAACGAGCTTTGTGTTCCAAACTCTCTCAAAACTCAAACGGAGCAAAGTTTGGACCAACTTCGTCCAAACTAGATGAAAAACTCTCATAGGGACGAACTTTGGGTTCCGAGCTCTCAAAAAGTTAAAGGAAGTAAAGTTTGGACCATGTGTCGTCCAAACCACCTAAAGAACTCTCATTCGGACGAACTTTGAGTTCCAAACTCTCTCGAAACTCAAACGGAGCAAAGTTTGGACCAACTTCGTTCAAACTAGATGAAATACTCTCATTGGGACGAACTTTGGGTTCCGAGCTCTCAAAAACTTAAAGGAAGTAAAGTTTTGACCATGTGTCGTCCAAACCACCTAAAGAACTCTCATTCGAACGAGCTTTGTGTTCCAAACTCTCTCAAAACTCAAACGGAGCAAAGTTTGGACCAACTTCGTCCAAACTAGATGAAAAACTCTCATAGGGACGAACTTTGGGTTCCGAGCTCTCAAAAAGTTAAAGGAAGTAAAGTTTGGACCATGTGTCGTCAAAACCACCTAAAGAACTCTCATTCGGACGAACTTTGAGTTCCAAACTCTCTCGAAACTCAAACGGAGCAAAGTTTGGACCAACTTCGTTCAAACTAGATAAAATACTCTCGTTGGGACAAACTTTGGGTTCCGAGCTCTCAAAAACTTAAAGGAAGTAAAGTTTTGACCATGTGTCGTCCAAACCACCTAAAGAACTCTCATTCGAACGAGCTTTGTGTTCCAAACTCTCTCAAAACTCAAACGGAGCAAAGTTTGGACCAACTTCGTCCAAACTAGATGAAAAACTCTCATAGGGACGAACTTTGGGTTCCGAGCTCTCAAAAAGTTAAAGGAAGTAAAGTTTGGACCATGTGTCGTCCAAACCACCTAAAGAACTCTCATTCGGACGAACTTTGAGTTCCAAACTCTCTCGAAACTCAAACGGAGCAAAGTTTGGACCAACTTCGTTCAAACTAGATGAAATACTCTCATTGGGACGAACTTTGGGCTCCGAGCTCTCAAAAACTTAAAGGAACTAAAGTTTTGACCATGTGTCGTCCAAACCACCTAAAGAACTCTCATTCGAACGAGCTTTGTGTTCAAAACTCTCTCAAAACTCAAACGGAGCAAAGTTTGGACCAACTTCGTCCAAACTAAATGAAAAACTCTCATAGGGACGAACTTTGGGTTCCGAGCTCTCAAAAAGTTAAAGGAAGTAAAGTTTGGACAATGTGTCGTCAAAACCACCTAAAGAACTCTCATTCGGACGAACTTTGAGTTCCAAACTCTCTCGAAACCCAAACGGAGCAAAGTTTGGACCAACTTCGTTCAAACTAGATGAAATACTCTCATTGGGACGAACTTTGGGTTCCGAGCTCTCAAAAACTTAAAGGAAGTAAAGTTTTGACCATGTGTCGTCCAAACCACCTAAAGAACTCTCATTCGAACGAGCTTTGTGTTCAAAACTCTCTCAAAACTCAAACGGAGCAAAGTTTGGACCAACTTCGTCCAAACTAGATGAAAAACTCTCATAGGGACGAACTTTGGGTTCCGAGCTCTCAAAAAGTTAAAGGAAGTAAAGTTTGGACCATGTGTCGTCCAAACCACCTAAATAACTCTCATTCGGACGAACTTTGAGTTCCAAACTCTCTCGAAACTCAAACGGAGCAAAGTTTGGACCAACTTCGTTCAAACTAGATGAAATACTCTCATTGGGACGAACTTTCAATTCCGAGCTCTCAAAAACTTAAAGGAAGTAAAGTTTGGACCATGTGTCGTCCAAACCACCTAAACAACTCTCATTCGGACGAACTTTGAGTTCCAAACTCTCTTGAAACTCAAACGGAGAAAAGTTTGGACCAACTTCGTCCAAACTAGATGAAAAACTCTCATTGGGACGAACTTTGGGTTTCGAGCTCTCAAAAAGTTAGAGGAAGTAAGGTTTGGACCATGTGTTGTCAACACCACCTAAAGAACTATCATTGGGACGAACTTTGAGTTCCAAACTCTCTCGAAACACAAACGGAGCAAAGTTTGGACCAACTTCGTACAAACTAGATGAAAAACTCTCATTGTGACGAATTTGGGTTTCGAGCTCTCAAAAACTTAAAGTAAGTAAAGTTTGGACCATGTGTCGTCCAAACCACCTAAAGAACTCTCATTCAGACGAACTTTGAGTTCCAAACTCTCTCGAAACTGAAACGGGCCAAAGTTTGGACCAACTTCGTCCAAACTAGATGAAAAACTCTCATTGGGACGAACTTTGGGTTCCGAGCTCTCAAAAAGTTAAAGGAAGTAAAGTTTGGACCATGAGTCGTCCAAACCACCTAAAGAACTCTCATTCGAACGTACTTTGGGTTCCAAACTCTTCGAAACTCAAACGGAGCAATGTTTGGATAAACTTCGTCCAAACTAGATGAAAAACTCTCATTGGGACGAACTTTGGGTTCCGAGCTCTCAAAAACTTAAAGGAAGTAAAGTTTGGATCATGTGTCATCAGAACCATCTAAGGAACAATCATTCGGACGAACTTTGAGTTCCAAACTCTCTCGAAACTCAAACGGCAAAAAGTTTGGACCAACTTCGTCCAAACTAGATGCAAAACTCTCATTGTGACAAACTTTGGGTTTCGATCTCTCCAAAACTTAAAGGATGTAAAGTTTGGACCATGTGTCGTCCAACCCACCTAAAGAACTCTCATTCGGACGAACTTTGAGTTCCAAACTCTCTCGAAACTCAAACGCAAAAAAGTTTGGACCAACTTCGTCCAAACTAGATGAAAAACTCTCATTGGGACGAACTTTGGGTTCCGAGCTCTCAAAAAGTTAAAGGAAGTAAAGTTTGGACCATGTGTCGTCCAAACCACCTAAAGAACTATCATTGGGACGAACTTTGAGTTCCAAACTCTCTCGAAACACAAACGGAGAAAAGTTTGGACCAACTTCGTTCAAACTAGATGAAAAACTCTCATTGGGACGAACTTTGGGTTTCGAGCTCTCAAAAACTTAAAGGAAGTAAAGTTTGGACCATGTGTCGTCCAAACCACCTAAAGAACTCTCATTCGGACGAACTTGGAGTTCCAAACTCTCTCGAAACTCAAACGGAGAAAAGTTTGGACCAACTTTGTCCAAACTAGATGAAAAACTCTCATTGGCACGAACATTGGGTTCCGAGCTCTCATAAACTTAAAGGAAGTAAAGTTTGGACGATGTGTCGTCCAAACCAACAAAAGAACTCTCATTCGGACGAACTTTGAGTTCCAAACTCTCTCGAAATTAAACGGGGAAAACTTTGGACCAACTTCGTCCAAACTAGATGAGAAACTCTCATTGTGACGAACTTTGGGTTTCGAGCTCTCAAAAACTTAAAGGAAGTAAAGTTTGGACCATGTGTCGTCCAAAGCACCTAAAGAACTCTCATTCGAACGAACTTTGAGTTCCAAACTCTCTCGAAACTCAAACGGAGCAAAGTTTGGACCAACTTCGTTCAAACTAAATGAAATACTCTCATTGGGACAAACTTTGGGTTCCGAGCTCTCAAAAACTTAAAGGAAGTAAAGTTTGGACCATGTGTCGTCCAAACCACCTAAAGAACTCTCATTCGGATGAACTTTGAGCTCCAAACTCTCTCGAAACTCAAATGGAGAAAAGTTTGGACCAACTTCGTCCAAACTAGATGAAAAACTCTCATTGGGACGAACTTTGGGTTCCGAGCTCTCAAAAAGTTAAAGGAAGTAAAGTTTGGACCATGAGTCGTCCAAACCACCTAAAGAACACCCATTCCGACGAACTTTGAGTTCCAAACTCTCTCAAAACTCAAACGGAGCAATGTTAGAACCAACTTCGTCCAAACTAGATGAAAAACTCTCATTGGGTACAACTATGGGTTCCGAGCTCTCAAAAACTTAAACGGAGTAAAGTTTCGACCATGTGTCTTCCAAACCATCTGAAAAACTATCATTGGGACGAACTTTGAGTTCCAACTCTCTCGAAACACAAACGGAGGAAAGTTTAGACCAACTTCGTCCAAACTAGATGAAAAACTCTCATTGTGACGAACTTTGGGTTTCTAGCTCTCAAAAACTTAAAGGAAGTAAAGTTTGGACCATGCGTCGTCCAAACCACCAAAAGAACTCTCATTCGGAAGAACTTTGAGTTCCAAACTCTCTCGAAACTCAAACGGAGCAAAGGTTGGACCAACTTCGTCCAGACTAGCTGAAAAACTCTCATTGGGACGAACTTTGGGTTCCGAGCTCTCAAAAACTTAAACAGAGTAAAGTTTGGACCATGTGTCGTCCAAACCACCTAAAGAACCATCATTGGGACGAACTTTGAGTTCCAAACTCTCTCGAAACTCAAACGGATAAAAGTTTGGACCAACTTCGTCCAAACTAGATGAAAAACTCTCATTGTGACGAACTTTGGGTTTCGAGCTCTCAAAAACTTAAAGGAAGTAAAGTTTGGACCATGTGTCATCCAAACCACCTAAAGAACCATCATTCAGACGAACTTTGAGTTCCAAACTCTCTCGAAACTCAAACGGAGAAAAGTTTGGACCAACTTCTTCCAAATTAGATGAAAGACTCTCATTGGGACGAACTTTAGGTTCCGAGCTCTCAAGAAGTTAAAGGAAGTAAAGTTTTGACCATGTGTCGTCCAAACCACCTAAAGAACTCTCATTCGAACAAGCTTTGTGTTCCAAACTCTCTCAAAACTCAAACGGAGAAAAGTTTGGACCAACTTCGTCCAAACTAGATGAAAAACTCTCATTGGGACGAACTTTGGGTTCCGAGCTCTCAAAAAGTTAAAGGAAGTAAGGTTTGGACCATGCGTCGTCCAAACCACCTAAAGAACTATCATTGGGACGAACTTTGAGTTCCAAACTCTCTCGAAACACAAACGGAGCAAAGTTTGGACCAACTTCGTTCAAACTAGATGAAAAACTCTCATTGGGACGAACTTTGGGTTTCGAGCTCTCAAAAACTTAAAGGAAGTAAAGTTTGGACCATGTTTCGTCCAAACAAACTAAAGAACGCTCATTCGGACGAACTTGGAGTTCCAAACTCTCTCGAAACTCAATCGGAGAAAAGTTTGGACCAACTTTGTCCAAACTAGATGAAAAACTCTCATTGGCACGAACTTTGGGTTCCGAGCTCTCATAAACTTAAAGGAAGTAAAGTTTGGACGATGTGTCGTCCAAACCACCAAAAGAACTATCATTCGGACGAACTTTGAGTTCCAAACTCTCTCGAAATCAAACGGGGAAAACTTTGGACCAACTTCGTCCAAACTAGATGAAAAACTCTCATTGTGACGAACTTTGGGTTTCGAACTCTCAAAAACTTAAAGAAAGTAAAGTTTGGACCATGTGTCGTCCAAACCACCTAAAGAACTCTCATTCAGACGAACTTTGAGTTCCAAACTCTCTCGAAACTGAAACGGCCCAAAGTTTGGACCAACTTCGTCAAAACTCGATGAAAAACTCTCATTGTGACGAACTTTGGGTTTGAAGCTCTCAAAAACTTAAAGGAAGTAAAGTTTGGATCATGTGTCATCCAAACCACCTAAACAACTCTCATTCGAACGAACTTTGAGTTCCAAACTCTCTCGAAACTCAAACAGAGCAAAGTTTGGACCAACTTCGTTCAAACTAGATGAAATACTCTCATTGGGACGAACTTTGGGTTCCGAGCTCTCAAAAACTTAAAGGAAGTAAGCTTTTGACCATGTGTCGTCCAAACCACCTAAAGAACTCTCATTCAGACGAACTTTGAGTTCCAAACTCTCTCGAAACTCAAACGGAGAAAAGTTTGGACCAACTTCTTCCAAATTAGATGAAAAACTCTCATTGGGACGAACTTTAGGTTCCGAGATCTCAAGAAGTTAAAGGAAGTAAAGTTTTGACCATGTGTCGTCCAAACCACCTAAAGAACTCTCATTCGAACAAGCTTTGTGTTCCAAACTCTCTCAAAACTCAAACGGAGAAAAGTTTGGACCAACTTCGTCCAAACTAGATGAAAAACTCTCATTGGGACGAACTTTGGGTTCCGAGCTCTCAAAAAGTTAAAGGAAGTAAGGTTTGGACCATGTGTCGTCCAAACCACCTAAAGAACTATCATTGGGACGAACTTTGAGTTCCAAACTCTCTCGAAACACAAACGGAGCAAAGTTTGGACCAACTTCGTTCAAACTAGATGAAAAACTCTCATTGGGACGAACTTTGGGTTTCGAGCTCTCAAAAACTTAAAGGAAGTAAAGTTTGGACCATGTTTCGTCCAAACAAACTAAAGAACGCTCATTCGGACGAACTTGGAGTTCCAAACTCTCTCGAAACTCAATCGGAGAAAAGTTTGGACCAACTTTGTCCAAACTAGATGAAAAACTCTCATTGGCACGAACTTTGGGTTCCGAGCTCTCATAAACTTAAAGGAAGTAAAGTTTGGACGATGTGTCGTCCAAACCACCAAAAGAACTATCATTCGGACGAACTTTGAGTTCCAAACTCTCTCGAAATCAAACGGGGAAAACTTTGGACCAACTTCGTCCAAACTAGATGAAAAACTCTCATTGTGACGAACTTTGGGTTTCGAACTCTCAAAAACTTAAAGAAAGTAAAGTTTGGACCATGTGTCGTCCAAACCACCTAAAGAACTCTCATTCAGACGAACTTTGAGTTCCAAACTCTCTCGAAACTGAAACGGCCCAAAGTTTGGACCAACTTCGTCAAAACTCGATGAAAAACTCTCATTGTGACGAACTTTGGGTTTGAAGCTCTCAAAAACTTAAAGGAAGTAAAGTTTGGATCATGTGTCATCCAAACCACCTAAACAACTCTCATTCGAACGAACTTTGAGTTCCAAACTCTCTCGAAACTCAAACAGAGCAAAGTTTGGACCAACTTCGTTCAAACTAGATGAAATACTCTCATTGGGACGAACTTTGGGTTCCGAGCTCTCAAAAACTTAAAGGAAGTATGCTTTTGACCATGTGTCGTCCAAACCACCTAAAGAACTCTCATTCAGACGAACTTTGAGTTCCAAACTCTCTCGAAACTCAAACGGAGAAAAGTTTGGACCAACTTCTTCCAAATTAGATGAAAAACTCTCATTGGGACGAACTTTAGGTTCCGAGATCTCAAGAAGTTAAAGGAAGTAAAGTTTTGACCATGTGTCGTCCAAACCACCTAAAGAACTCTCATTCGAACAAGCTTTGTGTTCCAAACTCTCTCAAAACTCAAACGGAGAAAAGTTTGGACCAACTTCGTCCAAACTAGATGAAAAACTCTCATTGGGACGAACTTTGGGTTCCGAGCTCTCAAAAAGTTAAAGGAAGTAAGGTTTGGACCATGTGTCGTCCAAACCACCTAAAGAACTATCATTGGGACGAACTTTGAGTTCCAAACTCTCTCGAAACACAAACGGAGCAAAGTTTGGACCAACTTCGTTCAAACTAGATGAAAAACTCTCATTGGGACGAACTTTGGGTTTCGAGCTCTCAAAAACTTAAAGGAAGTAAAGTTTGGACCATGTTTCGTCCAAACAAACTAAAGAACGCTCATTCGGACGAACTTGGAGTTCCAAACTCTCTCGAAACTCAATCGGAGAAAAGTTTGGACCAACTTTGTCCAAACTAGATGAAAAACTCTCATTGGCACGAACTTTGGGTTCCGAGCTCTCATAAACTTAAAGGAAGTAAAGTTTGGACGATGTGTCGTCCAAACCACCAAAAGAACTATCATTCGGACGAACTTTGAGTTCCAAACTCTCTCGAAATCAAACGGGGAAAACTTTGGACCAACTTCGTCCAAACTAGATTAAAAATTCTCATTGTGACGAACTTTGGGTTTCGAACTCTCAAAAAATTAAAGGAAGTAAAGTTTGGACCATGTGTCGTCCAAACCACCTAAAGAACTCTCATTCAGACGAACTTTGAGTTCCAAACTCTCTCGAAACTGAAACGGCCCAAAGTTTGGACCAACTTCGTCAAAACTAGATGAAAAACTCTCATTGTGACGAACTTTGGGTTTGAAGCTCTCAAAAACTTAAAGGAAGTAAAGTTTGGATCATGTGTCATCCAAACCACCTAAACAACTCTCATTCGGACAAATTTTGAGTTCCAAACTCTCTCGAAACTCAAACGGAGAAAAGTTTGGACCAACTTCGTCCAAACTAGATGAAAAACTCTCATGGTGACGAACTTTGGGTTTCGATCTCTCCAAAACTTAAAGGAAGTAAAGTTTGGACCATGTGTCGTCCAAACCACCTAAAGAACTCTCATTCGGACGAACTTTGAGTTCCAAACTCTCTCGAAACTCAAACGGAGAAAAGTTTGGACCAACTTCGTCCAAACTATATGAAAAACTCTCATTGGGACGAACTTTGGGTTCCGAGCTCTCAAAAAGTTAAAGGAAGTAAAGTTTGGACCATGAGTCGTCCAAACCACCTAAAGAACTCCCATTCGGACGAACTTTGAGTTCCAAATTCTCTCGAAACTCAAACGGAGCAAATTTTGGACCAACTTCGTTCAAACTAGATGAAAAACTCTCATTGGGACGAACTTTGGGTTCCGAGCTCTCAAAAACTTAAACGGAGTAAAGTTTGGACCATGTGTCATCAAAACCACCTAAAGAACTATCATTGGGACGAACTTTGAGTTCAAAACACTCTCGAAACTCAAACGGAGCAAAGTTTAGACAAACTTCGTCCAAACTAGGTGAAAAACTCTCATTGTGACGAACTTTGGGTTTCGAGCTCTCCAAAACTTAAAGGAAGTAAAGTTTGGACCATGTGTCGTCCAAACCACCTAAAGAACTCTCATTCGGACGAACTTGAGTTCCAAACTCTCTCGAAACGCAAACGGAGCAAAGTTTGGACCAACTTCGTCCAAACTAGATGAAAAACTCTCATTGGGACGAACTTTGGGTTCCGAGCTATCAAAAAGTTAAAGGAAGTAAAGTTTGGACCATGTGTCGTCCAAACCACCTAAAGAACTCTCATTCGGACGAACTTTGAGTTCCAAACTCTCTCGAAACTCAAACGAGCAAAGTTTGGACCAACTTCGTTCAAACTAGATGAAAAACTCTCATTCGGACGAACTTTGGGTTCCGAGCTCTCAAAAACTTAAACAGAGTAAAGTTTGGACCATGTGTCGTCCAAACCACCTAAAGAACTATCATTGGGACGACCTTTGAGTTCCAAACTCTCTCGAAACACAAACGGAGGAAAGTTTAGACCAACTTCGTCCAAACTAGATGAAAAACTCTCATTGTGACGAACTTTGGGTTTCGAGCTCTCCAAAACTTAAAGGAAGTAAAGTTTGGACCATGTGTTGTCCAAACGACCTAAAGATCTCTCATTCGGACGAACGTTGAGTTCCAAACTCTCTCGAAACTCAAACGGAGGAATGTTTGGACCAAGTTCGTCCAAAATAGATGAAAAACTCTCATTGGGACGAACTTTGGGTTCCGAGCTCTCAAAAACTTAAAGGAAGTAAAGCTTGGATCATGTGTCGTCCAAACCACCTAAAGAACTCTCATTCGGACGAACTTTGAGTTCCAAACTCTCTCGAAACTCAAACGGAGAAAAGTTTGGACCAACTTCGTCCAAACTAGATGAAAAACTCTCATGGTGACGAACTTTGGGTTTCGATCTCTCCAAAACTTAAAGGAAGTAAAGTTTGGACCATGTGTCGTCCAAACCACCTAAAGAACTCTCATTTGGACGAACTTTGAGTTCCAAACTCTGTCGAAACTCAAACAGAGAAAAGTTTGGACCAACTTTGTCCAAACTAGATGAAAAACTCTCATTGGCACGAACTTTGGGTTCCGAGCTCTCATAAACTTAAAGGAAGTAAAGTTTGGACCATGTGTCGTCCAAACCACCTAAAGAACTCTCATTTGAACGAACTTTGAGTTCCAAACTCTCTCGAAACTCAAACAGAGAAAAGTTTGGACCAACTTCGTCCAAACTAGATGAAAAACTCTCATGGTGACGAACTTTGGGTTTTGATCTCTCCAAAACTTAAAGGAAGTAAAGTTTGGACCATGTGTCGTCCAAACCACCTAAAGAACTCTCATTCGAACGAACTTTGAGTTCCAAATTCTCTCGAAACTCAAACAGAGAAAAGTTTGGACCAACTTTGTCCAAACTAGATGAAAAACTCTCATTGGTACGAACTTTGGGTTCCGAGCTCTCATAAACTTAAAGGAAGTAAAGTTTGGACGATGTGTCGTCCAAACCACCAAAAGAGCTCTCATTCGAACGAACTTTGAGTTCCAAACTCTCTCGAAACTCAAACAGAGAAAAGTTTGGACCAACTTTGTCCAAACTAGATGAAAAACTCTCATTGGCACGAACTTTGGGTTCCGAGCTCTCATAAACTTAAAGGAAGTAAAGTTTGGACCATGTGTCGTCCAAACCACCTAAAGAACTCTCATTTAGACGAACTTTGAGTTCCAAACTCTCTCGAAACTGAAACGGGCCAAAGTTTGGACCAACTTCGTCCAAACTAGATGAAAAACTCTCATTGTGACGAACTTTGGGTTTCGAGCTCTCAAAAACATAAAGGAAGTAAAGTTTGGACCATGTGTCGTCCAAACCACCTAAAGAACTCTCATTCGGACGAACTTTGTGGTCCAAACTCTCTCAAAACTCAAACGGAGAAAAGTTTGGACCAACTTCGTCCAAACTAGATGAAAAACTCTCATTGGGACGAACTTTGGGTTCCGAGCTCTCAAAAACTTAAACGGAGTAAAGTTTGGACCATGTGTCGTCCAAACCACCTAAAGAACTCTCATTCGAACGAACTTTGAGTTCCAAATTCTCTCGAAACTCAAACAGAGAAAAGTTTGGACCAACTTTGTCCAAACTAGATGAAAAACTCTCATTGGTACGAACTTTGGGTTCCGAGCTCTCATAAACTTAAAGGAAGTAAAGTTTGGACGATGTGTCGTCCAAACCACCAAAAGAACTCTCATTCGAACGAACTTTGAGTTCCAAACTCTCTCGAAACTCAAACAGAGAAAAGTTTGGACCAACTTTGTCCAAACTAGATGAAAAACTCTCATTGGCACGAACTTTGGGTTCCGAGCTCTCATAAACTTAAAGGAAGTAAAGTTTGGACCATGTGTCGTCCAAACCACCTAAAGAACTCTCATTCAGACGAACTTTGAGTTCCAAACTCTCTCGAAACTGAAACGGGCCAAAGTTTGGACCAACTTCGTCCAAACTAGATGAAAAACTCTCATTGTGACGAACTTTGGGTTTCGAGCTCTCAAAAACATAAAGGAAGTAAAGTTTGGACCATGTGTCGTCCAAACAACCTAAAGAACTCTCATTCGGACGAACTTTGTGGTCCAAACTCTCTCAAAACTCAAACGGAGCAAAGTTTGGACCAACTTCGTCCAAACTAGATGAAAAACTCTCATTGGGACGAACTTTGGGTTCCGAGCTCTCAAAAACTTAAACGGAGTAAAGTTTGGACCATGTGTCGTCCAAACCACCTAAAGAACTATCATTGGAACGAACTTTGAGTTCCAAACTCTCTCGAAACTCAAATGGAGCAAAGTTTGGACCAACATCGTCCAAACTAGATGAAAAATTCTCATTGGGACGAACTTTGGGTTCCGAGCTCTCAAAAAGTTAAAGGAAGTAAAGTTTGGACCATGTGTCTCCAAACCACCTAAAGAACTCTTATTCGGACGAACTTTGAGTTCCAAACTCTCTCGAAACGCAAACGGAGCAAAGTTTGGACCAACTTCGTCCAAACTAGATGAAAAACTCTCATTGGGACGAACTTTGGGTTCCGAGCTATCAAAAACTTAAAGGAAGTAAAGTTTTGACCATGTGTCGTCCAAACCACCTAAAGAACTCTCATTCGGACGAACTTGGAGTTCCAAACTCTCTCGAAACTCAAACAGAGAAAAGTTTGGACCAACTTTGTCCAAACTAGATGAAAAACTCTCATTGGCACGAACTTTGGGTTCCGAGCTCTCATAAACTTAAAGGAAGTAAAGTTTGGACGATGTGTCGTCCAAACCACCAAAAGAACTCTCATTCGAACGAACTTTTAGTTCCAAACTCTCTCGAAACTCAAACAGAGAAAAGTTTGGACCAACTTCGTCCAAACTAGATGAAAAACTCTCATGGTGACGAACTTTGGGTTTCGATCTCTCAAAAACTTAAAGGAAGTAAAGTTTGGACCATGTGTCGTCCAAACCACCTAAAGAACTCTCATTCGGACGAACTTTGAGTTCCAAACTCTCTCGAAACTCAAACAGAGAAAAGTTTGGACCAACTTTGTCCAAACTAGATGAAAAACTCTCATTGGCACGAACTTTGGGTTCCGAGCTCTCATAAACTTAAAGGAAGTAAAGTTTGGACCATGTGTCGTCCAAACCACCTAAAGAACTCTCATTCAGACGAACTTTGAGTTCCAAACTCTCTCGAAACTGAAACGGGCCAAAGTTTGGACCAACTTCGTCCAAACTAGATGAAAAACTGTCATTGTGACGAACTTTGGGTTTCGAGCTCTCAAAAACATAAAGGAAGTAAAGTTTGGACCATGTGTCGTCAAAACCACCTAAAGATCTCTCATTCGGACGAACTTTGAGTTCCAAACTCTCTCGAAACTCAAACGGAGCAAAGTTTGGACCAACTTCGTCAAAACTAGATGAAAAACTCTTATTGGGACGAACTTTGGGTTCCGAGCTCTCAAAAACTTAAACGGAGTAAAGTTTGGACCATGTGTCGTCCAAACCACCTAAACAACTATCATTGGGACAAACTTTGAGTTCCAAACTCTCTCGAAACTCAAACGGAGCAAAGTTTAGACAAACTTCGTCAACACTAGTTGAAAAACTCTCATTGTGACGAACTTTGGGTTTCGAGCTCTCCAAAACTTAAAGGAAGTAAAGTTTGGACCATGTGTCGTCCAAACCACCTAAAGAACTCTCATTCGAAAGTACTTTGGGTTCCAAACTCTCTCGAAACTCAAACGGAGCGATGTTTGGACCAAGTTCGTCCAAACTAGATGAAAAACTCTCATTGGGACGAACTTTGGGTTCCGAGCTCTCAAAAACTTAAAGGAAGTAAAGCTTGGATCATGTGTCGTCCAAACCACCTAAAGAACTCTCATTCGGACGAACTTTGAGTTCCAAACTCTCTCGAAACTCAAACGGAGAAAAGTTTGGACCAACTTCGTCCAAACTAGATGAAAAACTCTCATTGTGACGAACTTTGGGTTCCGAGCTCTCAAAAAGTTAAAGGAAGTAAAGTTTGGACCATGTGTCGTCCAAACCACCTAAAGAACTATCATTGGGACGAACTTTGAGTTCCAAACTCCCTCGAAACACAAACGGAGCAAAGTTTGGACCAACTTCGTTCAAACTAGATGAAAAATTCTCATTGGGACGAACTTTTGGTTTCGAGCCCTCAAAAACTTAAAGGAAGTAAAGTTTGGACCATGTGTCGTTGAAACCACCTAAAGAACTCTCATTCGGATGAACTTGGAGTTCCAAACTCTCTCAAAACTCAAACGGAGAAAAGTTTGGACCAACTTTGTCCAAACTAGATGAAAAACTCTCATTGGCACGAACTTTGGGTTCCGAGCTCTCATAAACTTAAAGGAAGTAAAGTTTGGACGATGTGTCGTCAAAACCACCAAAAGAACTCTCATTCGAACGAACTTTGAGTTCCAAACTCTCTCGAAATCAAACGGGGAAAACCTTGGACCAACTTCAGCCAAACTAGATGAAAAACTCTCATTGTGACGAACTTTGGGTTTCGAGCTCTCAAAAACTTAAAGGAAGTAAAGTTTGGACCATGTGTCATCCAAACCACCTAAATTACTCTCATTCAGACGAACTTTGAGTTCCAAACTCTCTCGAAACTGAACGGGCCAAAGTTTGGACCAACTTCGTCCAAACTAGATGAAAAACTCTCATTGTGACGAACTTTGGGTTTCGAGCTCTCGAAAACTTAAAGGAAGTAAAGTTTGGACCATGTGTAGTCCAAACCACCTAAAGAACTCTCATTCGGACGAACTTTGAGTTCAAAACTCTTTCGAAACTCAAACGGAGAAAAGTTTGGACCAACTTCGTCCAAAGTAGATGAAAAACTCTCATTCGGACGAACTTTGGATTCCGAGCTATCAAAAAGTTAAAGGAAGTAAAGTTTGGACAATGTGTCTCCAAACCACCTAAAGAACTCTCATTCGGACGAACTTTGAGTTCCAAACTCTCTCGAAACTCAAACGGAGAAAAGTATGGACCAACTTTTTCCAAACTAGATGAAAAACTCTCATTGGGACGAACTTTGGGTTCCGAGCTCTCAAAAAGTTAAAGGAAGTAAAGTTTGGACCATGTGTCTCCAAACCACCTAAAGAACTCTCATTCGGACGAACATTGAGTTCCAAACTCTCTCGAAACTCAAACGGAGGAAAGTTTGGACCAACTTCGTCCAAACTGGATGAAAAACTCTCATTGGGACGAACTTTGGGTTTCGAGCTCTCAAAAACTAAAAGGAAGTCAAGTTTGGACCATGTGTCGTCCAAACAACCTAAAGAACAATCATTGGGACGAACTTTGAGTTCCAAACTCTCTAGAAACACAAACGGAGCAAAGTTTGGACCAACTTCGTTCAAACTAGATGAAAAACTCTCATTGGGACGAACTTTGGGTTTCGAGCTCTAAAAAACTTAAAGGAAGTAAAGTTTGGACCATGTGTCGTCCAAACCACCTAAAGAACTATCATTGGGACGAACTTTGAGTTCCAAACTCTCTCGAAACTAAAACGGAGCAAAGTTTAGACAAACTTCGTCCAAACTAGATGAAAAACTCTCATTGTGACGAACTTTGGGTTTCGATCTCTCCAAAACTTAAAGGAAGTAAAGTTTGGACCATGTGTCGTCCAAACCACCTAAAGAACTCTCATTCGGACGAACTTTGAGTTCAAAACTCTCTCGAAACTCAAACGGAGCAATGATAGAACCAACTTCATCCAAACTAGATGAAAAACTCTCATTGGGACGAACTTTGGGTTCCAAGTTCTCAAAAACTTGAACGGAGTAAAGTTTGGACCATGTGTCTTCCAAACCACCTGAAGAACTATCATTGGGACGAACTTTTAGTTCCAAACTCTCTCGAAACACAAACGGAGGAAAGTTTATACCAACTTCGTCCAAACTAGATGAAAAACTCTCATAGGGACGAACTTTGGGTTCCGAGCTCTCAAAAAGTTAAAGGAAGTAAAGTTTGGACCATGTGTCGTCCAAACCACCTAAAGAACTCTCATTCGGACGAACTTTTAGTTCCAAACTCTCTCGAAACTGAAACGGGGCAAAGTTTGGACCAACTTCGTCCAAACTAGATGAAAAACTCTCATAGGGACGAACTTTGGGTTCCGAGCTCTCAAAAAGTTAAAGGAAGTAAGGTTTGGACCATGTGTCGTCCAAACCACCTAAAGAACTCTCATTCGGACGAACGTTGAGTACCAAACTCTCTCGAAACTCAAACGGAGCAAAGTTTGGACCAACTTCGTTCAAACTAGAAGAAAAACTCTCATTGGGACGAACTTTGGGTTCCAAGCTCTAGAAAACTTAAAGGAAGTAAAGTTTGGACCATGTGTCGTCGAAACCACCTAAAGAACTCTCATTCGGATGAACTTTGAGTTCTAAACTCTCTCAGAATTGACACGGGGCAAAGTTTGGACCAACTTCGTCCAAACTAGATGAAAAACTCTCATATGGACGAACTTTGGGTTCCGAGCGCTCAAAAAGTTAAAGGAAGTAAAGTTTGGACCATGTGTCGTCCAAACCACCTAAAGAACTCTCATTCGGACGAACTTTGAGTTCCAAACTCTCTCGAAACTCAAACGGAGAAAAGTTTGGAACAACTTCGTTCAAACTAGATGAAAAACTCTCATTGGGTCGAACTTTGGGTTCCGAGCTCTCAAAAACTTAAACGGAGTAAAGTTTGGAACATGTGTCTTCCAAACCACCTAAAGAACTATCATTGGGACGAACTTTGAGTTCCAAACTCGCTCGAAACTCAAACGGAGCAAAGTTTAGACAAACTTCGTCCAAACTAGATGAAAAACTCTCATTGTGACGAACTTTGGGTTTCTAGCTCTCAAAAAGTTAAAGGAAGTAAAGTTTGGACCATCTGTCGTCCAAACCACCTAAAGAACTCTCAGTCGGACGAACTTTGCGTTCCAAACTCTCTCGAAATTCAAACGGAGCAATGTCTGAACCAACTTAGTCCAAACTAGAAGAAAAACTCTCATTGGGAAGAACTTTGGGTTCCGAGCTCTCAAAAAGTTAAAGGAAGTAAAGTTTGGACCATGTGTCGTCCAAACCACCTAAAGAACTCTCATTCGGACGAACTTTGAGTTCCAAACTCTCTCGAAAGTGAAACGGGGAAAAGTTTGGACCAACTTCGTCCAAACTAGATGAAAAACTCTCATTGTGACGAACTTTGGGTTTCGAGCTCTCAAAAACTTAAAGGAAGTAAAGTTTGGACCATGTGTCGTCCAAACCACCTAAAGAACTCTCATTCGGACGAACTTTGAGTTCCAAACTCTCTCGAAACTGAAACGGGGAAAAGTTTGGACCAACTTCGTCCAAACTAGATGAAAAACTCTCATAGGGACGAACTTTGGGTTCCGAGCTCTCAAAAAGTTAAAGGAAGTAAAGTTTAGACCGTGTGTCGTCCAAACCACCTAAAGAACTCTCATTCGGACGAACTTTGAGTTCCAAACTCTCTCGAAACTCAAACGGAGAAAAGTTTGGACCAACTTCGTTCAAACTAGATGAAAAACTCTCATTGGGACGAACTTTGGGTTCCGAGCTCTCAAAAACTTAAACGGAGTAAAGTTTGGAACATCTGTCGTCCAAACCACCTAAAGAACTATCATTGGGACGAACTTTGAGTTCCAAACTCGCTCGAAACCCAAACGGAGCAAAGTTTAGACAAACTTCGTCCAAACTAGATGAAAAACTCTCATTGTGACGAACTTCGGGTTTCGATCGTTCCAAAACTTAAAGGAAGTAAAGTTTGGACCATGTGTCGTCCAAACCACCTAAAGAACTCTCATTCGGACGAACTTTGCGTTCCAAACTCTCTCGAAACTCAAACGGAGCAATGTCTGGACCAACTTCGTCCAAACTAGAAGAAAAACTCTCATTGGGACGAACTTTGGGTTCCCAGCTCTCAAAAACTTAAAGGAAGTAAAGTTTGGACCATGTGTCGTCCAAACCACCTAAAGAACTCTCATTCGGACGAACTTTGAGTTCCAAACTCTCTCGATACTGAAACGGGGCAAAGTTTGGACCAACTTCGTCCAAACTAGATGAAAAACTCTCTTTGGCACGAACTTTGGGTTCCGAGCTCTCAAAAACTTAAAGGAAGTAAAGTTTGGAGCATGTGTCGTCCAAACCACCTAAAGAACTCTTATTCGGACGAACTTTGAGTTCCAAACTCTCTCGAAACTCAAACGGAGAAAAGTTTGGACCAACTTCGTCCAAACTAGATGAAAAACTCTCATAGGGACGAACTTTGGGTTCCGAGCTCTCAAAAAGTTAAAGGAAGTAAAGTTTGGAGCATGTGTCGTCCAAACCACCTAAAGAACTCTCATTCGGACGAACTTTGAGTTCCAAACTCTCTCGAAATTCAAACGGAGAAAAGTTTGGACCAACTTCGTCCAAACTAGATGAAAAACTCTCATTGGGACGAACTTTGGGTTCCGAGCTCTCATAAACTTAAAGGAAGTAAAGTTTAGACGATGTGTCGTCCAAACCACCAAAAGAACTCTCATTCGGACGAACTTTGAGTTCCAAACTCTCTCGAAATCAAACGGGGAAAACTTTGGACAAACTTTGTCCAAACTAGATGAAAAACTCTCATTGTGACGAACTTTGGGTTTCGAGCTCTCAAAAACTTAAAGGAAGTAAAGTTTGGAGCATGTGTCGTCCAAACCACCTAAAGAACTCTCATTTGGACGAACTTTGAGTTCCATACTCTCTCGAAACTCAAACGGAGCAAAGTTTGGACCAACTTCGTTCAAACTAGAAGAAAAACTATCATTTTGACGAACTTTGGGTTCCGAGCTCTCAAAAACTTAAAGGAAGTAAAGTTTGGACCATGTGTCGTCCAAACCACCTAAAGAACTATCATTGGGACGAACTTTGAGTTCCAAACTCTCTCGAAACTCAAACGGAGCAAAGTTTAGACAAACTTCGTCCAAACTAGATGAAAAACTCTCATTGTGACGAACTTTGGGTTTCGATCTCTCCAAAACTTAAAGGAAGTAAAGTTTGGACCATGATTCGTCCAAACCACCTAAAGAACTATCATTGGGACGAACTTTGAGTTCCAAACTCTCTCGAAACACAAACGGAGCAAAGTTTGGACCAACTTCGTTCAAACTAGATGAAAAACTCTCATTGGGACGAACTTTGGGTTTCGAGCTCTCAAAAACTTAAAGGAAGTAAAGTTTGGACCATGTGTCGTCCAAACCAGCTAAAGAACTCTCATTCGGACGAACTTTGAGTTCCAAACTCTCTCGAAACTCAAACTGATAAGGCAACCCTAATTCTCAGCCCAAAGATCCAATCTTTTGTGGAGCAAGAACCCTTGAAACAAAGAGATTAACACCTCCTTACACAAATTAGAACCAACCAAGAGAAAAGGCTAGAAATTGATTACCTCTTATGATCAATGATCAAGAAGCAAGATTGGAAATCTTGTTCTAGATTGAGTCATTCCACAATCAAACTTGATCAAGGCCGGATTGAATGGCTCAAAATGCAATCTATCACAAGAATTGCAAGAATCCTAGAAAAGGGATTTCTAAGAAAAGTCTCAAATATGAGAGAACACTTTTCATTCAACTTCATCTTAATTTTACATGCTAGAATGAGGCTTTTTATAGCCTTTGTGTGAATGAAACCCCCAACCTTTCAAATCCCCAAATTAAAAGCTACAAAGCATTCATGACCATAATTGGCCTACAAAGTAACTCCCCACTAATGAATCTAACATTGAAACCACGTTTTGGAAGCCCAAAAGTTCAAAAATTACAAACAAAAGATGATGACTTAAGATATTAAATGTGTCTTCAAAATACGGGCGCTTGGACCACCATGATTCTTATCATCTTCCCCCTCTTCGAAAGGATTCGTCCTCGAATCTGAAAGCTCTCTTTGCAAAGCAGCTTTGTAATTATCGTCTCGCTCTTTTTCAAACTCTTGGATAGGCATGTCTTCTCTTGATTCAAATGTGAACATTTTGCATAGAACGTTCGTCTCCCATTGTTGTTGATAAGAAAGTTTAAACTTGATAATCCAATGTGTATTGATTGAATCATCAAAAACACTTGGAAAACAATCCTCACTCTCATGTTTCTTTTCACTTAAACACTTCTTTTCACTGACACTCATTTCTTTTTTAGTTTCCTCCTTTTTCTTCATTGTTTCACTTTTCACACTCTCCTTTCTTTTCTTACTTGCCACATTTTCCTCTCTTTTCTCTCTTTTCTTACTTTTCACATTTTCCTCTCTTTTCTCTCTTGTCTTTCTTTTCACATCTTCCTCTTGTTCTTTTGTCTTCTCCTCACTCTTCTCCTCACTATCATCTAGAGATTTTGTCTCCACCTCATTCTGAACACATACTTCACATATGTCGTTGTTTTCCACAACCTCAACATTTGTCTCTTTCTCTTCTAGCTTTTGATGATCACCTTCATTTTGCATTTGTTGGTCACCATCATCTTGAGGTGCTAAACAATCTCTAACAATTTGATTGGATCGTGCAGCTTGAGTCTTCTTGGCTTGGTATCTTAAATGCATCTCTTTGCATATTTCAACATAATCATTCATGGCTTCACGTAACTCGACCAAATTATCTCGAAAACCTTTCAAAAATTGAACATCAAGTTTGTAGGTTTCACGACGTCTTCTTCTTTGGCAAAACATGGCTAACAAGAGGAAAGGAACCTCACACACTCAACTCACTGATTTTCACTCGGAACACTTGTGTTTATCACACAAAGGTAGGCTATTTGGGAAAGTGACTAAATGATGATATTGGGTAGGCTAATAGGTTCGAGCGATTCTTGTAATAGTGAGCTTTACAACACAACCAAGACAAGATAAATTATGAAATAACAACAAACTAGAACAAAGAAAACAAAGAAAACAAAGAAAGAGTCAAACAAGGAAGGACACAAAGACAAGATGTCTTCTACGGAATTCAGAGATAAAAGTCATAAAAATAAAGAGAAAGCTCTAAATATGATGGAATTAGACTTTTTGAAGCAAAGGAAACAAATTTTAAGGACAAATTCTTTCAAATCTGAAAAGAACAATGTATGAAGCAAATCTGGAATTTTTCGGGTAAAACTGCACACTGAGATGGAATTCCAAAAACGAATGTCTTATGTTAGGATTTGGAGTAAATGCCCTTCTTCACTTTGAAAGATAACATGCAGATCTAACTTTTCACTGAAGGCCAAACGTTCAAATTCGGACTTTATGAATGACTTTGAATAGACATTAGATGCATTAAATTCTGCAGCTAGGAATTTGGACAGTCACAAAACAAATTAATTGCAAATTGAATTGAAGCTCATCAAATTCGTGCAAATTGATGCTGATTGAATACAAATGGGCATGAACAAGAACTCAACATGAACAACTTCTGAATTTTTTTTTTCTCCTTTTTTTTTTTTTTTTTTTTTTTTTTTTTGCTTTTCAAGATCTCCACGTGATCTTTAAGATGAAAATGAGATTAGAATCAAAAGATGAAGAACAATGGATGAAATGAAAGAAACGGACAGAATGGACAGAACATGAAATAAAGAAAACAAAACAATGAACAATTGGAATGGAAGATAGAATCAATTCTAGAGTAGGCCACAAAGATGCAACCTAGGCTCTGATACCAAAATGATAAGACAGCCCGAGCCAATTGGATCTAAGAACCCTTATGGATATGCAAATCCCTAGACTTCAAATGCTAAGACCCCCAAAACAAGATGATTTCATCCCAAGGAAGAAGATAGAACGGATTTACCTTGACGATCAAGATCCAGAGTAGAGAAAACTCGTTCCTAAACTCGAGATTTGAATCACTCCACAAGTAGTTTGATCAACGCTACTTGAATGATCCTAGCATGCAAATCTAAACACAAGATATGCAAAGTTGCTCATGGCCTTTAGGCTCAAAAGACTTCATTTTCATTGAAATTCCATCAAAACTAATCTTCCCTCAAAGCAACTACATAGATGGCTATTTATAGCCTTCAAACATAACCTATGGTCATATGAAAGGTTGTAACCTTCATCCCCATCAATGCTATAATGACCACTAACTTAAAAGTAACTTAAAACATTAAAAACACAACTTTAAAACTGAAAATTACAATAAAAATGCCTTTAAATCCGAGAATCATCTTTCAAAAAGCTAACTCTAAAGTTTGAAAGTATCTTGAACTATTGTAGCTTGATTAAGACACCTCGGTTCGTATCATCCTCCCCTTCTTCAAGAGGATTCGTCCTCGAATCCAAGGAACCCCTTGTAGTGCAAACTTGAAATCTTTTGCATCTCGCACTCTTGCTCTCCTTAAGTTCTTCGCGCTTGACCATCGTCCTTGAATGAATGATGAAGAAAATATATGAGCATTTCTTCTTACATAGCTTGTTGGTATTGCACTTTCCTCGTGGTCGACTTTGACTCATATTTGAAACAAGCTTTGGATCTTGCTTTTCAATAAGGAGTTTAATTTCCTGCAAGAACTCATTAGAAAAAGTAGATACACTTGGTTTAAGTGCACCCGTTAGAAAGCAAGTCTTTTCGGATACAAGTTCTTGGATGTGTCTTTTTGAATACAAGACAATATTCTTCTCACAAACTCTAATTACTGAATTCTCTCTCTTTAGTCTCTATCTAAGTCTCAAATGCTTCTTTCTCACAAACGTTCTCCTTTTCACTTTCCTCACTTTTTGTCTCAAAGGAAAGATCAACATATGTTTGCACACTTTCTTCGCTGGTCACCACGTCATCAACAACAACGTCATCATTTGAAACATCATCTTGAGGCATGGAACAATCTTCTTCTTCTTGAATGGATTTTGTGATTTGTGCCTCTCTTGCTTGATCCCGCAATTTCAATTCGTGAGCTAATTCGGACATGTACTTTATGGATTTATGTATTTCATCCATATTTTCACGAAAAGCCTTCTGAAATGGATCATCACTGACGTGTTTCTCACAACGTTTTTGTGTTTGACGAAACATGGATTTGTTTGAACTTCTTATTTGAAACATGCTGAAAATGAATGCAAAGTGACAAGGAAAATGGATCTCACAAGCACTCCCTCTCAACAAACTCTCAATCTCACTCACATGAGCCAATGAGCAAAGTTTGCATTGAAGTGATAGATAGCACACATAGAACACAATCAAAATAGCTTGGAGTCAAACGAATACAAAATAAGAAACAAGCTAAGAAAGAAATCAAAGGTCAAATGGAAATGAAACTCTAAATGTAAGTCTCCATATATTAATATCCAAAGGTTACGACTTATGGAATTTAAATAGCCCTTTACAATAAAGAGAAGTTATAATCAATAGAGATCATGGGCATTGAATAGCAAGTGGCTGGAAAATTGAATATGAAAAGTTTCTAACCCCCAAATTTAAAAGCTACAAAGCATTCATGACCATAATTGGCCTACAAAGTAACTCCCCACTAATGAATTTAACATTGAAACCACGTTTTGGAAACCCAAAAGTTCAAAAATTACAAACAAAAGTTGATAACTTAAGATATTAAATGTGTCTTCAAAATACGGGCGCTTGGACCAACTTCGTCAAAACTAGATGAAAAACTCTCATTGGGACGAACTTTGGGTTCCGAGCTCTCATAAACTTAAAGGAAGTAAAGTTTGGACGATGTGTCGTCCAAACCACCAAAAGAACTCTCATTCGGACGAACTTTGAGTTCCAAACTCTCTCGAAATCAAACCGGGAAAACTTTGGACCAACTTCGTCCAAACTAGATGAAAAACTCTCATTGTGACGAACTTTGGGTTTCGAGCTCTCAAAAAGTTAAAGGAAGTAAAGTTTGGACCATGTGTCGTCCAAACCACCTAAAGAACTCTCATTCGGACGAACTTTGAGTTCCAAACTCTCTCGAAACTCAAACGGAGCAAAGTTTGGACCAACTTCGTTCAAACTAGCAGAAAAACTCTCATTGGGACGAACTTTGGGTTCCGAGCTCTCAAAAACTTAAAGGAAGTAAAGTTTGGACCATGTGTCGTCCAAACCACCTAAAGAACTCTCATTCGGACGAACTTTGAGTTCCAAACTCTCTCGAAACTCAAACGGAGCAAAGTTTGGACCAACTTCGTTCAAACTAGAAGAAAAACTCTCATTGGGACGAACTTTGGGTTCCGAGCTCTCAAAAACTTAAAGGAAGTAAAGTTTGGACCATGTGTCGTCCAAACCACCTAAAGAACTCTCATTCGGACGAACTTTGAGTTCCAAACTCTCTCGAAATTGAAACGGTGCAAAGTTTGGACCAACTTAGTCCAAACTAGATGAAAAACTCCCATTGTGACGAACTTTGGGTTTCGAGCTCTCAAAAACTTAAAGGAAGTAAAGTTTGGACCATGTGTCGTCCAAACCACCTAAAGAACTCTCATTCGGACAAACATTGAGTTCCAAACTCTCTCGAAACTCAAACGGAGAAAAGTTTGGACCAACTTCGTCCAAACTAGATGAAAAACTCTCATAGGGACAAACTTTGGGTTCCGAGCTCTCAAAAAGTTAAAGGAAGTAAAGTTTGGACCATGTGTCGTCCAAACCACCTAAAGAACTCTCATTCGGACGAAATTTGAGTTCCAAACTCTCTCGAAACTGAAACGGGGCAAAGTTTGGACCAACTTCGTCCAAACTAGATGAAAAACTCTCATAGGGACGAACTTTGGGTTCCGAGCTCTCAAAAAGTTAATGGAAGTAAAGTTTGGACCATGTGTCGTCTCAACCACCTAAAGAACTCTCATTCAGACGAACTTTGAGTTCCAAACTCTCTCGAAACTCAAACGGAGCAAAGTTTGAACCAACTTCGTTCAAACTAGAAGAAAAACTCTCATTGGGACGAACTTCTCTCATTCGAACGAGCTTTGTGTTCAAAACTCTCTCAAAACTCAAACGGAGCAAAGTTTGGACCAACTTCGTCCAAACTAGATGAAAAACTCTCATAGGGACGAACTTTGGGTTCCGAGCTCTCAAAAAAGTTAAAGGAAGTAAAGTTTGGACCATGTGTCTTCCAAACCACCTAAAGAACTCTCATTCGGACGAACTTTGAGTTCCAAACTCTCTCGAAACTCAAACGGAGCAAAGTTTGGACCAACTTCGTTCAAACTAGATGAAATACTCTCATTGGGACGAACTTTCGGTTCCGAGCTCTCAAAAACTTAAAGGAAGTAAAGTTTGGACCATGTGTCGTCCAAACCACCTAAACAACTCTCATTCGGATGAACTTTGAGTTCCAAACTCTGTTGAAACTCAAACGGAGAAAAGTTTGGACCAACTTCGTCCAAACTAGATGAAAAACTCTCATTGGGACGAACTTTGGGTTCCGAGCTCTCAAAAAGTTAGAGGAAGTAAGGTTTGGACCATGTGTCGTCAACACCACCTAAAGAACTATCATTGGGACGAACTTTGAGTTCCAAACTCTCTCGAAACACAAACGGAGCAAAGTTTGGACCAACTTCGTACAAACTAGATGAAAAACTCTCATTGTGACGAATTTGGGTTCCGAGCTCTCAAAAACTTAAAGGAAGTAAAGTTTGGACCATGTGTCGTCCAAACCACCTAAAGAACTCTCATTCAGATGAACTTTGAGTTCCAAACTCTCTTGAAACCGAAACGGGCCAAAGTTTGGACAAACTTCGTCCAAACTAGATGAAAAACTCTCATTTTGACGAACTTTGGGTTTCGAGCTCTCAAAAACTTAAAGGAAGTAAAGTTTGGACCATGTGTCGTCCAAACCACCTAAAGAACTCTCATTTGGACTAACTTTGAGTTCCAAACTCTCTCGAAACTCAAACGGAGAAAAGTTTGGACCAACTTCGTCCAAACTAGATGAAAAACTCTCATCGGGACGAACTTTGGGTTCCGAGCTCTCAAAAAGTTAAAGGAAGTAAAGTTTGGACCATGAGTCGTCAAAACCACCTAAAGAACTCCCATTCGGACGAACTTTGAGTTCATAATTCTCTCGAAACTCAAACGGAGCAAATTTTGGACCAACTTCGTTCAAACTAGATGAAAAACTCTCATTGGGACGAACTTTGGGTTCCGAGCTCTAAAAAACTTAAAGGAAGTAAAGTTTGGAATATGTGTCGTCCAAAGCACCTAAAGAACTATCATTGGGACGAACTTTGAGTTCCAAACTCTCTCGAAACTCAAACGGAGCAAAGTTTAGACAAACTTCATCCATACTAGTTGAAAAACTCTCATTCTGACGAACCTTGGGTTTCGAGCTCTCCAAAACTTAAAGGAAGTAAAGTTTGGAATATGTGTCGTCCAAACCACCTAAAGAACTCTCATTCGAACGAGCTTTGTGTTCCAAACTCTCTCAAAACACAAACGGAGCAAAGTTTGGACCAACTTCGTCCAAACTAGATGAAAAACTCTCATTGTGACGAACTTTGGGTTTCGAGCTCTCCAAAACTTAAAGGAAGTAAAGTTTGGACCATGTGTCGTCAAAACCACCTAAAGAACTCCCATTCGGACGAACTTTGAGTTCCAAATTCTCTCGAAACTCAAACGGAGCAAATTTTGGACCAACTTCGTTCAAACTAGATGAAAAACTCTCATTGGGACGAACTTTGGGTTCCGAGCTCTAAAAAACTTAAAGGAAGTAAAGTTTGGACCATGTGTCGTCCAAACCACCTAAAGAACTATCATTGGGACGAACATTGAGTTCAAAACTCTCGAAACTCAAACAGAGCAAAATTTAGACAAACTTCGTCAATACTAGATGAAAAACTCTCATTGTGACAAACTTTGGGTTTCGAGCTCTCCAAAACCTAAAGGAAGTAAAGTTTGGACCATGTGTCGTCCAAACCACCTAAAGATCTCTCATTCGAAGGAACTTTTAGTTCCAAACTCTCTCGAAACTCAAACGGAGCAAACTTTGGACCAACTACGTCAAAACTAGATGAAAAACTCTCATTGGGACGAACTTTGGGTTCCGAGCTCTCAAAAACTTAAACGGAGTAAAGTTTGGACCATGTGTCGTCCAAACCACCTAAAGAACTATCATTGGGACGAACTTTGAGTTCCAAACTCTCTCGAAACTCAAACGGAGCAAAGTTTAGACAAACTTCATCCAAACTAGTTGAAAAACTCTCATTGTGACGAACTTTGGGTTTCGAGCTCTCCAAAACTTAAAGGAAGTAAAGTTTGGAATATGTGTCGTCCAAACCACCTAAAGAACTCTCATTCGAACGTACTTTGGGTTCCAAACTCTCTCGAAACTCAAACGGAGCAATGTTTGGACCAACTTCGTCCAAACTAGATGAAAAACTCTCATTGGGACGAACTTTGGGTTCCGAGCTCTCAAAAAGTTAAAGGAAGTAAAGTTTGGACCATGTGTCGTCAAAACCACCTAAAGAACTCTCATTCGGACGAACTTTGAGTTCCAAACTCTCTCGAAACCCAAACGGAGCAAAGTTTGGACCAACATCGTTCAAACTAGATGAAATACTCTCATTGGGACGAACTTTGGGTTCCGAGCTCTCAAAAACTTAAAGGAAGTAAAGTTTTGACCATGTGTCGTCCAAACCACCTAAAGAACTCTCATTCGAACGAGCTTTGAGTTCCAAACTCTCTCGAAACTCAAACGGAGCAAAGTTTGGACCAACTTCGTTCAAACTAGATAAAATACTCTCATTGGGACGAACTTTGGGTTCCGAGCTCTCAAAAACTTAAAGGAAGTAAAGTTTTGACTATGTGTCGTCCAAACCACCTAAAGAACTCTCATTCGAACGAGCTTTGTGTTCCAAACTCTCTCAAAACTCAAACGGAGCAAAGTTTGGACCAACTTCGTCCAAACTAGATGAAAAACTCTCATTGTGACGAACTTTGGGTTTCGAGCTCTCCAAAACTTAAAGGAAGTAAAGTTTGGACCATGTGTCGTCCAAACCACCTAAAGAACTCTCATTCGGACGAACTTTGAGTTCCAAACTCTCTCGAAACTCAAACGCAGAAAAGCTTGGACCAACTTCGTCCAAACTAGATGAAAAACTCTCATTTGGACGAACTTTGGGTTCCGAGCTCTCAAAAACTTAAACGGAGTAAAGTTTGGACCATGTGTCGTCCATACCACCTAAAGAACTATCATTGGGACGAACTTTGAGTTCAAAACTCTCTCGAAACTCAAACGGAGCAAAGTTTAGACAAACTTTGTCCAAACTAGATGCAAAACTCTCATTGTGACGAACTTTGGGTTTCGATCTCTCCAAAACTTAAAGGAAGTAAAGTTTGGACCATGTGTCGTCCAAACCACCTAAAGAACTATCATTGGGACGAACTTTGAGTTCCAAACTCTCTCGAAACACAAACGGAGAAAAGTTTGGACCAACTTCGTTCAAACTAGATGAAAAACTCTCATTGGGACGAACTTTGGGTTTCGAGCTCTCAAAAACTTAAAGGAAGTAAAGTTTGGACCATGTGTCGTCCAAACCACCTAAAGAACTCTCATTCGGACGAACTTGGAGTTCCAAACTCTCTCGAAACTCAAACAGAGAAAAGTTTGGACCAACTTTGTCCAAACTAGATGAAAAACTCTCATTGGCACGAACATTGGGTTCCGAGCTCTCATAAACTTAAAGGAAGTAAAGTTTGGACGATGTGTCGTCCAAACCAACAAAAGAACTCTCATTCGGACGAACTTTGAGTTCCAAACTCTCTCGAAACTGAAACGGGCCAAAGTTTGGACCAACTTCGTCCAAACTAGATGAAAAACTCTCATTGGGACGAACTTTGGGTTCCGAGCTCTCAAAAAGTTAAAGGAAGTAAAGTTTGGACCATGAGTCGTCCAAACCACCTAAAGAACTCTCATTCGAACGAACTTTGAGTTCCAAACTCTCTCGAAACTCAAACAGAGCAAAGTTTGGACCAACTTCGTTCAAACTAGATGAAATACTCTCATTGGGACGAACTTTGGGTTCCGAGCTCTCAAAAACTTAAAGGAAGTAAGCTTTTGACCATGTGTCGTCCAAACCACCTAAAGAACTCTCATTCGAACGAACTTTGTGTTCCAAACTCTCTCAAAACCCAAACGGAGCAAAGTTTGGACCAACTTCGTCCAAACTAGATTAAAAACTCTCATTGTGACGAACTTTGGGTTTCGATCTCTCCAAAACTTAAAGGAAGTAAAGTTTGGACCATGTGTCGTCCAAACCACCTAAAGAACTCTCATTCGGACGAACTTTAGGTTCCAAACTCTCTTGAAACTGAAACGGAGAAAAGTTTGGACCAACTTCGTCCAAACTAGATGAAAAATTCTCATTGGGACGAACTTTGGGTTCCGAGCTCTCAAAAACTTAAACAGAGTAAAGTTTGGACCATGTGTCGTCCAAACCACCTAAAGAACCATCATTGGGACGAACTTTGAGTTCCAAACTCTCTCGAAACTCAAACGGAGCAAAGTTTAGACAAACTTCGTCCAAACTAGTTGAAAAACTCTCATTGTGACGAACTTTGGGTTCCGAGCTCTCAAAAACTTAAACGGAGTAAAGTTTGGACCATGTGTCGTCCAAACCACCTAAAGAACTATCATTGGGACGAACTTTGAGTTCAAAACTCTCTCGAAACTCAAACGGAGCAAAGTTTAGACAAACTTTGTCCAAACTAGATGCAAAACTCTCATTGTGACGAACTTTGGGTTTCGATCTCTCCAAAACTTAAAGGAAGTAAAGTTTGGACCATGTGTCGTCCAAACCACCTAAAGAACTATCATTGGGACGAACTTTGAGTTCCAAACTCTCTCGAAACACAAACGGAGATAAGTTTGGACCAACTTCGTTCAAACTAGATGAAAAACTCTCATTGGGACGAACTTTGGGTTTCGAGCTCTCAAAAACTTAAAGGAAGTAAAGTTTGGACCATGTGTCGTCCAAACCACCTAAAGAACTCTCATTCGGACGAACTTGGAGTTCCAAACTCTCTCGAAACTCAAACAGAGAAAAGTTTGGACCAACTTTGTCCAAACTAGATGAAAAACTCTCATTGGCACGAACATTGGGTTCCGAGCTCTCATAAACTTAAAGGAAGTAAAGTTTGGACGATGTGTCGTCCAAACCAACAAAAGAACTCTCATTCGGACGAACTTTGAGTTCCAAACTCTCTCGAAACTCAAACGGAGCAAAGTTTGGACCAACTTCGTTCAAACTAGATGAAATACTCTCATTGGGATGAACTTTGGGTTCCGAGCTCTCAAAAACTTAAAGGAAGTAAACTTTTGACCATATGTCGTCCAAACCACCTAAAGAACTCTCATTCGAACGAACTTTGTGGTCCAAACTCTCTCAAAACTCAAACGGAGGAAAGTTTGGACCAACTTCGTCCAAACTAGATTAAAAACTCTCATTGTGACGAACTTTGGGTTTCGATCTCTCCAAAACTTAAAGGAAGTAAATTTTGGACCATGTGTCGTCCAAACCACCTAAAGAACTCTCATTCGGACGAACTTTGAGTTCCAAACTCTCTCGAAACTCAAACGCAGAAAAGCTTGGACCAACTTCGTCCAAACTAGATGAAAAACTCTCATTTGGACGAACTTTGGGTTCCGAGCTCTCAAAAACTTAAACGGAGTAAAGTTTGGACCATGTGTCATCAGAACCATCTAAGGAACAATCATTCGGACGAACTTTGAGTTCCAAACTCTCTCGAAACTCAAACAGAAAAAAGTATGGACCAACTTCGTCCAAACTAGATGCAAAACTCTCATTGTGACGAACTTTGGGTTTCGATCTCTCCAAAACTTAAAGGAAGTAAACTTTGGACCATGTGTCGTCCAAACCACCTAAAGAACTCTCATTCGGACGAACTTTGAGTTCCAAACTCTCTCGAAACTCAAACGCAGAAAAGCTTGGACCAACTTCGTCCAAACTAGATGAAAAACTCTCATTTGGACGAACTTTGGGTTCCGAGCTCTCAAAAACTTAAACGGAGTAAAGTTTGGACCATGTGTCGTCCATACCACCTAAAGAACTCTCATTCGGACGAACTTTGAGTTCCAAACTCTCTCGAAACTCAAACGCAGAAAAGCTTGGACCAACTTTGTCCAAACTAGATGAAAAACTCTCATTTGGACGAACTTTGGGTTCCGAGCTCTCAAAAACTTAAACGGAGTAAAGTTTGGACCATGTGTCATCAGAACCATCTAAGGAACAATCATTCGGACGAACTTTGAGTTCCAAACTCTCTCGAAACTCAAACAGAAAAAAGTATGGACCAACTTCGTCCAAACTAGATGCAAAACTCTCATTGTGACGAACTTTGGGTTTCGATCTCTCCAAAACTTAAAGGAAGTAAATTTTGGACCATGTGTCGTCCAAACCACCTAAAGAACTCTCATTCGGACGAACTTTGAGTTCCAAACTCTCTCGAAACTCAAACGCAGAAAAGCTTGGACCAACTTCGTCCAAACTAGATGAAAAACTCTCATTTGGACGAACTTTGGGTTCCGAGCTCTCAAAAACTTAAAGGAAGTAAAGTTTGGACCATGTGTCGTCCAAACCACCTAAAGAACTCTCATTCGGACGAACTTTAAGTTCCAAACTCTTTCGAAACTCAAACGGAGAAAAGTTTGGACCAACTTCGTCCAAAGTAGATGAAAAACTCTCATTCGGACGAACTTTGGGTTCCGAGCTATCAAAAAGTTAAAGGAAGTAAAGTTTGGACCATGTGTCTCGAAACCATCTAAAGAACTCTCATTCGGACAAACTTTGAGTTCCAAACTCTCTCGAAACTCAAACGGAGAAAAGTTTGGACCAACTTCGTCCAAACTAGATGAAAAACTCTCATTGGGACGAACTTTGGGTTCCGAGCTCTAAAAAACTTAAAGGAAGTAAAGTTTGGACCATGTGTCGTCCAAACCACCTAAAGAACTATCATTGGGACGAACTTTGAGTTCCAAACTCCCTCGAAACACAAACGGAGCAAAGTTTGGACCAACTTCGTTCAAACTAGATGAAAAACTCTCATTGGGACGAACTTTGGGTTTCGAGCTCTCAAAAACTTAAAGGAAGTAAAGTTTGGACCATGTGTCGTCCAAACCACCTAAAGAACTCTCATTCGGACGAACTTTGAGTTCCAAACTCTCTTGAAACTCAAACACAGAAAAGTTTGGACCAACTTCGTTCCAACTAGATGAAAAACTCTCATTGGGACGAACTTTGGGTTCCGAGATCTCAAAAAGTTAAAGGAAGTAAAGTTTGGACCATGTGTCTCCAAACCACCTAAAGAACTCTCATTCGGACGAACTTTGAGTTCGAAACACTCTCGAAACTCAAACGGAGAAAAGTTTGGACCAACTTCGTCCAAACTAGATGAAAAACTCTCATTGGGACGAACTTTGGGTTCCGAGCTCTCAAAAAGTTAAAGGAAGTAAAGTTTGGACCATGTGTCGTCCAAACCACCTAAAGAACTATCATTGGGACGAACTTTGAGTTCCAAACTCCCTCGAAACACAAACGGAGCAAAGTTTGGACCAACTTCGTTCAAACTAGATGAAAAATTCTCATTGGGACGAACTTTGGGTTTCGATCTCTCCAAAACTTAAAGGAAGTAACGTTTGGACCATGTGTCGTCCAAACCACCTGAAGAACTCTCATTCGGACGAACTTTGAGTTCCAAACTCTCTCGAAACTCAAACGAGCAAAGTTTGGAACAACTTCGTTCAAACTAGATGAAAAACTATCATTGGGACGAACTTTGGGTTCCGAGCTCTCAAAAACTTAAAGGAAGTAAAGTTTGGACCATGTGTCGTCCAAACCACCTAAAGAACTATCATTGGGACGAACTTTGAGTTCCAAACTCTCTCGAAACACAAACGGAGGAAAGTTTAGACCAACTTCGTCCAAACTAGATGAAAAACTCTCATTGTGACGAACTTTGGGTTTCGAGCTCTCCAAAACTTAAAGGAAGTAAAGTTTGGACCATGTGTCGTCCAAACCACCTAAAGATCTCTCATTCGGACGAACTTTGAGTTCCAAACTCTCTCGAAACTCAAACGGAGCAAAGTTTGGACCAACTTCGTCCAAACTAGATGAAAAACTCTCATTGGGACGAACTTTGGGTTCCGAGCTCTCAAAAACTTAAACGGAGTAAAGTTTGGACCATGTGTCGTCGAAACCACCTAAAGAACTATCATTGGGACGAATTGTGAGTTCCAAACTCTCTCGAAACTCAAACGGAGCAAAGTTTAGACAAACTTCGTCCAAACAAGTTGAAAAACTCTCATTGTGACGAACTTTGGGTTTCGAGCTCTCCAAAACTTAAAGGAAGTAAAGTTTGGACCATGTGTCGTCCAAACGACCTAAAGATCTCTCATTCGGACGAACGTTGAGTTCCAAACTCTCTCGAAACTCAAACGGAGGAATGTTTGGACCAACTTCGTCCAAACTAGATGAAAAAATCTCATTGGGAGGAACTTTGGGTTCCGAGCTATCAAAAAGTTAAAAGAAGTAAAGTTTGGACCATGTGTCGTCCAAACCACCTAAAGAACTCTCATTCGGATGAACTTTGAGTTCCAAACTCTCTCGAAACTCAAACGGAGGAAAGTTTGGACCAACTTCGTTCAAACTAGATGAAAAACTCTCATTGGGACGAACTTTGGGTTCCGAGCTCTCAAAAACTTAAAGGAAGTAAAGTTTGGACCATGTGTCGTCCAAACCACCAAAAGAACTCTCATTCGGACGAACTTTGAGTTCCAAACTCTCTCGAAACTCAAACGGGGCCAACTTTGGACCAACTTCGTCCAAACTAGATGAAAAATTCTCATTGTGACGAACTTTGGGTTTCGAGCTCTCAAAAACTTAAAGGAAGGAAAATTTGGACCATGTGTCGTCCAAACCACCTAAAGAACTCTCATTCGGACGAACTTTGAGTTGCAAACTCTCTCGAAACTAAACGGAGAAAAGTTTGGACCAACTTCGTCCAAACTAGATGAAAAACTCTCATAGGGACGAACTTTGGGTTCCGAGCTCTCAAAAAGTTAAAGGAAGTAAAGTTTGGACCATGTGTCGTCCAAACAACCTAAAGAACTCTCATTCGGACGAACTTTAAGTTCGAAACTCTCTCAAAACTCAAACGGAGAAAAGTTTGGACCAACTTCGTTCAAACTAGATGAAAAACTCTCATTGGGACGAACTATGGGTTCCGAGCTCTCAAAAACTTAAACGGAGTAAAGTTTGGAACATGTGTCGTCCAAACCACCTAAAGAACTATCATTGGGACGAACTTTGAGTTCCAAACTAGCTCGAAACCCAAACGGAGCAAAGTTTAGACAAACTTCGTCCAAACTAGATGAAAAACTCTCATTGTGACGAACTTCGGGTTTCGATCGTTCCAAAACTTAAAGGAAGTAAAGTTTGGACCATGTGTCGTCCAAACCACCTAAAGAACTCTCATTCGGACGAACTTTGCGTTCCAAACTCTCTCGAAACTCAAACGTAGCAATGTCTGGACCAACTTCGTCCAAACTAGAAGAAAAACTCTCATTGGGACGAACATTAGGTTCCCAGCTCTCAAAAACTTAAAGGGAGTAAAGTTTGGACCATGTGTCGTCCAAACCACCTAAAGAACTCTCATTCGGACGAACTTTGAGGTCCAAACTCTCTCGAAATCAAACCGAGAAAACTTTGGACCAACTTCGTCCAAACTAGATGAAAAACTCTCATTGTGACGAACTTTGGGTTTCGAGCTCTCAAAAAGTTAAAGGAAGTAAAGTTTGGACCATGTGTCGTCCAAACCACCTAAAGAACTTTCATTCGGACGAACTTTGAGTTCCAAACTCTCTCGAAACTCAAACGGAGCAAAGTTTGGACCAACTTCATTCAAACTAGAAGAAAAACTCTCTTTGGGACGAACTTTGGGTTCCGAACTCTCAAAAACTTAAAGGAAGTAAAGTTTGGACCATGTGACGTCCAAACCACCTAAAGAACTCTCATTCGGACGAACTTTGAGTTCCAAACTCTCTCGAAACTGAAACGGGGCAAAGTTTGGACCAACTTCGTCCAAACTAGATGAAAAACTCTCATTGTGACGAACTTTGGGTTTCTAGGTCTCAAAAACTTAAAGGAAGTAAAGTTTGGACCATGTGTCGTCCAAACCACCTAAAGAACTCTCATTCGGACGAACTTTGAGTTCCAAACTCTCTCGAAACTGAAACGGAGCAAAGTTTGGACCAACTTCGTTCAAACTAGAAGAAAAACTATCATTGGGACGAACTTTGGGTTCCGAGCTCTCAAAAACTTAAAGGAAGTAAAGTTTGGACCATGTGTCGTCAAAACCACCTAAAGAACTATTATTGGGACGAACTTTGAGTAACAAACTCTCTCGAAACTCAAACGGAGAAAAGTTTGGACCAACTTCGTCCAAACTAGATGAAAAACTCTCATTGGGACGAACTTTGGGTTCCGAGCTCTCATAAACATAAAGGAACTAAGGTTTGGACGATGACCACGAAAAGAACTCTCATTCGGACGAACTTTGAGTTCCAAACTCTCTCGAAATCAAACCGGGAAAACTTTGGACCAACTTCGTCCAAACTAGATGAAAAACTCTCATTGTGACGAACTTTGGGTTTCGAGCTCTCAAAAAGTTAATGGAAGTAAAGTTTGGACGATGTGTCGTCTAAACGACCTAAAGAACTCTCATTCGGACGAACTTTGAGTTCCAAACTCTCTCGAAACTCAAACGGAGAAAAGTTTGGACCAACTTCGTCCAAACTAGATGAAAAACTCTCATTGGGACGAACTTTGGGTTCCGAGCTCTCATAAACTTAAAGGAACTAAGGTTTGGACGATGACCACGAAAAGAACTCTCATTCGGACGAACTTTGAGTTCCAAACTCTCTCGAAATCAAACCGGGAAAACTTTGGACCAACTTCGTCCAAACTAGATGAAAAACTCTCATTGTGACGAACTTTGGGTTTCGACCTCTCAAAAAGTTAAAGGAAGTAAAGTTCTGACCATGTGTCGTCCAAACCACCTAAAGAACTCTCATTCTGACGAACTTTGAGTTCCAAACTCTCTCGAAACTGAAACGGGGCAAAGTTTGGACCAACTTCGTCCAAACTAGATGAAAAACTCTCATTGTGACGAACTTTGGGTTTCTAGCTTTCAAAAACTTAAAGGAAGTAAAGTTTGGACCATGTGTCGTCCAAACCACCTAAAGAACTCTCATTCGGACGAACTTTGAGTTCCAAATTCTCTCGAAACTCAAACGGAGCAAAGTTTGGACCAACTTCGTTCAAACTAGAAGAAAAACTATCATTGGGACGAACTTTGGGTTCCGAGCTCTCAAAAACTTAAAGGAAGTAAAGTTTGGACCATGTGTCGTCAAAACCACCAAAAGAACTCTCATTCGGACGAACTTTGAGTTCCAAACTCTCTCGAAACTCAAACGGAGCAAAGTTTAGACAAACTTCGTCCAAACTAGATGAAAAACTCTCATTGTGACGAACTTTGGGTTTCGATCTCTCCAAAACTTAAAGGAAGTAAAGTTTGGACCATGTGTCGTCCAAACCACCTAAGGAACTCTCATTCGGACGAACTTTGCGTTCCAAACTCTCTCGAAACTCAAACGGAGCAATGTCTGGACCAACTTCGTCCAAACTAGATGAAAAACTCTCATTGGGACGAACTTTGGGTTCCGAGCTCTAATAAACTCAAACGGAGTAAAGTTTGGACCATGTGTCTTCCAAACCACCTAAAGAACTACAATGGGGACGAACTTTGAGTTCAAACTCTCTCGCAACTATAACAGAGCATAGTTTAGACGACCTTCGTCCAAACTAGATGAAAAACTCTCATTGTGACGAACTTTGGGTTTCGAGCTCTCAAAAACTTAAAGGAAGTAAAGTTTGGACCATGTGTCGTTCAAACCACCTAAAGAACTCTCATTCGGACGAACTTTGAGTTACAAACTCTCTCGAAACTCAAACGGAGCAAAGTTTGGACCAACTTCGTTCAAACTAGAAGAAAAACTATCATTGGGACGAACTTTGGGTTCCGAGCTCTCAAAAACTTAAAGGAAGTAAAGTTTGGACCATGTGTCGTCAAAACCACCTAAAGAACTATCATTGGGACGAACTTTGAGTTCCAAACTCTCTCGAAACTCAAACGGAGCAAAGTTTAGACAAACTTCGTCCAAACTAGATGAAAAACTCTCCTTGTGACGAACTTTGGGTTTCGATCTCTCCAAAACTTAAAGGAAGTAAAGTTTGGACCATGTGTCCTCCAAACCACCTAAATAACTATCATTGGGACGAACTTTGAGTTCCAAACTCTCTCGAAACACAAACGGAGCAAAGTTTGGACCAACTTCGTCCAAACTAGATGAAAAACTCTCATTGTGACGAACTTTGGGTTTCGATCTCTCCAAAACTTAAAGGAAGAAAAGTTTGGACCATGTGTCGTCCAAACCACCTAAAGAACTATCATTCGGACGAAATTTGAGTTCCAAACTCTCTAGAAACTCAAATGGGGCAAAGTTTGGACCAACTTCGTCCAAACTAGATGAAAAACTCTCATTGGGACGAATTTTGGGTTCCGAGCTCTCAAAAAGTTAAAGGAAGTAAAGTTTGGACCATGTGTCATCCAAGCAACCTAAAGAACTCTCATTCGGACGAAATTTGAGTACCAAACTCTCTCGAAACTCAAACGGAGATAAGTTTGGACCAACTTCGTCCAAACTAGATGAAAAACTCTCATTGGGACGAACTTTGGGTTCCGAGCTCTGAAAAACTTAAACGGAGTAAAGTTTGGACCATGTGTCGTCCAAACCACCTAAAGAACTATCATTCGGACGAAATTTGAGTTCCAAACTCTCTTGAAACTCAAATGGGGAAAAGTTTGGACCAACTTCGTCCAAACTAGATGAAAAACTCTCATTGGGACGAACTTTGGGTTTCGAGCTCTCAAAAACATAAAGGAAGTAAAGTTTGGACCATGTGTCGTCCAAACAACCTAAAGAACTCTCATTCGGACGAAATTTGAGTACCAAACTCTCTCGAAACTCAAACGGAGAAAGGTTTTGACCAACTTCGTCCAAACTAGATGAAAAACTTTCATTGGGACGAACTTTGGGTTCCGAGCTCTCATAAACTTAAAGGAAATAAAGTTTGGACCATGTGTCGTCCAAACCACCGAAAGAACTCTCATTCGGACGAACTTTGAGTTTCAAATTCTCTCGAAACTCAAACGGAGAAAAGTTTTGACCAACTTCGTCCAAACTAGTTGAAAAACTCTCATTGGGACGAATTTTGGGTTCCGAGCTCTCAAAAAGTTAAAGGAAGTAAAGTTTGGACCATGTGTCATCCAAACAACCTAAAGAACTCTCATTCGGACGAAATTTGAGTACCAAACTCTCTCGAAACTCAATCGGAGAAAGGTTTTGACCAACTTCGTCCAAACTCGTTGAAAAACTCTCATTGGGACGAATTTTGGGTTCCGAGCTCTCAAAAAGTTAAAGGAAGTAAAGTTTGGACCATGTGTCGTCCAAACAACCTAAAGAACTTTCATTCGGACGAACTTTGAGTTCCAAACTCCCTCGAAACTCAAACGGAGCAAAGTTTGGACAAACTTCGTTCAAACGAGATGAAAAACTCTCATTGGGACGAACTTGGGGTTCCGAGCTCTCATAAACTTAAAGGAAGTAAAGTTTGGACCATGTGTCGTCCAAACCACCGAAAGAACTCTCATTCGGACGAACTTTGAGTTCCAAACTCTCTCGAAACTCAAACGGAGCAAAGTTTGGACCAACTTCGTCCAAACTAGATGAAAAACTCTCATTGGGACGAACTTTGGGTTCCGAGCTCTGAAAAACTTAAACGGAGTAAACTTTGGAGCATGTGTCGTCCAAACCACCTAAAGAACTATCATTCGGACGAAATTTGAGTTCCAAACTCTCTTGAAACTCAAATGGGGCAAAGTTTGGACCAACTTCGTCCAAACTAGATGAAAAACTCTCATTGGGACAAACTTTGGGTTTCGAGCTCTCAAAAACTTAAAGGAAGTAAAGTTTGGACCATGTGTCGTCCAAACCACCTAAAGACCTCTCATTCGGACGAACTTTGAGTTCCAAACTCTCTCGAAACTCAAACGGAGCAAAGTTTGGACCAACTTCGTCCAAACTAGATGAAAAACTCTCATTGGGACAAACTTTGGGTTTCGAGCTCTCAAAAACTTAAAGGAAGTAAAGTTTGGACCATGTGTCCTCCAAACCACCTAAAGAACTCTCATTCGGACGAACTTTGAGTTCCAAACTCTCTCGAAACTCAAACGGAGCAAAGTTTGGACCAACTTCGTCCAAACTAGATGAAAAACTCTCATTGTGACGAACTTTGGGTTCCGAGCTCTCATAAACTTAAAGGAAGTAAAGTTTGGACCATGTGTCGTCCAAACCACCGAAAGAACTCTCATTCGGACGAAATTTGAGTTTCAAACTCTCTCGAAACTCAAACGGAGAAAAGTTTTGACCAACTTCGTCCAAACTAGTTGAAAAACTCTCATTGTGACGAATTTTGGTTCCGAGCTTCCAAAAAGATAAATGAAGTAAAGTTTGGACCATGTGTCGTCCAAACAACCTAAAGAACTCTCATTCGGACGAACTTTGAGTTCCAAACTCTCTCGAAACTCAAACGGAGCAAAGTTTGGACCAACTTCGTTCAAACTAGATGAAAAACTCTCATTGGGACGAACTTTTGGTTCCGAGCTCTCAAAAACTTAAAGGAAGTAAAGTTTGGACCATGTGTCATCCAAACCACCTAAAGAACTCTCATTCGGACGAACTTTGAGTTCAAAACTCTCTCGAAACTCAAACGGAGAAAAGTTTTGACCAACTTCGTCCAAACTAGTTGAAAAACTCTCATTGGGACGAATTTTGGGTTCCGAGCTTCCAAAAAGTTAAAGGAAGTAAAGTTTGGACCATGCGTCGTCCAAACCACCAAAAGAAGTCTCATTCGGACGAACTTTGAGTTCCAAACTCTCTCGAAACTCAAACGGAGCAAAGTTTGGACCAACTTAGTTCAAATTAGATGAAAAACTCTCATTGGGACGAACTTTGGGCTCCGAGCTCTCAACAACTTAAAGGAAGTAAAGTTTGGACCATGTGTCGTCCAAACCACCTAAAAAACTCTCAATCGGACGAACTTTGAGTTCCAAACTCTCTCGAAACTCAAACGGAGCAAAGTTTGGACCTACTTCGTCCAAACTAGAACGAACTTTCAGTTCCAAACTCTCTCGAAACTCAAACGGAGCAAAGTTTGGAAAAACTTCGTCCAAACTAGGTGAAAAACTCTCATTGGGACGAACTTTCGATTCCGAGCACTCAAAAACTTAAACGGCGTAAAGTTTGGACCATGTGTAGTCCAAACCACCTAAAGAACTCTCATTCGAACGAACTTTGTGTTCCAAACTCCCACGAAACTCAAACGGAGCAAAGTTTGGACCAACTTGTCCAAACTAGATTAAAAACTCTCATTGGGACGAACATTGGGTTCCGAGCTCTCAAAAACTCAAAGGAAGTAAACTTTGGACCATGTGTCGTCAAAACCACCTAAAGAACTGTCATTTGGACGAACTTTAAGTTCCAAACTCTCTCGAAACTAAAACGGAGCAAAGTTTGGACAAACTGTGTCCAAACTAGGTGAAAAACTCTCATTGGGACGAACTTTGGGTTCCGAGCACTCAAAAACTTAAACGGAGTAAAGTTTGGACCATGTGTTGTCCAAACCACCTAAAGAACTATCGTTGGGACGAACTTTCAGTTCCAAACTCTCTCGAAACGCAAACGGAGCAAAGTTTGGACAAACTGCGTCCAAACTAGATTAAAAACTCTCATTGGGAGGAACTTTGGGTTTCGAGTTCTCAAAAACTTAAAGGAAGTAAAGTTTGGACCATGTGTCGTCCAAACCACCTAAAGAACTCTCATTCGGACGAACTTTGAGTTCCAAACTGATATAACTCTCTCGAAATTCAAACGGAGCAAAGTTTGGACCAACGTCGTCCAAACTAGGTGAAAAACTCTCATTGGGACGAACTTTCGATTCCGAGCACTCAAAAACTTAAACGGCGTAAAGTTTGGACCATGTGTAGTCCAAACCACCTAAAGAACTCTCATTCGAACGAACTTTGTGTTCCAAACTCCCACGAAACTCAAACGGAGCAAAGTTTGGACCAACTTGTCCAAACTAGATTAAAAACTCTCATTGGGACGAACATTGGGTTCCGAGCTCTCAAAAACTCAAAGGAAGTAAACTTTGGACCATGTGTCGTCAAAACCACCTAAAGAACTGTCATTTGGACGAACTTTAAGTTCCAAACTCTCTCGAAACTAAAACGGAGCAAAGTTTGGACAAACTGTGTCCAAACTAGGTGAAAAACTCTCATTGGGACGAACTTTGGGTTCCGAGCACTCAAAAACTTAAACGGAGTAAAGTTTGGACCATGTGTAGTCCAAACCACCTAAAGAACTCTCATTCGAACGAACTTTGTGTTCCAAACTCTCTCGAAACTCAAACGGAGCAAAGTTTGGACCAACTTCGTCCAAACTAGATTAAAAACTCTCATTGGGACGAACTTTGGGTTTCGAGCTCTCAAAAACTTAAAGGAAGTAAAGTTTGGACCATGTGTCGTCCAAACCACCTAAAGAACTCTCATTCGGACGAACTTTGAGTTCCAAACTGATATAACTCTCTCGAAATTCAAACGGAGCAAAGTTTGGACCAACGTCGTCCAAACTAGATTAAAAACTCTCATTGGGACGAACTTTGGGTTCCGAGCTCTCAAAAACTTAAAGGAAGTAAAGTTTGGACCATGTGTCGTCCAAACCACCTAAAGAACTCTCATTCGGACGAACTTTGAGTTCCAAACTCTCTCGAAACTAAAACGGAGCAAAGTTTGGACCAACTTCGTCCAAACTAGGTGAAAAACTCTCATTGGCACGAACTTTCGATTCCGAGCACTCAAAAACTTAAACGGAGTAAAGTTTGGACCATGTGTCGTCCAAACCACCTAAAGAACTCTCATTCGAAGGAACTTTTTGTTCCAAACTCCCTGGAAACTCAAACGGAGCACAGCTTGGACCAACTTCGGCCAAACTAGATTAAAAACTCTCATTGGGACGAACTTTGGGTTTCGAGCTCTCAAAAACTTAAAGGAAGTAAAGTTTGGACCATGTGTCGTCCAAACCACCTAAAGAACTCTCATTCGGACGAACTTTGTGTTCCAAACTCCCACGAAACTCAAACGGAGCAAAGTTTGGACCAACTTGTCCAAACTAGATTAAAAACTCTCATTGGGTTCCGAGCTCTCAAAAACTCAAAGGAAGTAAACTTTGGACCATGTGTCGTCCAAACCACCTAAAGAACTGTCATTTGGACGAACTTTCAGTTCCAAACTCTCTCGAAACTAAAACGGAGCAAAGTTTGGACAAACTGCGTCCAAACTAGGTGAAAAACTCTCATTGGGACGAACTTTGGGTTCTGAGCACTCAAAAACTTAAACGGAGTAAAGTTTGGACCATGTGTTGTCCAAACCACCTAAAGAACTATCGTTGGGACGAACTTTCAGTTCCAAACTCTCTCGAAACGCAAACGGAGCAAAGTTTGGACAAACTGCGTCCAAACTAGATTAAAAACTCTCATTGGGAGGAACTTTGGGTTTCGAGTTCTCAAAAACTTAAACGGAGTAAAGTTTGGACCACGTGTCGTCCAAACCACCTAAAAAACTATCGTTGGGACGAACTTTGAGTTCCAAACTCTCTCGAAACTCAAAGGGAGCAAAGTTTTGACAAACTTCGTCCAAACTAGATGAAAAACTCTCATTGGGACGAACTTTGGGTTTCGAGCTCTCAAAAACTTAAACGGAGTAAAGTTTGGACCATGTGTCGTCCAAACCACCTAAAGAACTCTCATTCGGACGAACTTTGAGTTCCAAACTCTCTCGAAACTAAAACGGAGCGAGGTTTGGACCAACTTCGTCCAAACTTTGTGAAAAACTCTCATTGGGACGAACTTTGGATTCCGAGCACTCAAAAACTTAAACGGCGTAAAGTTTGGACCATGTGTAGTCCAAACCACCTAAAGAGCTGTCATTCGAACGAACTTTGTTTTCCAAACTCCCATGAAACTCAAACGGAGCAAATTTGGACCAACTTCGTCCAAACTAGATTAAAAACTCTCATTGGGACGAAGTTTGGGTTCCGAGCTCTCAAAAACTTAAACGGGGTAAAGTTTGGACCATGTGTCGTCCAAACCACCTAAAGAACTCTCATTCGAACGAACTTTGTGTTCCAAACTCCTTCGAAACTCAAACGGAGCAAAGTTTGGACCAACTTCGTCAAAACTAGATTAAAAACTCTCATTGGGACGAAATTTGGGTTTCGAGCTCTCAAAAACTTAAACGGAGTAAAGTTTGGACCATGTGTCGTCCAAACCACCTAAAGAACTCTCATTCGAACGAACTTTGAGTTTCAAACACTCTCGAAACTAAAACGGAGCGAGGTTTGGACCAACTTCGTCCAAACTAGGTGAAAAACTCTCATTGGGACGAACTTTGGATTCCGAGCACTCAAAAACTTAAACGGCGTAAAGTTTGGACCATGTGTTGTCCAAACCACCTAAAGAACTCTCATTCGAACGAACTTTGTGTTCCAAACTTTCTCGAAACTCAAACGGAGCAAAGTTTGGACCAACTTCGTCCAAACTAGATTAAAAACTCTCATTGGGACGAACTTTGGGTTTCGAGCTCTCAAAAACTTAAAGGAAGTAAAGTTTGGACCATGTGTCGTCCAAACCACCTAAAGAACTCTCATTCGGACGAACTTTGAGTTCCAAACTCTCTCGAACTTCAAACGGAGCAAAGTTTGGACCAACTTCGTCCAAACTAGATTAAAAACTCTCATTGGGACGAACTTTGGGTTCCGAGCTCTCAAAAACTTAAAGGAAGTAAAGTTTGGACCATGTGTCGTCCAAACCACCTAAAGAACTCTCATTCGGACGAACTTTGAGTTCCAAACTCTCTCGAAACTAAAACGGAGCAAAGTTTGGACCAACTTCGTCCAAACTAGGTGAAAAACTCTCATTGGGACGAACTTTCGATTCCGAGCACTCAAAAACTTAAACGGAGTAAAGTTTGGACCATGTGTCGTCCAAACCACCTAAAGAACTCTCATTCGAAGGAACTTTTTGTTCCAAACTCCCTGGAAACTCAAACGGAGCACAGCTTCGAACAACTTCGTCCAAACTAGATTAAAAACTCTCATTGGGACGAACTTTGGGTTTCGAGCTCTCAAAAACTTAAAGGAAGTAAAGTTTGGACCATGTGTCGTCCAAACCACCTAAAGAACTCTCATTCGGACGTACTTTGTGTTCCAAACTCCCATGAAACTCAAACGGAGCAAAGTTTGGACCAACTTGTCCAAACTAGATTAAAAACTCTCATTGGGACGAACATTGGGTTCCGAGCTCTCAAAAACTCAAAGGAAGTAAACTTTGGACCATGTGTCGTCCAAACCACCTAAAGAACTGTCATTTGGACGAACTTTCAGTTCCAAACTCTCTCGAAACTAAAACGGAGCAAAGTTTGGACAAACTGCGTCCAAACTAGGTGAAAAACTCTCATTGGGACGAACTTTGGGTTCCGAGCACTCAAAAACTTAAACGGAGTAAAGTTTGGACCATGTGTTGTCCAAACCACCTAAAGAACTATCGTTGGGACGAACTTTCAGTTCCAAACTCTCTCGAAACTCAAACGGAGCAAAGTTTGGACAAATTGCGTCCAAACTAGATTAAAAACTCTCATTGGGACGAACTTTGGGTTTCGAGTTCTCAAAAACTTAAACGGAGTAAAGTTTGGACCACATGTCGTCCAAACCACCTAAAAAACTATCGTTGGGACGAACTTTGAGTTCCAAACTCTCTCGAAACTCAAAGGGAGCGAAGTTTTGACAAACTTCGTCCAAACTAGATGAAAAACTCACATTGGGACGAACTTTGGGTTTCGAGCTCTCAAAAACTTAAACGGAGTAAAGTTTGGACCATGTGTCGTCCAAACCACCTAAAGAACCCTCATTCGAAAGAACTTTGTGTTCCAAACTCCTTCGAAACTCAAACGGAGCAAAGTTTGGACCAACTTCGTCAAAACTAGATTAAAAACTCTCATTGGGACGAAATTTGGGTTTCAAGCTCTAAAAAACTTAAACGGAGTAAAGGTTGGACCATGTGTCGTCCAAACCACCTAAAGAACTTTCATTCGGACGAACTTTGAGTTTCAAACACTCTCGAAACTAAAACGGAGCGAGGTTTGGACCAACTTCGTCCAAACTAGGTGAAAAACTCTCATTGGGACGAACTTTGGATTCCGAGCACTCAAAAACTTAAACGGCGTAAAGTTTGGACCATGTGTAGTCCAAACCACCTAAAGAACTCTCATTCGAACGAACTTTGTGTTCAAAACTCTGTCGAAACTCAAACGAAGAAAAGTTTGGAAAAACTTCGTCCAAACTAGGTGAAAAACTCTCATTGGGACGAACTTTGGATTCCGAGCACTCAAAAACTTAAACGGCGTAAAGTTTGGACCATGTGTAGTCCAAACCACCTAAAGAACTCTCATTCGAACGAACTTTGTGTTCCAAACTCTCTCGAAACTCAAACGGAGCAAAGTTTGGACCAACTTCGTCCAAACTAGATTAAAAACTCTCATTGGGACGAACTTTGGGTTTCGAGCTCTCAAAAACTTAAAGGAAGTAAAGTTTGGACCATGTGTCGTCCAAACCACCTAAAGAACTCTCATTCGGACGAACTTTGAGTTCCAAACTCTCTCGAAACTCAAACGGAGCAAAGTTTGGACCAACTTCGTCCAAACTAGATTAAAAACTCTCATTGGGACGAACTTTGGGTTCCGAGCTCTCAAAAACTTAAAGGAAGTAAAGTTTGGACCATGTGTCGTCCAAACCACCTAAAGAACTCTCATTCGGACGAACTTTTTGTTCCAAACTCTCTCGAAACTCAAATGGAGCAAAGTTTGGACCAACATCGTCCAAACTAGATGAAAAATTCTCATTGGGACGAACTTAGGGTTCCGAGCTCTCAAAAATTTAAACAGAGTAAAGTTTGGACCATGTGTCGTCCAAACCAGATAAAGAACTCTCATTCGGACGAACTTTGAGTTCCAAACTCTCTCGAAACTAAAACGGAGCAAAGTTTGGACCAACTTCGTCCAAACTAGGTGAAAAACTCTCATTGGGACGAACTTTCGATTCCGAGCACTCAAAAACTTAAACGGAGTAAAGTTTGGACCATGTGTCGTCCAAACCACCTAAAGAACTCTCATTCGAACGAACTTTGTGTTCAAAACTCCCTCGAAACTCAAACGGAGCAAAGTTTGGACCAACTTCGTCCAAACTAGATTAAAAACTCTCATTGGGATGAACTTTGGGTTCCGAGCTCTCAAAAACTTAAAGGAAGTAAAGTTTGGACCATGTGTCGTCCAAACCACCTAAAGAACTCTCATTCGGACGAACTTTGAGTTCCAAACTCTCTCGAAACTCGAATGGAGAAAAGTTTGGACCAACTTCGTCGAAACTAGATTAAAAACTCTCATTGGGACGAACTTAGGGTTTCGAGCTCTCAAAAACTTAAATGGAGTAAAGTTTGGACCATGTGTCGTCCAAACCACCTAAAGAACTCTCATTCGGACGAACTTTGAGTTCCAAACTCTCTCGAAACTAAAACGGAGCAAAGTTTGGACCAACTTCGTCCAAACTAGGTGAAAAACTCTCATTGGGACGAACTTTCGATTCCGAGCACTCAAAAACTTAAACGGAGTAAAGTTTGGACCATGTGTCGTCCAAACCACCTAAAGAACTCTCATTCGAACGAGCTTTGTGTTCCAAACTCCCTCGAAACTCAAACGGAGCAAAGTTTGGACCAACTTCGTCCAAACTAGGTGAAAAGCTCTCATTGGGACGAACTTTCGATTCCGAGCACTCAAAAACTTAAACGGAGTAAAGTTTGGACCATGTGTCGTCCAAACCACCTAAAGAACTCTCATTTGGACGAACTTTGAGTTCCATACTCTCTCGAAACTCAAACGGAGCAAAGTTTGGACCAACTTCGTCCAAACTAGATTAAAAACTCTCATTGGGACGAACTTTGGGTTCCGAGCTCTCAAAAACTTAAAGGAAGTAAAGTTTGGACAATGTGTCGTCCAAACCACCTAAACAACTCTCATTCGGATGAACTTTGAGTTCCAAACTCTCTCGAAACTCGAACGAAGCAAAGTTGGACCAACTTCGTCCAAACTAGATTAAAAACTCTCATTGGGACGAACTTTGGGTTCCGAGCTCTCAAAAACTTAAACGGAGTAAAGTTTGGACCATGTGTCGTCCAAACAACCTAAAGAACTATCATTGGAACGAACTTTGAGTTCCAAACTCTCTCGAAACTCAAATGGAGCAAAGTTTGGACCAACATTGTCCAAACTAGATGAAAAACTCTCATTGGGACGAACTTAGGGTTCCGAGCTCTCAAAAACTTAAACAGAGTAAAGTTTGGACCATGTGTCGTCCAAACCACCCAAAGAACTCTCATTCGAACGAACTTTTTGTTCCAAACTCCCTCGAAACTCAAACGGAGCAATGTTTGGACCAACTTCGTCCAAACTAGATTAAAAACTCTCATTGGGATGAACTTTGGGTTCCGAGCTCTCAAAAACTTAAAGGAAGTAAAGTTTGGACCATGTGTCGTCCAAACCACCTAAAGAACTCTCATTCGGATTAACTTTGAGTTCCAAACTCTCTCGAAACTCAAACGGAGCAAAGTTTGGACCAACTTCGTCCAAACTAGATTAAAAACTCTCATTGGGACGAACTTTGGGTTGGAAGCTCTCAAAAACTTAAAGGAAGTAAAGTTTGGACCATGTGTCGTCCAAACCACCTAAAGAACTCTCAGTCGGACGAACTTTGAGTTCCAAACTCTCTCGAAACTAAAACGGAGCAAAGTTTGGACCAACTTCATCCATACTAGGTGAAAAACTCTCATTGGGACGAACTTTGGGTTCCGAGCTCTCAAAAACTTAAACGGAGTAAAGTTTGGACCATGTGTCGTCCAAACCACCTAAAGAACTCTCATTCGGACGAACTTTGAGTTCCAAACTCTCTCGAAAATAAAACGGAGCGAAGTTTGCACCAACTTCGTCCAAACTAGGTGAAAAGCTCTCATTGGGACGAACTTTCGATTCTGAGCACTCAAAAACTTAAACGGAGTAAAGTTTGGACCATGTGTCGTCCAAACGACCTAAAGAACTCTCATTCGGACGAACTTTGAGTTCCAAACTCTCTCGAAACTCAAACGGAGCAAAGTTTGGACCAACTTCGTCCAAACTAGATTAAAAACTCTCATTGGGATGAACTTTGGGTTCCGAGCTCTCAAAAACCTAAAGGAAGTAAAGTTTGGACCATGTGTCGTCCAAACCACCTAAAGAACTATCATTGGAACGAACTTTGGCTTCCAAACTCTCTCGAAACTCAAATGGAGCAAAATTTGGACCAACATCGTCCAAACTAGATTAAAAACTCTCATTGGGACGAACTTAGGGTTCCGAGCTCTCAAAAACTTAAACAGAGTAAAGTTCTGACCATGTGTCGTCCAAACCACCCAAAGATCTATCATTCGGATGAACTTTGAGTTCCAAACTCTCTCGAAACTAAAACGGAGCAAAGTTTGGACCAACTTAGTCCAAACTAGGTGAAAAACTCTCATTGGGACGAACTTTCGATTCCGAGCACTTAAAAACTTAAACGGAGTAAAGTTTGGACCATGTGTCGTCCAAACCACCTAAAGAACTGTCATTCGAACGAACTTTGTGTTCCAAACTCCCTCGAAACTCAAACGGAGCAAAGTTTGGACCAACTTCGTCCAAACTAGATTAAAAACTCTCATTGGGACGAACTTTGGGTTCCGAGCTCTCAAAAACTTAAAGGAAGTAAAGTTTGGACCATGTGTCGTCCAAACCACCTAAAGAACTCTCATTCGGACGAACTTTGAGTTCCAAAGTCTCTCGAAACTCAAATGGAGCAAAGTTTGGACCAACTTCGTCCAAACTACATGAAAAACTCTCATTGGGACGAACTTTGGGTTTCGAGCTCTCAGAAACTTAAACGGAGTATAGTTTGGACCATGTGTCGTCCAAACCACCTAAAGAACTCTCATTCGAACGAACGTTTTGTTCCAAACTCCCTCGAAACTCAAACGGAGCAATGTTTGGACCAACTTCGTCCAAACTAGATTAAAAACTCTCATTGGGACGAACTTTGGGTTCCGAGCTCTCAAAAAATTAAAGGAAGTAAAGTTTGGACCATGTGTCGTCCAAACCACCTAAAGAACTCTCATTCGGACGAACTTTGAGTTCCAAACTCTCTCGAAACTCAAACGGAGCAAAGTTTGGACCAACTTCGTCAAAACTAGATCAAAAACTCTCATTGGGACGAACTTTGGGTTTCGAGCTGTCAAAAACTTAAACGGAGTATAGTTTGGACCATGTGTCGTCCAAACCACCTAAAGAACTCCCATTCGGACGAACTTTGTGTTCCACACTCTCTCAAAACTAAAACGGAGCAAAGTTTGGACCAACTTCGTCCAAACTAGGTGAAAAACTCTCATTGGGACGAACTTTGGGTTTCGAGCTCTCAAAAACTTAAAGGAAGTAAAGTTTGGACCATGTGTCGTCCAAACCACCTAAAGAACTCTCATTCGGACGAACTTTGAGTTCCAAACTCTCTCGAAATTCAAACGGAGCAAAGTTTGGACCAACTTCGTCCAAACTAGATTAAAAACTCTCATTGGGACGAACTTTGGGTTTCGAGCTCTCAAAAACTTAAATGGAGTAAAGTTTGGACCATGTGTCGTCCAAACCACCTAAAGAACTCTCATTCGGACGAACTTTGAGTTCCAAACTCTCTCGAAACTAAAACAGAGCAAAGTTTGGACCAACTTCGTCCAAACTAGGTGAAAAACTCTCATTGGGACGAACTTTCGATTCCGAGCACTCAAAAACTTAAACGGAGTAAAGTTTGGACCATGTGTCGTCCAAACCACCTAAAGAACTCTCATTTGGACGAACTTTGAGTTCCAAACTCTCTCGAAACTCAAACGGAGCAAAGTTTGGACCAACTTCGTCCAAACTAGATTAAAAACTCTCATTGGGACGAACTTTGGGTTCCGAGCTCTCAAAAACTTAAAGGAAGTAAAGTTTGGACAATGTGTCGTCCAAACCACCTAAACAACTCTCATTCGGATGAACTTTGAGTTCCAAACTCTCTCGAAACTCGAACGGAGCAAAGTTGGACCAACTTCGTCCAAACTAGATTAAAAACTCTCATTGGGACGAACTTTGGGTTCCGAGCTCTCAAAAACTTAAACGGAGTAAAGTTTGGACCATGTGTCGTCCAAACAACCTAAAGAACTATCATTGGAACGAACTTTGAGTTCCAAACTCTCTCGAAACTCAAATGGAGCAAAGTTTGGACCAACATTGTCCAAACTAGATGAAAAACTCTCATTGGGACGAACTTAGGGTTCCGAGCTCTCAAAAACTTAAACAGAGTAAAGTTTGGACCATGTGTCGTCCAAACCACCCAAAGAACTCTCATTCGAACGAACTTTTTGTTCCAAACTCCCTCGAAACTCAAACGGAGCAATGTTTGGACCAACTTCGTCCAAACTAGATTAAAAACTCTCATTGGGATGAACTTTGGGTTCCGAGCTCTCAAAAACTTAAAGGAAGTAAAGTTTGGACCATGTGTCGTCCAAACCACCTAAAGAACTCTCATTCGGATTAACTTTGAGTTCCAAACTCTCTCGAAACTCAAACGGAGCAAAGTTTGGACCAACTTCGTCCAAACTAGATTAAAAACTCTCATTGGGACGAACTTTGGGTTGCGAGCTCTCAAAAACTTAAAGGAAGTAAAGTTTGGACCATGTGTCGTCCAAACCACCTAAAGAACTCTCAGTCGGACGAACTTTGAGTTCCAAACTCTCTCGAAACTAAAACGGAGCAAAGTTTGGACCAACTTCATCCATACTAGGTGAAAATCTCTCATTGGGACGAACTTTCGATTCCGAGCACTCAAAAACTTAAACGGAGTAAAGTTTGGACCATGTGTCGTCCAAACCAACGAAAGAACTCTCATTCGGACGAACTTTGAGTTCCAAACTCTCTCGAAACTCAAACGGAGCAAAGTTTGGACCAACTTCGTCCAAACTAGCTTAAAAACTCTCATTGGGACGAACTTTGGGTTCCGAGCTCTCAAAAACTTAAACAGAGTAAAGTTTGGACCATTTGTCGTCCAAACCACCTAAAGAACTCTCATTCGGACGAACTTTGAGTTCCAAACTCTCTCGAAAATAAAACGGAGCGAAGTTTGCACCAACTTCGTCCAAACTAGGTGAAAAGCTCTCATTGGGACGAACTTTCGATTCTGAGCACTCAAAAACTTAAACGGAGTAAAGTTTGGACCATGTGTCGTCCAAACGACCTAAAGAACTCTCATTCGGACGAACTTTGAGTTCCAAACTCTCTCGAAACTCAAACGGAGCAAAGTTTGGACCAACTTCGTCCAAACTAGATTAAAAACTCTCATTGGGATGAACTTTGGGTTCCGAGCTCTCAAAAACCTAAAGGAAGTAAAGTTTGGACCATGTGTCGTCCAAACCACCTAAAGAACTATCATTGGAACGAACTTTGAGTTCCAAACTCTCTCGAAACTCAAATGGAGCAAAATTTGGACCAACATCGTCCAAACTAGATTAAAAACTCTCATTGGGACGAACTTAGGGTTCCGAGCTCTCAAAAACTTAAACAGAGTAAAGTTCTGACCATGTGTCGTCCAAACCACCCAAAGATCTATCATTCGGATGAACTTTGAGTTCCAAACTCTCTCGAAACTAAAACGGAGCAAAGTTTGGACCAACTTAGTCCAAACTAGGTGAAAAACTCTCATTGGGACGAACTTTCGATTCCGAGCACTTAAAAACTTAAACGGAGTAAAGTTTGGACCATGTGTCGTCCAAACCACCTAAAGAACTGTCATTCGAACGAACTTTGTGTTCCAAACTCCCTCGAAACTCAAACGGAGCAAAGTTTGGACCAACTTCGTCCAAACTAGATTAAAAACTCTCATTGGGACGAACTTTGGGTTCCAAGCTCTCAAAAACTTAAAGGAAGTAAAGTTTGGACCATGTGTCGTCCAAACCACCAAAAGAACTCTCATTCGGACGAACTTTGAGTTCCAAAGTCTCTCGAAACTCAAATGGAGCAAAGTTTGGACCAACTTCGTCCAAACTACATGAAAAACTCTCATTGGGACGAACTTTGGGTTTCGAGCTCTCAGAAACTTAAACGGAGTATAGTTTGGACCATGTGTCGTCCAAACCACCTAAAGAACTCTCATTCGAACGAACGTTTTGTTCCAAACTCCCTCGAAACTCAAACGGAGCAAAGTTTTGACCAACTTCGTCCAAACTAGATTAGAAACTCTCATTGGGACGAACTTTGGGTTCCGAGCTCTCAAAAAATTAAAGGAAGTAAAGTTTGGACCATGTGTCGTCCAAACCACCTAAAGAACTCTCATTCGGACGAACTTTGAGTTCCAAACTCTCTCGAAACTCAAACGGAGCAAAGTTTGGACCAACTTCGTCAAAACTAGATCAAAAACTCTCATTGGGACGAACTTTGGGTTTCGAGCTGTCAAAAACTTAAACGGAGTATAGTTTGGACCATGTGTCGTCCAAACCACCTAAAGAACTCCCATTCGGACGAACTTTGTGTTCCAAACTCTCTCAAAACTAAAACGGAGCAAAGTTTGGACCAACTTCGTCCAAACTAGGTGAAAAACTCTCATTGGGACGAACTTTGGGTTTCGAGCTCTCAAAAACTTAAAGGAAGTAAAGTTTGGACCATGTGTCGTCCAAACCACCTAAAGAACTCTCATTCGGACGAACTTTGAGTTCCAAACTCTCTCGAAATTCAAACGGAGCAAAGTTTGGACCAACTTCGTCCAAACTAGATTAAAAACTCTCATTGGGACGAACTTTGGGTTGCGAGCTCTCAAAAACTTAAAGGAAGTAAAGTTTGGGTTTCGAGCACTCAAAAACTTAATCGGAGTAAAGTTTGGACCATGTGTCGTCCAAACCACCTCAAGAACTCTCATTCGAACGAACTTTTTGTTCCAAACTCCCTCGAAACTCAAACGGAGCAAAGTTTTGACCAACTTCGTCCAAACTAGATTAAAAATTCTCATTGGGACGAACTTTGGGTTCCGAGCTCTCAAAAACTTAAAGGAAGTAAAGTTTGGACCATGTGTCGTCCAAACCACCTAAAGAACCCTCATTCGGACGAACTTTGAGTTCCAAAGTCTCTCGAAACTCAAACGGAGCAAAGTTTGGACCAACTTCGTCCAAACTACATGAAAAACTCTCATTGGGACGAACTTTGGGTTTCGAGCTCTCAAAAACTTAAAGGAAGTAAAGTTTGGACCATGTGTCGTCCAAACCACCTAAAGAACTCTCATTCGGACGAACTTTGAGTTCCAAAGTCTCTCGAAACTCAAACGGAGCAAAGTTTGGACCAACTTCGTCCAAACTACATGAAAAACTCTCATTGGGACGAACTTTGGGTTTCGAGCTCTCACAAACTTAAACGGAGTATAGTTTGGACCATGTGTCGTCCAAACCACCTAAAGAACTCCCATTCGGACGAACTTTGTGTTCCAAACTCTCTCAAAACTAAAACGGAGCAAAGTTTGGACCAACTTCGTCCAAACTAGGTGAAAAACTCTCATTGGGACGAACTTTCGATTCCGAGCACTCAAAAACTTAAACGGAGTAAAGTTTGGACCATGTGTCGTCCAAACCACCTAAAGAACTCTCATTCGAACGAACTTTTTGTTCCAAACTCCCTCAAAACTCAAACGGAGCAAAGTTTTGACCAACTTCGTCCAAACTAGATTAAAAACTCTCATTGGGACGAACTTTGGGTTCCGAGCTCTCAAAAACTTAAAGGAAGTAAAGTTTGGACCATGTGTCGTCCAAACCACCTAAAGAACTCTCATTCGGACGAACTACGAGTTCCAAACTCTCTCGAAACTCAAATGGAGCAAAGTTTGGACCAACTTCGTCAAAACTAGATCAAAAACTCTCATTGGGACGAACTTTGGATTACGAGCTCTCAAAAACTTAAAGGAAGTAAAGTTTGGACCATGTGTCGTCCAAACCACCTAAAGAACTCTCATTCGGACGAACTTTGAGTTCCAAACTCTCTCGAAAACTCAAATGGAGCAAAGTTTGGACCAACTTCGTCCAAACTAGATGAAAAACTCTCATTGGGACGAACTTTGGGTTTCGAGCTCTCAAAAACTTAAACGGAGTAAAGTTTGGACCATATGTCGTCCAAACCACCTAAAGAACTCTCATTCGGACGAACTTTGAGTTGCAAACTCTCTCGAAACTAAAACGGAGCAAAGTTTTGACCAACTTCGTCCAAACTAGGTGAAAAACTCTCATTGGGACGAACTTTCGATTCCGAGCACTCAAAAACTTAAACGGAGTAAAGTTTGGACCATGTGTCGTCCAAACCACCTAAAGAACTCTCATTCGAACGAACTTTTTGTTCCAAACTCCCTCGAAACTCAAACGGAGCAAAGTTTGGACCAACTTCGTCCAAACTAGATTAAAAACTCTCATTGGGACGAACTTTGGGTTCCGAGCTCTCAAAAACTTAAAGGAAATAAAGTTTGGACCATGTGTCGTCCAAACCACCTAAAGAACTCTCATTCGGACGAACTTTGTGTTCCAAACTCTCTCGAAACTCAAATGGAGCAAAGTTTGGACCAACTTCGTCCAAACTAGATGAAAAACTCTCATTGGGACGAACTTTGGGTTTCGAGCTCTCAAAAACTTAAACGGAGTAAAGTTTGGACCATGTGTCGTCCAAACCACCTAAAGAACTCTCATTCGGACGAACTTTAAGTTCCAAACTCTCTCGAAACTAAAACGGAGCAAAGTTTGGACCAACTTCGTCCAAACTAGGTGAAAAACTCTCATTGGGACGAACTTTCGATTCCGAGCACTCAAAAACTTAAACGGAGTAAAGTTTGGACCATGTGTCGTCCAAACCACCTAAAGAACTCTCATTCGGACGAACTTTAAGTTCCAAACTCTCTCGAAACTAAAACGGAGCAAAGTTTGGACCTACTTCGTCCAAACTAGGTGAAAACTCTCATTGGGACGAACTTTCGATTCCGAGCACTCAAAAACTTAAACGGAGTAAAGTTTGGACCATGTGTCGTCCAAACCACCTAAAGAACTCTCATTCGAACGATTTTTTTGTTCCAACCTCCCTCGAAACTCAAATGAAGCAAAGTTTGGACCAACTTCGTCCAAACTAGATTAAAAACTCTCATTGGGACGAACTTTGGGTTCCGAGCTCTCAAAAACTTAAAGGAAGTAAAGTTTGGACCATGTGTCGTCCAAACCACCTAAAGAACTCTCATTCGGACGAAGTTTGAGTTCCAAAGTCTCTCGAAACTCAAACGGAGCAAAGTTTGGACCAACTTCGTCCAAACTACATGAAAAACTCTCATTGGGACGAACTTTGGGTTTCGAGCTCTCAAAAACTTAAACGGAGTATAGTTTGGACCATGTGTCGTCCAAACCACCTAAAGAACTCCCATTCGGACGAACTTTGTGTTCCAAACTCTCTCAAAACTAAAACGGAGCAAAGTTTGGACCAACTTCGTCCAAACTAGGTGAAAAACTCTCATTGGGACGAACTTTCGATTCCGAGCACTCAAAAACTTAAACGGAGTAAAGTTTGGACCATGTGTCGTCCAAACCACCTAAAGAACTCTCATTCGAACGAACTTTTCGTTCCAAACTCCCTCAAAACTCAAACGAAGCAAAGTTTTGACCAACTTCGTCCAAACTAGATTAAAAACTCTCATTGGGACGAACTTTGGGTTCCGAGCTCTCAAAAACTTAAAGGAAGTAAAGTTTGGACCATGTGTCGTCCAAACCACCTAAAGAACTCTCATTCGGACGAACTTTGAATTCCAAACTCTCTCGAAACTAAAACGGAGCAAAGTTTGGACCTACTTCGTCCAAACTAGGTGAGAACTCTCATTGGGACGAACTTTCGATTCCGAGCACTCAAAAACTTAAACGGAGTAAAGTTTGGACCATGTCTCGTCCAAACCACCTAAAGAACTCTCATTCGGACGAACTTTGAGTTCCAAACTCTCTCGAAACTCAAACGGAGCAAAGTTTGGACCAACTTCGTCCAAACTAGATGAAAAACTCTCATTGGGACGAACTTTGGGTTTCGAGCTCTCAAAAACTTAAACGGAGTAAAGTTTGGACCATATGTCGTCCAAACCACCTAAAGAACTCTCATTCGGACGAACTTTGAGTTGCAAACTCTCTCGAAACTAAAACGGAGCAAAGTTTTGACCAACTTCGTCCAAACTAGGTGAAAAACTCTCATTGGGACGAACTTTCGATTCCGAGCACTCAAAAACTTAAACGGAGTAAAGTTTGGACCATGTGTCATCCAAACCACCTAAAGAACTCTCATTCGAACGAACTTTTTGTTCCAAACTCCCTCGAAACTCAAACGGAGCAAAGTTTGGACCAACTTCGTCCAAACTAGATTAAAAACTCTCATTGGGACGAACTTTGGGTTCCGAGCTCTCAAAAACTTAAAGGAAATAAAGTTTGGACCATGTGTCGTCCAAACCACCTAAAGAACTCTCATTCGGACGAACTTTGTGTTCCAAACTCTCTCGAAACTCAAACGGAGCAAAGTTTGGACCAACTTCGTCAAAACTAGATTAAAAACTCTCATTGGGACGAACTTTGGGTTACGAGCTCTCAAAAACTTAAAGGAAGTAAAGTTTGGACCATGTGTCGTCCAAACCACCTAAAGAACTCTCATTCGGACGAACTTTGAGTTCCAAACTCTCTCGAAACTCAAATGGAGCAAAGTTTGGACCAACTTCGTCCAAACTAGATGAAAAACTCTCATTGGGACGAACTTTGGGTTTCGAGCTCTCAAAAACTTAAACGGAGTAAAGTTTGGACCATGTGTCGTCCAAACCACCTAAAGAACTCTCATTCGGACGAACTTTAAGTTCCAAACTCTCTCGAAACTAAAACGGAGCAAAGTTTGGACCAACTTCGTCCAAACTAGGTGAAAAACTCTCATTGGGACGAACTTTCGATTCCGAGCACTCAAAAACTTAAACGGAGTAAAGTTTGGACCATGTGTCGTCCAAACCACCTAAAGAACTCTCATTCGGACGAACTTTAAGTTCCAAACTCTCTCGAAACTAAAACGGAGCAAAGTTTGGACCTACTTCGTCCAAACTAGGTGAAAACTCTCATTGGGACGAACTTTCGATTCCGAGCACTCAAAAACTTAAACGGAGTAAAGTTTGGACCATGTGTCGTCCAAACCACCTAAAGAACTCTCATTCGAACGATTTTTTTGTTCCAACCTCCCTCGAAACTCAAATGAAGCAAAGTTTGGACCAACTTCGTCCAAACTAGATTAAAAACTCTCATTGGGACGAACTTTGGGTTCCGAGCTCTCAAAAACTTAAAGGAAGTAAAGTTTGGACCATGTGTCGTCCAAACCACCTAAAGAACTCTCATTCGGACGAACTTTGAGTTCCAAAGTCTCTCGAAACTCAAACGGAGCAAAGTTTGGACCAACTTCGTCCAAACTACATGAAAAACTCTCATTGGGACGAACTTTGGGTTTCGAGCTCTCAAAAACTTAAACGGAGTATAGTTTGGACCATGTGTCGTCCAAACCACCTAAAGAACTCCCATTCGGACGAACTTTGTGTTCCAAACTCTCTCAAAACTAAAACGGAGCAAAGTTTGGACCAACTTCGTCCAAACTAGGTGAAAAACTCTCATTGGGACGAACTTTCGATTCCGAGCACTCAAAAACTTAAACGGAGTAAAGTTTGGACCATGTGTCGTCCAAACCACCTAAAGAACTCTCATTCGAACGAACTTTTTGTTCCAAACTCCCTCAAAACTCAAACGAAGCAAAGTTTTGACCAACTTCGTCCAAACTAGATTAAAAACTCTCATTGGGACGAACTTTGGGTTCCGAGCTCTCAAAAACTTAAAGGAAGTAAAGTTTGGACCATGTGTCGTCCAAACCACCTAAAGAACTCTCATTCGGACGAACTTTGAATTCCAAACTCTCTCGAAACTAAAACGGAGCAAAGTTTGGACCTACTTCGTCCAAACTAGGTGAGAACTCTCATTGGGACGAACTTTCGATTCCGAGCACTCAAAAACTTAAACGGAGTAAAGTTTGGACCATGTCTCGTCCAAACCACCTAAAGAACTCTCATTCGGACGAACTTTGAGTTCCAAACTCTCTCGAAACTCAAACGGAGCAAAGTTTGGACCAACTTCGTCCAAACTAGATGAAAAACTCTCATTGGGACGAACTTTGGGTTTCGAGCTCTCAAAAACTTAAACGGAGTAAAGTTTGGACCATGTGTCGTCCAAACCACCTAAAGAACTCTCATTCGGACGAACTTTGAGTTCCAAACTCTCTCGAAACTAAAACGGAGCAAAGTTTGGACCTACTTCGTCCAAACTAGGTGAAAACTCTCACTGGGACGAACTTTCGATTCCGAGCACTCAAAAACTTAAGCGGAGTAAAGTTTGGACCATGTGTCGTCCAAACCACCTAAAGAACTCTCATTCGAACGATTTTTTTGTTCCAAACTCCCTCGAAACTCAAACGGAGCAAAGTTTGGACCAACTTCGTCCAAACTAGATTAAAAACTCTCATTGGGACGAACTTTCGGTTCCGAGCTCTCAAAAACTTAAAGGAAGTAAAGTTTGGACCATGTGTCGTCCAAACCACCTAAAGAACTCTCATTCGGACGAACTTTGAGTTCAAAAGTCTCTCGAAACTCAAACGGAGCAAAGTTTGGACCAACTTCGTCCAAACTACATGAAAAACTCTCATTGGGACGAACTTTGGGTTTCGAGCTCTCAAAAACTTAAACGGAGTATAGTTTGGACCATGTGTCGTCCAAACCACCTAAAGAACTCCCATTCGGACGAACTTTGTGTTCCAAATTCTCTCAAAACTAAAACGGAGCAAAGTTTGGACCAACTTCGTCCAAACTAGGTCAAAAACTCTCATTGGGACGAACTTTCGATTCCGAGCACTCAAAAACTTAAACGGAGTAAAGTTTGGACCATGTGTCGTCCAAACCACCTAAAGAACTCTCATTCGGACGAACTTTGAGTTCCAAACTCTCTCGAAACTCAAACGGAGCAAAGTTTGGACCAACTTCGTCCAAACTAGATTAAAAACTCTCATTGGGACGAACTTTGGGTTCCGAGCTCTCAAAAACTTAAAGGAAGTAAAGTTTGGACCATGTGTCGTCCAAACCACCTAAAGAACTCTCATTCGGACGAACTTTGAGTTCCAAACTCTCTCGAAACTCAAACGGAGCAAAGTTTGGACCAACTTCGTCCAAACTAGATTAAAAACTCTCATTGGGACGAACTTTGGGTTCCGAGCTCTCAAAAACTTAAAGGAAGTAAAGTTTGGACCATGTGTCGTCCAAACCACCTAAATAACTCTCATTCGGACGAACTTTGAGTTCCAAACTCTCTCGAAACTCAAACGGAGCAAAGTTTGGACCAACTTCGTCCAAACTACATGAAAAACTCTCATTGGGACGAACTTTGGGTTTCGAGCTCTCAAAAACTTAAACGAAGTATAGTTTGGACCATGTGTCGTCCAAACCACCTAAAGAACTCCCATTCGGACGAACTTTGTGTTCCAAACTCTCTCAAAACTAAAACGGAGCAAAGTTTGGACCAACTTCGTTCAAACTAGGTGAAAAACTCTCATTGGGACGAACTTTCGATTCCGAGCACTCAAAAACTCAAACGGAGTAAAGTTTGGACCATGTGTCGTCCAAACCACCTAAAGAACTCTCATTCGAACGAACTTTTTGTTCCAAACTCCCTCGAAACTCAAACGGAGCAAAGTTTTGACCAACTTCGTCCAAACTAGATTAAAAACTCGCATTGGGACGAACTTTGGGTTCCGAGCTCTCAAAAACTTAAAGGAAGTAAAGTTTGGACCATGTGTCGTCCAAACCACCTAAAGAACTCTCATTCGGACGAAGTTTGAGTTCCAAAGTCTCTCGAAACTCAAATGGAGCAAAGTTTGGACCAACTTCGTCCAAACTAGATGAAAAACTCTCATTGGGACGAACTTTGGGTTTCGAGCTCTCAAAAACTTAAACGGAGTAAAGTTTGGACCATGTGTCGTCCAAACCACCTAAAGAACTCTCATTCGGACGAACTTTAAGTTCCAAACTCTCTCGAAACTAAAACGGAGCAAAGTTTGGACCAACTTCGTCCAAACTAGGTGAAAAACTCTCATTGGGACGAACTTTCGATTCCGAGCACTCAAAAACTTAAACGGAGTAAAGTTTGGACCATGTGTCGTCCAAACCACCTAAAGAACTCTCATTCGGACGAACTTTAAGTTCCAAACTCTCTCGAAACTAAAACGGAGCAAAGTTTGGACCTACTTCGTCCAAACTAGGTGAAAACTCTCATTGGGACGAACTTTCGATTCCGAGCACTCAAAAACTTAAACGGAGTAAAGTTTGGACCATGTGTCGTCCAAACCACCTAAAGAACTCTCATTCGAACGATTTTTTTGTTCCAACCTCCCTCGAAACTCAAATGAAGCAAAGTTTGGACCAACTTCGTCCAAACTAGATTAAAAACTCTCATTGGGACGAACTTTGGGTTCCGAGCTCTCAAAAACTTAAAGGAAGTAAAGTTTGGACCATGTGTCGTCCAAACCACCTAAAGAACTCTCATTCGGACGAACTTTGAGTTCCAAAGTCTCTCGAAACTCAAACGGAGCAAAGTTTGGACCAACTTCGTCCAAACTACATGAAAAACTCTCATTGGGACGAACTTTGGGTTTCGAGCTCTCAAAAACTTAAACGGAGTATAGTTTGGACCATGTGTCGTCCAAACCACCTAAAGAACTCCCATTCGGACGAACTTTGTGTTCCAAACTCTCTCAAAACTAAAACGGAGCAAAGTTTGGACCAACTTCGTCCAAACTAGGTGAAAAACTCTCATTGGGACGAACTTTCGATTCCGAGCACTCAAAAACTTAAACGGAGTAAAGTTTGGACCATGTGTCGTCCAAACCACCTAAAGAACTCTCATTCGAACGAACTTTTTGTTCCAAACTCCCTCAAAACTCAAACGAAGCAAAGTTTTGACCAACTTCGTCCAAACTAGATTAAAAACTCTCATTGGGACGAACTTTGGGTTCCGAGCTCTCAAAAACTTAAAGGAAGTAAAGTTTGGACCATGTGTCGTCCAAACCACCTAAAGAACTCTCATTCGGACGAACTTTGAATTCCAAACTCTCTCGAAACTAAAACGGAGCAAAGTTTGGACCTACTTCGTCCAAACTAGGTGAGAACTCTCATTGGGACGAACTTTCGATTCCGAGCACTCAAAAACTTAAACGGAGTAAAGTTTGGACCATGTCTCGTCCAAACCACCTAAAGAACTCTCATTCGGACGAACTTTGAGTTCCAAACTCTCTCGAAACTCAAACGGAGCAAAGTTTGGACCAACTTCGTCCAAACTAGATGAAAAACTCTCATTGGGACGAACTTTGGGTTTCGAGCTCTCAAAAACTTAAACGGAGTAAAGTTTGGACCATGTGTCGTCCAAACCACCTAAAGAACTCTCATTCGGACGAACTTTGAGTTCCAAACTCTCTCGAAACTAAAACGGAGCAAAGTTTGGACCTACTTCGTCCAAACTAGGTGAAAACTCTCACTGGGACGAACTTTCGATTCCGAGCACTCAAAAACTTAAGCGGAGTAAAGTTTGGACCATGTGTCGTCCAAACCACCTAAAGAACTCTCATTCGAACGATTTTTTTGTTCCAAACTCCCTCGAAACTCAAACGGAGCAAAGTTTGGACCAACTTCGTCCAAACTAGATTAAAAACTCTCATTGGGACGAACTTTCGGTTCCGAGCTCTCAAAAACTTAAAGGAAGTAAAGTTTGGACCATGTGTCGTCCAAACCACCTAAAGAACTCTCATTCGGACGAACTTTGAGTTCAAAAGTCTCTCGAAACTCAAACGGAGCAAAGTTTGGACCAACTTCGTCCAAACTACATGAAAAACTCTCATTGGGACGAACTTTGGGTTTCGAGCTCTCAAAAACTTAAACGGAGTATAGTTTGGACCATGTGTCGTCCAAACCACCTAAAGAACTCCCATTCGGACGAACTTTGTGTTCCAAATTCTCTCAAAACTAAAACGGAGCAAAGTTTGGACCAACTTCGTCCAAACTAGGTCAAAAACTCTCATTGGGACGAACTTTCGATTCCGAGCACTCAAAAACTTAAACGGAGTAAAGTTTGGACCATGTGTCGTCCAAACCACCTAAAGAACTCTCATTCGGACGAACTTTGAGTTCCAAACTCTCTCGAAACTCAAACGGAGCAAAGTTTGGACCAACTTCGTCCAAACTAGATTAAAAACTCTCATTGGGACGAACTTTGGGTTCCGAGCTCTCAAAAACTTAAAGGAAGTAAAGTTTGGACCATGTGTCGTCCAAACCACCTAAAGAACTCTCATTCGGACGAACTTTGAGTTCCAAACTCTCTCGAAACTCAAACGGAGCAAAGTTTGGACCAACTTCGTCCAAACTAGATTAAAAACTCTCATTGGGACGAACTTTGGGTTCCGAGCTCTCAAAAACTTAAAGGAAGTAAAGTTTGGACCATGTGTCGTCCAAACCACCTAAATAACTCTCATTCGGACGAACTTTGAGTTCCAAACTCTCTCGAAACTCAAACGGAGCAAAGTTTGGACCAACTTCGTCCAAACTACATGAAAAACTCTCATTGGGACGAACTTTGGGTTTCGAGCTCTCAAAAACTTAAACGAAGTATAGTTTGGACCATGTGTCGTCCAAACCACCTAAAGAACTCCCATTCGGACGAACTTTGTGTTCCAAACTCTCTCAAAACTAAAACGGAGCAAAGTTTGGACCAACTTCGTTCAAACTAGGTGAAAAACTCTCATTGGGACGAACTTTCGATTCCGAGCACTCAAAAACTCAAACGGAGTAAAGTTTGGACCATGTGTCGTCCAAACCACCTAAAGAACTCTCATTCGAACGAACTTTTTGTTCCAAACTCCCTCGAAACTCAAACGGAGCAAAGTTTTGACCAACTTCGTCCAAACTAGATTAAAAACTCGCATTGGGACGAACTTTGGGTTCCGAGCTCTCAAAAACTTAAAGGAAGTAAAGTTTGGACCATGTGTCGTCCAAACCACCTAAAGAACTCTCATTCGGACGAAGTTTGAGTTCCAAAGTCTCTCGAAACTCAAACGGAGCAAAGTTTGGACCAACTTCGTCCAAACTACATGAAAAACTCTCATTGGGACGAACTTTGGTTTTCGAGCTCTCAAAAACTTAAACGGAGTATAGTTTGGACCATGTGTCGTCCAAACCACCTAAAGAACTCCCATTCGGACGAACTTTGTGTTCCAAACTCTCTCAAAACTAAAACGGAGCAAAGTTTGGACCAACTTCGTCCAAACTAGGTGAAAAACTCTCATTGGGACGAACTTTCGATTCCGAGCACTCAAAAACTTAAACGGAGTAAAGTTTGGACCATGTGTCGTCCAAACCACCTAAAGAACTCTCATTCGAACGAACTTTTTGTTCCAAACTCCCTCAAAACTCAAACGAAACAAAGTTTTGACCAACTTCGTCCAAACTAGATTAAAAACTCTCATTGGGACGAACTTTGGGTTCCGAGCTCTCAAAAACTTAAAGGAAGTAAAGTTTGGACCATGTGTCGTCCAAACCACCTAAAGAACTCTCATTCGGACGAACTTTGAATTCCAAACTCTCTCGAAACTAAAACGGAGCAAAGTTTGGACCTACTTCGTCCAAACTAGGTGAGAACTCTCATTGGGACGAACTTTCGATTCCGAGCACTCAAAAACTTAAACGGAGTAAAGTTTGGACCATGTCTCGTCCAAACCACCTAAAGAACTCTCATTCGGACGAACTTTGAGTTCCAAACTCTCTCGAAACTCAAACGGAGCAAAGTTTGGACCAACTTCGTCCAAACTAGATGAAAAACTCTCATTGGGACGAACTTTGGGTTTCGAGCTCTCAAAAACTTAAACGGAGTAAAGTTTGGACCATATGTCGTCCAAACCACCTAAAGAACTCTCATTCGGACGAACTTTGAGTTCCAAACTCTCTCGAAACTAAAACGGAGCAAAGTCTGGACCAACTTCGTCCAAACTAGGTGAAAAACTCTCATTGGGACGAACTTTCGATTCCGAGCACTCAAAAACTTAAACGGAGTAAAGTTTGGACCATGTGTCGTCCAAACCACCTAAAGAACTCTCATTCGAACGAACTTTTTGTTCCAAACTCCCTCGAAACTCAAACGGAGCAAAGTTTTGACCAACTTCGTCCAAACTAGATTAAAAATTCTCATTGGGACGAACTTTGGGTTCCGAGCTCTCAAAAACTTAAAGGAAGTAAAGTTTGGACCATGTGTCGTCCAAACCACCTAAAGAACCCTCATTCGGACGAACTTTGAGTTCCAAAGTCTCTCGAAACTCAAACGGAGCAAAGTTTGGACCAACTTCGTCCAAACTACATGAAAAACTCTCATTGGGACGAACTTTGGGTTTCGAGCTCTCAAAAACTTAAACGGAGTAAAGTTTGGACCATGTGTCGTCCAAACCACCTAAAGAACTCTCATTCGGACGAACTTTGAGTTCCAAACTCTCTCGAAAACTCAAATGGAGCAAAGTTTGGACCAACTTCGTCCAAACTAGATGAAAAACTCTCATTGGGACGAACTTTGGGTTTCGAGCTCTCAAAAACTTAAACGGAGTAAAGTTTGGACCATGTGTCGTCCAAACCACCTAAAGAACTCTCATTCGGACGAACTTTGAGTTCCAAACTCTCTCGAAACTAAAACGGAGCAAAGTTTGGACCTACTTCGTCCAAACTAGGTGAAAACTCTCATTGGGACGAACTTTCGATTCCGAGCACTCAAAAACTTAAGCGGAGTAAAGTTTGGACCATGTGTCGTCCAAACCACCTAAAGAACTCTCATTCGAACGATTTTTTTGTTCCAAACTCCCTCGAAACTCAAACGGAGCAAAGTTTGGACCAACTTCGTCCAAACTAGATTAAAAACTCTCATTGGGACGAACTTTCGGTTCCGAGCTCTCAAAAACTTAAAGGAAGTAAAGTTTGGACCATGTGTCGTCCAAACCACCTAAAGAACTCTCATTCGGACGAACTTTGAGTTCAAAAGTCTCTCGAAACTCAAACGGAGCAAAGTTTGGACCAACTTCGTCCAAACTACATGAAAAACTCTCATTGGGACGAACTTTGGGTTTCGAGCTCTCAAAAACTTAAACGGAGTATAGTTTGGACCATGTGTCGTCCAAACCACCTAAAGAACTCCCATTCGGACGAACTTTGTGTTCCAAATTCTCTCAAAACTAAAACGGAGCAAAGTTTGGACCAACTTCGTCCAAACTAGGTCAAAAACTCTCATTGGGACGAACTTTCGATTCCGAGCACTCAAAAACTTAAACGGAGTAAAGTTTGGACCATGTGTCGTCCAAACCACCTAAAGAACTCTCATTCGGACGAACTTTGAGTTCCAAACTCTCTCGAAACTCAAACGGAGCAAAGTTTGGACCAACTTCGTCCAAACTAGATTAAAAACTCTCATTGGGACGAACTTTGGGTTCCGAGCTCTCAAAAACTTAAAGGAAGTAAAGTTTGGACCATGTGTCGTCCAAACCACCTAAAGAACTCTCATTCGGACGAACTTTGAGTTCCAAACTCTCTCGAAACTCAAACGGAGCAAAGTTTGGACCAACTTCGTCCAAACTAGATTAAAAACTCTCATTGGGACGAACTTTGGGTTCCGAGCTCTCAAAAACTTAAAGGAAGTAAAGTTTGGACCATGTGTCGTCCAAACCACCTAAAGAACTCTCATTCGGACGAACTTTGAGTTCCAAACTCTCTCGAAACTCAAACGGAGCAAAGTTTGGACCAACTTCGTCCAAACTACATGAAAAACTCTCATTGGGACGAACTTTGGGTTTCGAGCTCTCAAAAACTTAAACGGAGTAAAGTTTGGACCATGTGTCGTCCAAACCACCTAAAGAACTCTCATTCGGACGAACTTTGAGTTCCAAACTCTCTCGAAACTAAAACGGAGCAAAGTTTGGACCTACTTCGTCCAAACTAGGTGAAAACTCTCATTGGGACGAACTTTCGATTCCGAGCACTCAAAAACTTAAGCGGAGTAAAGTTTGGACCATGTGTCGTCCAAACCACCTAAAGAACTCTCATTCGAACGATTTTTTTGTTCCAAACTCCCTCGAAACTCAAACGGAGCAAAGTTTGGACCAACTTCGTCCAAACTAGATTAAAAACTCTCATTGGGACGAACTTTCGGTTCCGAGCTCTCAAAAACTTAAAGGAAGTAAAGTTTGGACCATGTGTCGTCCAAACCACCTAAAGAACTCTCATTCGGACGAACTTTGAGTTCAAAAGTCTCTCGAAACTCAAACGGAGCAAAGTTTGGACCAACTTCGTCCAAACTACATGAAAAACTCTCATTGGGACGAACTTTGGGTTTCGAGCTCTCAAAAACTTAAACGGAGTATAGTTTGGACCATGTGTCGTCCAAACCACCTAAAGAACTCCCATTCGGACGAACTTTGTGTTCCAAATTCTCTCAAAACTAAAACGGAGCAAAGTTTGGACCAACTTCGTCCAAACTAGGTCAAAAACTCTCATTGGGACGAACTTTCGATTCCGAGCACTCAAAAACTTAAACGGAGTAAAGTTTGGACCATGTGTCGTCCAAACCACCTAAAGAACTCTCATTCGGACGAACTTTGAGTTCCAAACTCTCTCGAAACTCAAACGGAGCAAAGTTTGGACCAACTTCGTCCAAACTAGATTAAAAACTCTCATTGGGACGAACTTTGGGTTCCGAGCTCTCAAAAACTTAAAGGAAGTAAAGTTTGGACCATGTGTCGTCCAAACCACCTAAAGAACTCTCATTCGGACGAACTTTGAGTTCCAAACTCTCTCGAAACTCAAACGGAGCAAAGTTTGGACCAACTTCGTCCAAACTAGATTAAAAACTCTCATTGGGACGAACTTTGGGTTCCGAGCTCTCAAAAACTTAAAGGAAGTAAAGTTTGGACCATGTGTCGTCCAAACCACCTAAAGAACTCTCATTCGGACGAACTTTGAGTTCCAAACTCTCTCGAAACTCAAACGGAGCAAAGTTTGGACCAACTTCGTCCAAACTACATGAAAAACTCTCATTGGGACGAACTTTGGGTTTCGAGCTCTCAAAAACTTAAACGAAGTATAGTTTGGACCATGTGTCGTCCAAACCACCTAAAGAACTCCCATTCGGACGAACTTTGTGTTCCAAACTCTCTCAAAACTAAAACGGAGCAAAGTTTGGACCAACTTCGTTCAAACTAGGTGAAAAACTCTCATTGGGACGAACTTTCGATTCCGAGCACTCAAAAACTCAAACGGAGTAAAGTTTGGACCATGTGTCGTCCAAACCACCTAAAGAACTCTCATTCGAACGAACTTTTTGTTCCAAACTCCCTCGAAACTCAAACGGAGCAAAGTTTTGACCAACTTCGTCCAAACTAGATTAAAAACTCGCATTGGGACGAACTTTGGGTTCCGAGCTCTCAAAAACTTAAAGGAAGTAAAGTTTGGACCATGTGTCGTCCAAACCACCTAAAGAACTCTCATTCGGACGAAGTTTGAGTTCCAAAGTCTCTCGAAACTCAAACGGAGCAAAGTTTGGACCAACTTCGTCCAAACTACATGAAAAACTCTCATTGGGACGAACTTTGGTTTTCGAGCTCTCAAAAACTTAAACGGAGTATAGTTTGGACCATGTGTCGTCCAAACCACCTAAAGAACTCCCATTCGGACGAACTTTGTGTTCCAAACTCTCTCAAAACTAAAACGGAGCAAAGTTTGGACCAACTTCGTCCAAACTAGGTGAAAAACTCTCATTGGGACGAACTTTCGATTCCGAGCACTCAAAAACTTAAACGGAGTAAAGTTTGGACCATGTGTCGTCCAAACCACCTAAAGAACTCTCATTCGAACGAACTTTTTGTTCCAAACTCCCTCAAAACTCAAACGAAGCAAAGTTTTGACCAACTTCGTCCAAACTAGATTAAAAACTCTCATTGGGACGAACTTTGGGTTCCGAGCTCTCAAAAACTTAAAGGAAGTAAAGTTTGGACCATGTGTCGTCCAAACCACCTAAAGAACTCTCATTCGGACGAACTTTGAATTCCAAACTCTCTCGAAACTAAAACGGAGCAAAGTTTGGACCTACTTCGTCCAAACTAGGTGAGAACTCTCATTGGGACGAACTTTCGATTCCGAGCACTCAAAAACTTAAACGGAGTAAAGTTTGGACCATGTCTCGTCCAAACCACCTAAAGAACTCTCATTCGGACGAACTTTGAGTTCCAAACTCTCTCGAAACTCAAACGGAGCAAAGTTTGGACCAACTTCGTCCAAACTAGATGAAAAACTCTCATTGGGACGAACTTTGGGTTTCGAGCTCTCAAAAACTTAAACGGAGTAAAGTTTGGACCATATGTCGTCCAAACCACCTAAAGAACTCTCATTCGGACGAACTTTGAGTTCCAAACTCTCTCGAAACTAAAACGGAGCAAAGTCTGGACCAACTTCGTCCAAACTAGGTGAAAAACTCTCATTGGGACGAACTTTCGATTCCGAGCACTCAAAAACTTAAACGGAGTAAAGTTTGGACCATGTGTCGTCCAAACCACCTAAAGAACTCTCATTCGAACGAACTTTTTGTTCCAAACTCCCTCGAAACTCAAACGGAGCAAAGTTTTGACCAACTTCGTCCAAACTAGATTAAAAATTCTCATTGGGACGAACTTTGGGTTCCGAGCTCTCAAAAACTTAAAGGAAGTAAAGTTTGGACCATGTGTCGTCCAAACCACCTAAAGAACCCTCATTCGGACGAACTTTGAGTTCCAAAGTCTCTCGAAACTCAAACGGAGCAAAGTTTGGACCAACTTCGTCCAAACTACATGAAAAACTCTCATTGGGACGAACTTTGGGTTTCGAGCTCTCAAAAACTTAAACGGAGTAAAGTTTGGACCATGTGTCGTCCAAACCACCTAAAGAACTCTCATTCGGACGAACTTTGAGTTCCAAACTCTCTCGAAAACTCAAATGGAGCAAAGTTTGGACCAACTTCGTCCAAACTAGATGAAAAACTCTCATTGGGACGAACTTTGGGTTTCGAGCTCTCAAAAACTTAAACGGAGTAAAGTTTGGACCATGTGTCGTCCAAACCACCTAAAGAACTCTCATTCGGACGAACTTTGAGTTCCAAACTCTCTCGAAACTAAAACGGAGCAAAGTTTGGACCTACTTCGTCCAAACTAGGTGAAAACTCTCATTGGGACGAACTTTCGATTCCGAGCACTCAAAAACTTAAACGGAGTAAAGTTTGGACCATGTGTCGTCCAAACCACCTAAAGAACTCCCATTCGGACGAACTTTGTGTTCCAAATTCTCTCAAAACTAAAACGGAGCAAAGTTTGGACCAACTTCGTCCAAACTAGGTCAAAAACTCTCATTGGGACGAACTTTCGATTCCGAGCACTCAAAAACTTAAACGGAGTAAAGTTTGGACCATGTGTCGTCCAAACCACCTAAAGAACTCTCATTCGGACGAACTTTGAGTTCCAAACTCTCTCGAAACTCAAACGGAGCAAAGTTTGGACCAACTTCGTCCAAACTAGATTAAAAACTCTCATTGGGACGAACTTTGGGTTCCGAGCTCTCAAAAACTTAAAGGAAGTAAAGTTTGGACCATGTGTCGTCCAAACCACCTAAAGAACTCTCATTCGGACGAACTTTGAGTTCCAAACTCTCTCGAAACTCAAACGGAGCAAAGTTTGGACCAACTTCGTCCAAACTAGATTAAAAACTCTCATTGGGACGAACTTTGGGTTCCGAGCTCTCAAAAACTTAAAGGAAGTAAAGTTTGGACCATGTGTCGTCCAAACCACCTAAAGAACTCTCATTCGGACGAACTTTGAGTTCCAAACTCTCTCGAAACTCAAACGGAGCAAAGTTTGGACCAACTTCGTCCAAACTACATGAAAAACTCTCATTGGGACGAACTTTGGGTTTCGAGCTCTCAAAAACTTAAACGAAGTATAGTTTGGACCATGTGTCGTCCAAACCACCTAAAGAACTCCCATTCGGACGAACTTTGTGTTCCAAACTCTCTCAAAACTAAAACGGAGCAAAGTTTGGACCAACTTCGTTCAAACTAGGTGAAAAACTCTCATTGGGACGAACTTTCGATTCCGAGCACTCAAAAACTCAAACGGAGTAAAGTTTGGACCATGTGTCGTCCAAACCACCTAAAGAACTCTCATTCGAACGAACTTTTTGTTCCAAACTCCCTCGAAACTCAAACGGAGCAAAGTTTTGACCAACTTCGTCCAAACTAGATTAAAAACTCGCATTGGGACGAACTTTGGGTTCCGAGCTCTCAAAAACTTAAAGGAAGTAAAGTTTGGACCATGTGTCGTCCAAACCACCTAAAGAACTCTCATTCGGACGAAGTTTGAGTTCCAAAGTCTCTCGAAACTCAAACGGAGCAAAGTTTGGACCAACTTCGTCCAAACTACATGAAAAACTCTCATTGGGACGAACTTTGGTTTTCGAGCTCTCAAAAACTTAAACGGAGTATAGTTTGGACCATGTGTCGTCCAAACCACCTAAAGAACTCCCATTCGGACGAACTTTGTGTTCCAAACTCTCTCAAAACTAAAACGGAGCAAAGTTTGGACCAACTTCGTCCAAACTAGGTGAAAAACTCTCATTGGGACGAACTTTCGATTCCGAGCACTCAAAAACTTAAACGGAGTAAAGTTTGGACCATGTGTCGTCCAAACCACCTAAAGAACTCTCATTCGAACGAACTTTTTGTTCCAAACTCCCTCAAAACTCAAACGAAGCAAAGTTTTGACCAACTTCGTCCAAACTAGATTAAAAACTCTCATTGGGACGAACTTTGGGTTCCGAGCTCTCAAAAACTTAAAGGAAGTAAAGTTTGGACCATGTGTCGTCCAAACCACCTAAAGAACTCTCATTCGGACGAACTTTGAATTCCAAACTCTCTCGAAACTAAAACGGAGCAAAGTTTGGACCTACTTCGTCCAAACTAGGTGAGAACTCTCATTGGGACGAACTTTCGATTCCGAGCACTCAAAAACTTAAACGGAGTAAAGTTTGGACCATGTCTCGTCCAAACCACCTAAAGAACTCTCATTCGGACGAACTTTGAGTTCCAAACTCTCTCGAAACTCAAACGGAGCAAAGTTTGGACCAACTTCGTCCAAACTAGATGAAAAACTCTCATTGGGACGAACTTTGGGTTTCGAGCTCTCAAAAACTTAAACGGAGTAAAGTTTGGACCATATGTCGTCCAAACCACCTAAAGAACTCTCATTCGGACGAACTTTGAGTTCCAAACTCTCTCGAAACTAAAACGGAGCAAAGTCTGGACCAACTTCGTCCAAACTAGGTGAAAAACTCTCATTGGGACGAACTTTCGATTCCGAGCACTCAAAAACTTAAACGGAGTAAAGTTTGGACCATGTGTCGTCCAAACCACCTAAAGAACTCTCATTCGAACGATTTTTTTGTTCCAAACTCCCTCGAAACTCAAACGGAGCAAAGTTTGGACCAACTTCGTCCAAACTAGATTAAAAACTCTCATTGGGACGAACTTTCGGTTTCGAGCTCTCAAAAACTTAAAGGAAGTAAAGTTTGGACCATGTGTCGTCCAAACCACCTAAAGAACTCTCATTCGGACGAACTTTGAGTTCAAAAGTCTCTCGAAACTCAAACGGAGCAAAGTTTGGACCAACTTCGTCCAAACTACATGAAAAACTCTCATTGGGACGAACTTTGGGTTTCGAGCTCTCAAAAACTTAAACGGAGTATAGTTTGGACCATGTGTCGTCCAAACCACCTAAAGAACTCCCATTCGGACGAACTTTGTGTTCCAAATTCTCTCAAAACTAAAACGGAGCAAAGTTTGGACCAACTTCGCCCAAACTAGGTCAAAAACTCTCATTGGGACGAACTTTCGATTCCGAGCACTCAAAAACTTAAACGGAGTAAAGTTTGGACCATGTGTCGTCCAAACCACCTAAAGAACTCTCATTCGGACGAACTTTGAGTTCCAAATTCTCTCAAAACTAAAACGGAGCAAAGTTTGGACCAACTTCGCCCAAACTAGGTCAAAAACTCTCATTGGGACGAACTTTCGATTCCGAGCACTCAAAAACTTAAACGGAGTAAAGTTTGGACCATGTGTCGTCCAAACCACCTAAAGAACTCTCATTCGGACGAACTTTGAGTTCCAAACTCTCTCGAAACTCAAACGGAGCAAAGTTTGGACCAACTTCGTCCAAACTAGATTAAAAACTCTCATTGGGACGAACTTTGGGTTCCGAGCTCTCAAAAACTTAAAGGAAGTAAAGTTTGGACCATGTGTCGTCCAAACCACCTAAAGAACTCTCATTCGGACGAACTTTGAGTTCCAAACTCTCTCGAAACTCAAACGGAGCAAAGTTTGGACCAACTTCGTCCAAACTAGATTAAAAACTCTTATTGGGACGAACTTTGGGTTCCGAGCTCTCAAAAACTTAAAGGAAGTAAAGTTTGGACCATGTGTCGTCCAAACCACCTAAAGAACTCTCATTCGGACGAACTTTGAGTTCCAAACTCTCTCGAAACTCAAACGGAGCAAAGTTTGGACCAACTTCGTCCAAACTACATGAAAAACTCTCATTGGGACGAACTTTGGGTTTCGAGCTCTCAAAAACTTAAACGAAGTATAGTTTGGACCATGTGTCGTCCAAACCACCTAAAGAACTCCCATTCGGACGAACTTTGTGTTCCAAACTCTCTCAAAACTAAAACGGAGCAAAGTTTGGACCAACTTCGTTCAAACTAGGTGAAAAACTCTCATTGGGACGAACTTTCGATTCCGAGCACTCAAAAACTCAAACGGAGTAAAGTTTGGACCATGTGTCGTCCAAACCACCTAAAGAACTCTCATTCGAACGAACTTTTTGTTCCAAACTCCCTCGAAACTCAAACGGAGCAAAGTTTTGACCAACTTCGTCCAAACTAGATTAAAAACTCGCATTGGGACGAACTTTGGGTTCCGAGCTCTCAAAAACTTAAAGGAAGTAAAGTTTGGACCATGTGTCGTCCAAACCACCTAAAGAACTCTCATTCGGACGAAGTTTGAGTTCCAAAGTCTCTCGAAACTCAAACGGAGCAAAGTTTGGACCAACTTCGTCCAAACTACATGAAAAACTCTCATTGGGACGAACTTTGGTTTTCGAGCTCTCAAAAACTTAAACGGAGTATAGTTTGGACCATGTGTCGTCCAAACCACCTAAAGAACTCCCATTCGGACGAACTTTGTGTTCCAAACTCTCTCAAAACTAAAACGGAGCAAAGTTTGGACCAACTTCGTCCAAACTAGGTGAAAAACTCTCATTGGGACGAACTTTCGATTCCGAGCACTCAAAAACTTAAACGGAGTAAAGTTTGGACCATGTGTCGTCCAAACCACCTAAAGAACTCTTATTCGAACGAACTTTTTGTTCCAAACTCCCTCAAAACTCAAACGGAGCAAAGTTTTGACCAACTTCGTCCAAACTAGATTAAAAACTCTCATTGGGACGAACTTTGGGTTCCGAGCTCTCAAAAACTTAAAGGAAGTAAAGTTTGGACCATGTGCCGTCCAAACCACCTAAAGAACTCTCATTCGGACGAACTTTGAGTTCCAAACTCTCTCGAAACTCAAACGGAGCAAAGTTTGGACCAACTTCGTCAAAACTAGATCAAAAACTCTCATTGGGACGAACTTTGGATTACGAGCTCTCAAAAACTTAAAGGAAGTAAAGTTTGGACCATGTGTCGTCCAAACCACCTAAAGAACTCTCATTCGGACGAACTTTGAGTTCCAAAGTCTCTCGAAACTCAAACGGAGCAAAGTTTTGACCAACTTCGTCAAAACTAGATTAAAAACTCTCATTGGGACGAACTTTGGGTTACGAGCTCTCAAAAACTTAAAGGAAGTAAAGTTTGGACCATGTGTCGTCCAAACCACCTAAAGAACTCTCATTCGAACGATTTTTTTGTTCCAAACTCCCTCGAAACTCAAACGGAGCAAAGTTTGGACCAACTTCGTCCAAACTAGATTAAAAACTCTCATTGGGACGAACTTTCGGTTTCGAGCTCTCAAAAACTTAAAGGAAGTAAAGTTTGGACCATGTGTCGTCCAAACCACCTAAAGAACTCTCATTCGGACGAACTTTGAGTTCAAAAGTCTCTCGAAACTCAAACGGAGCAAAGTTTGGACCAACTTCGTCCAAACTACATGAAAAACTCTCATTGGGACGAACTTTGGGTTTCGAGCTCTCAAAAACTTAAACGGAGTATAGTTTGGACCATGTGTCGTCCAAACCACCTAAAGAACTCCCATTCGGACGAACTTTGTGTTCCAAATTCTCTCAAAACTAAAACGGAGCAAAGTTTGGACCAACTTCGCCCAAACTAGGTCAAAAACTCTCATTGGGACGAACTTTCGATTCCGAGCACTCAAAAACTTAAACGGAGTAAAGTTTGGACCATGTGTCGTCCAAACCACCTAAAGAACTCTCATTCGGACGAACTTTGAGTTCCAAATTCTCTCAAAACTAAAACGGAGCAAAGTTTGGACCAACTTCGCCCAAACTAGGTCAAAAACTCTCATTGGGACGAACTTTCGATTCCGAGCACTCAAAAACTTAAACGGAGTAAAGTTTGGACCATGTGTCGTCCAAACCACCTAAAGAACTCTCATTCGGACGAACTTTGAGTTCCAAACTCTCTCGAAACTCAAACGGAGCAAAGTTTGGACCAACTTCGTCCAAACTAGATTAAAAACTCTCATTGGGACGAACTTTGGGTTCCGAGCTCTCAAAAACTTAAAGGAAGTAAAGTTTGGACCATGTGTCGTCCAAACCACCTAAAGAACTCTCATTCGGACGAACTTTGAGTTCCAAACTCTCTCGAAACTCAAACGGAGCAAAGTTTGGACCAACTTCGTCCAAACTAGATTAAAAACTCTTATTGGGACGAACTTTGGGTTCCGAGCTCTCAAAAACTTAAAGGAAGTAAAGTTTGGACCATGTGTCGTCCAAACCACCTAAAGAACTCTCATTCGGACGAACTTTGAGTTCCAAACTCTCTCGAAACTCAAACGGAGCAAAGTTTGGACCAACTTCGTCCAAACTACATGAAAAACTCTCATTGGGACGAACTTTGGGTTTCGAGCTCTCAAAAACTTAAACGAAGTATAGTTTGGACCATGTGTCGTCCAAACCACCTAAAGAACTCCCATTCGGACGAACTTTGTGTTCCAAACTCTCTCAAAACTAAAACGGAGCAAAGTTTGGACCAACTTCGTTCAAACTAGGTGAAAAACTCTCATTGGGACGAACTTTCGATTCCGAGCACTCAAAAACTCAAACGGAGTAAAGTTTGGACCATGTGTCGTCCAAACCACCTAAAGAACTCTCATTCGAACGAACTTTTTGTTCCAAACTCCCTCGAAACTCAAACGGAGCAAAGTTTTGACCAACTTCGTCCAAACTAGATTAAAAACTCGCATTGGGACGAACTTTGGGTTCCGAGCTCTCAAAAACTTAAAGGAAGTAAAGTTTGGACCATGTGTCGTCCAAACCACCTAAAGAACTCTCATTCGGACGAAGTTTGAGTTCCAAAGTCTCTCGAAACTCAAACGGAGCAAAGTTTGGACCAACTTCGTCCAAACTACATGAAAAACTCTCATTGGGACGAACTTTGGTTTTCGAGCTCTCAAAAACTTAAACGGAGTATAGTTTGGACCATGTGTCGTCCAAACCACCTAAAGAACTCCCATTCGGACGAACTTTGTGTTCCAAACTCTCTCAAAACTAAAACGGAGCAAAGTTTGGACCAACTTCGTCCAAACTAGGTGAAAAACTCTCATTGGGACGAACTTTCGATTCCGAGCACTCAAAAACTTAAACGGAGTAAAGTTTGGACCATGTGTCGTCCAAACCACCTAAAGAACTCTTATTCGAACGAACTTTTTGTTCCAAACTCCCTCAAAACTCAAACGGAGCAAAGTTTTGACCAACTTCGTCCAAACTAGATTAAAAACTCTCATTGGGACGAACTTTGGGTTCCGAGCTCTCAAAAACTTAAAGGAAGTAAAGTTTGGACCATGTGCCGTCCAAACCACCTAAAGAACTCTCATTCGGACGAACTTTGAGTTCCAAACTCTCTCGAAACTCAAACGGAGCAAAGTTTGGACCAACTTCGTCAAAACTAGATCAAAAACTCTCATTGGGACGAACTTTGGATTACGAGCTCTCAAAAACTTAAAGGAAGTAAAGTTTGGACCATGTGTCGTCCAAACCACCTAAAGAACTCTCATTCGGACGAACTTTGAGTTCCAAAGTCTCTCGAAACTCAAACGGAGCAAAGTTTTGACCAACTTCGTCCAAACTAGATTAAAAACTCTCATTGGGACGAACTTTGGGTTCCGAGCTCTCAAAAACTTAAAGGAAGTAAAGTTTGGACCATGTGTCGTCCAAACCACCTAAAGAACTCTCATTCGGACGAACTTTGAGTTCCAAAGTCTCTCGAAACTCAAACGGAGCAAAGTTTGGACCAACTTCGTCCAAACTACATGAAAAACTCTCATTGGGACGAACTTTGGGTTTCGAGCTCTCACAAACTTAAACGGAGTATAGTTTGGACCATGTGTCGTCCAAACCACCTAAAGAACTCCCATTCGGACGAACTTTGTGTTCCAAACTCTCTCAAAACTAAAACGGAGCAAAGTTTGGACCAACTTCGTCCAAACTAGGTCAAAAACTCTCATTGGGACGAACTTTCGATTCCGAGCACTCAAAAACTTAAACGGAGTAAAGTTTGGACCATTTGTCGTCCAAACCACCTAAAGAACTCTCATTCGAACGAACTTTTTGTTCCAAACTCCCTCAAAACTCAAACGGAGCAAAGTTTTGACCAACTTCGTCCAAACTAGATTAAAAACTCTCATTGGGACGAACTTTGGGTTCCGAGCTCTCAAAAACTTAAAGGAAGTAAAGTTTGGACCATGTGTCGTCCAAACCACCTAAAGAACTCTCATTCGGACGAACTTTGAGTTCCAAACTCTCTCGAAACTCAAACGGAGCAAAGTTTGGACCAACTTCGTCAAAACTAGATCAAAAACTCTCATTGGGACGAACTTTGGATTACGAGCTCTCAAAAACTTAAAGGAAGTAAAGTTTGGACCATGTGTCGTCCAAACCACCTAAAGAACTCTCATTCGGACGAACTTTGAGTTCCAAACTCTCTCGAAAACTCAAATGGAGCAAAGTTTGGACCAACTTCGTCCAAACTAGATGAAAAACTCTCATTGGGACGAACTTTGGGTTTCGAGCTCTCAAAACTTAAACGGAGTAAAGTTTGGACCATATGTCGTCCAACCCACCTAAAGAACTCTCATTCGGACGAACTTTGAGTTCCAAACTCTCTCGAAACTAAAACGGAGCAAAGTTTGGACCAACTTCGTCCAAACTAGGTGAAAAACTCTCATTGGGACGAACTTTCGATTCCGAGCACTCAAAAACTTAAACGGAGTAAAGTTTGGACCATGTGTCGTCCAAACCACCTAAAGAACTCTCATTCGAACGAACTTTTTGTTCCAAACTCCCTCGAAACTCAAACGGAGCAAAGTTTGGACCAACTTCGTCCAAACTAGATTAAAAACTCTCATTGGGACGAACTTTGGGTTCCGAGCTCTCAAAAACTTAAAGGAAGTAAAGTTTGGACCATGTGTCGTCCAAACCACCTAAAGAACTCTCATTCGGACGAACTTTGAGTTCCAAACTCTCTCGAAACTCAAACGGAGCAAAGTTTGGACCAACTTCGTCAAAACTAGATTAAAAACTCTCATTGGGACGAACTTTGGGTTACGAGCTCTCAAAAACTTAAAGGAAGTAAAGTTTGGACCATGTGTCGTCCAAACCACCTAAAGAACTCTCATTCGGACGAACTTTGAGTTCCAAACTCTCTCGAAACTCAAATGGAGCAAAGTTTGGACCAACTTCGTCCAAACTAGATGAAAAACTCTCATTGGGACGAACTTTGGGTTTCGAGCTCTCAAAAACTTAAACGGAGTATAGTTTGGACCATGTGTCGTCCAAACCACCTAAAGAACTCCCATTCGGACGAACTTTGTGTTCCAAACTCTCTCAAAACTAAAACGGAGCAAAGTTTGGACCAACTTCGTTCAAACTAGGTCAAAAACTCTCATTGGGACGAACTTTCGATTCCGAGCACTCAAAAACTTAAACGGAGTAAAGTTTGGACCATGTGTCGTCCAAACCACCTAAAGAACTCTCATTCGAACGAACTTTTTGTTCCAAACTCCCTCAAAACTCAAACGGAGCAAAGTTTTGACCAACTTCGTCCAAACTAGATTAAAAACTCTCATTGGGACGAACTTTGGGTTCCGAGCTCTCAAAAACTTAAACGGAGTAAAGTTTGGACCATGTGTCGTCCAAACCACCTAAAGAACTCTCATTCGGACGAACTTTGAGTTTCAAACTCTCTCGAAACTCAAACGGAGCAAAGTTTGGACCAACTTCGTCCAAACTAGATTAAAAACTCTCATTGGGACGAACTTTGGGTTCCGAGCTCTCAAAAACTTAAAGGAAGTAAAGTTTGGACCATGTGTCGTCCAAACCACCTAAAGAACTCTCATTCGGACGAACTTTGAGTTCCAAACTCTCTCGAAACTCAAACGGAGCAAAGTTTGGACCAACTTCGTCCAAACTAGATTAAAAACTCTTATTGGGACGAACTTTGGGTTCCGAGCTCTCAAAAACTTAAAGGAAGTAAAGTTTGGACCATGTGTCGTCCAAACCACCTAAAGAACTCTCATTCGGACGAACTTTGAGTTCCAAACTCTCTCGAAACTCAAACGGAGCAAAGTTTGGACCAACTTCGTCCAAACTAGATTAAAAACTCTCATTGGGACGAACTTTGGGTTCCGAGCTCTCAAAAACTTAAAGGAAGTAAAGTTTGGACCATGTGTCGTCCAAACCACCTAAAGAACTCTCATTCGGACGAACTTTGAGTTCCAAACTCTCTCGAAACTCAAACGGAGCAAAGTTTGGACCAACTTCGTCCAAACTACATGAAAACTCTCATTGGGACGAACTTTGGGTTTCGAGCTCTCAAAAACTTAAACGAAGTATAGTTTGGACCATGTGTCGTCCAAACCACCTAAAGAACTCCCATTCGGACGAACTTTGTGTTCCAAACTCTCTCAAAACTCAAACGGAGCAAAGTTTGGACCAACTTCGTTCAAACTAGGTGAAAAACTCTCATTGGGACGAACTTTCGATTCCGAGCACTCAAAAACTCAAACGGAGTAAAGTTTGGACCATGTGTCGTCCAAACCACCTAAAGAACTCTCATTCGAACGAACTTTTTGTTCCAAACTCCCTCGAAACTCAAACGGAGCAAAGTTTTGACCAACTTCGTCCAAACTAGATTAAAAACTCGCATTGGGACGAACTTTGGGTTCCGAGCTCTCAAAACTTAAAGGAAGTAAAGTTTGGACCATGTGTCGTCCAAACCACCTAAAGAACTCTCATTCGGACGAAGTTTGAGTTCCAAAGTCTCTCGAAACTCAAACGGAGCAAAGTTTGGACCAACTTCGTCCAAACTACATGAAAAACTCTCATTGGGACGAACTTTGGTTTTCGAGCTCTCAAAAACTTAAACGGAGTATAGTTTGGACCATGTGTCGTCCAAACCACCTAAAGAACTCCCATTCGGACGAACTTTGTGTTCCAAACTCTCTCAAAACTAAACGGAGCAAAGTTTGGACCAACTTCGTCCAAACTAGGTGAAAAACTCTCATTGGGACGAACTTTCGATTCCGAGCACTCAAAAACTTAAACGGAGTAAAGTTTGGACCATGTGTCGTCCAAACCACCTAAAGAACTCTCATTCGAACGAACTTTTTGTTCCAAACTCCCTCGAAACTCAAACGGAGCAAAGTTTTGACCAACTTCGTCCAAACTAGATTAAAAACTCTCATTGGGACGAACTTTGGGTTCCGAGCTCTCAAAAACTTAAAGGAAGTAAAGTTTGGACCATGTGTCCGTCCAAACCACCTAAAGAACTCTCATTCGGACGAACTTTGAGTTCCAAACTCTCTCGAAACTCAAACGGAGCAAAGTTTGGACCAACTTCGTCCAAACTAGATGAAAAACTCTCATTGGGACGAACTTTGGATTACGAGCTCTCAAAAACTTAAAGGAAGTAAAGTTTGGACCATGTGTCGTCCAAACCACCTAAAGAACTCTCATTCGGACGAACTTTGAGTTCCAAACGTCTCTCGAAACTCAAACGGAGCAAAGTTTTGACCAACTTCGTCCAAACTAGATGAAAACTCTCATTGGGACGAACTTTGGGTTCCGAGCTCTCAAAAACTTAAAGGAAGTAAAGTTTGGACCATGTGTCGTCCAAACCACCTAAAGAACTCTCATTCGGACGAACTTTGAGTTCCAAAGTCTCTCGAAACTCAAACGGAGCAAAGTTTGGACCAACTTCGTCCAAACTACATGAAAAACTCTCATTGGGACGAACTTTGGGTTCGAGCTCTCACAAACTTAAACGGAGTATAGTTTGGACCATGTGTCGTCCAAACCACCTAAAGAACTCCCATTCGGACGAACTTTGTAGTTCCAAACTCTCTCGAAACTCAAACGGAGCAAAGTTTGGACCAACTTCGTCCAAACTAGGTAAAAAACTCTCATTGGGACGAACTTTCGATTCCGAGCATCTCAAAAACTTAAACGGAGTAAAGTTTGGACCATGTGTCGTCCAAACCACCTAAAGAACTCTCATTCGAACGAACTTTTAGTTCCAAACTCCCTCGAAACTCAAACGGAGCAAAGTTTTGACCAACTTCGTCCAAACTAGATTAAAAACTCTCATTGGGACGAACTTTGGGTTCCGAGCTCTCAAAAACTTAAAGGAAGTAAAGTTTGGACCATGTGTCGTCCAAACCACCTAAAGAACTCTCATTCGGACGAACTTTGAGTTCCAAACTCTCTCGAAACTCAAACGGAGCAAAGTTTGGACCAACTTCGTCAAAACTAGATGCAAAAACTCTCATTGGGACGAACTTTGGATTACGAGCTCTCAAAAACTTAAAGGAAGTAAAGTTTGGACCATGTGTCGTCCAAACCACCTAAAGAACTCTCATTCGGACGAACTTTGAGTTCCAAACTCTCTCGAAAACTCAAATGGAGCAAAGTTTGGACCAACTTCGTCCAAACTAGATGAAAAACTCTCATTGGGACGAACTTTGGGTTTCGAGCTCTCAAAAACTTAAACGGAAGTAAAGTTTGGACCATATGTCGTCCAACCACCTAAAGAACTCTCATTCGGACGAACTTTGAGTTCCAAACTCTCTCGAAACTAAAACGGAGCAAAGTTTGGACCAACTTCGTCCAAACTAGGTGAAAAACTCTCATTGGGACGAACTTTCGATTCCGAGCACTCAAAAACTTAAACGGAGTAAAGTTTGGACCATGTGTCGTCCAAACCACCTAAAGAACTCTCATTCGGAACGAACTTTTTGTTCCAAACTCCCTCGAAACTCAAACGGAGCAAAGTTTGGACCAACTTCGTCCAAACTAGATTAAAAACTCTCATTGGGACGAACTTTGGGTTCCGAGCTCTCAAAAACTTAAAGGAAGTAAAGTTTGGACCATGTGTCGTCCAAACCACCTAAAGAACTCTCATTCGGACGAACTTTGAGTTCCAAACTCTCTCGAAACTCAAACGGAGCAAAGTTTGGACCAACTTCGTCCAAACTAGATTAAAAACTCTCATTGGGACGAACTTTGGGTTACGAGCTCTCAAAAACTAAAGGAAGTAAAGTTTGGACCATGTGTCGTCCAAACCACCTAAAGAACTCTCATTCGGACGAACTTTGAGTTCCAAACTCTCTCGAAACTCAAATGGAGCAAAGTTTGGACCAACTTCGTCCCAAACTAGATGAAAAACTCTCATTGGGACGAACTTTGGGTTTCGAGCTCTCAAAAACTTAAACGGAGTATAGTTTGGACCATGTGTCGTCCAAACCACCTAAAGAACTCCCATTCGGACGAACTTTGTGTTCCAAACTCTCTCAAACTAAAACGGAGCAAAGTTTGGACCAACTTCGTTCAAACTAGGTCAAAAACTCTCATTGGGACGAACTTTCGATTCCGAGCACTCAAAAACTTAAACGGAGTAAAGTTTGGACCATGTGTCGTCCAAACCACCTAAAGAACTCTCATTCGAACGAACTTTTTGTTCCAAACTCCCTCGAAACTCAAACGGAGCAAAGTTTTGACCAACTTCGTCCAAACTAGATTAAAAACTCTCATTGGGACGAACTTTGGGTTCCGAGCTCTCAAAACTTAAACGGAGTAAAGTTTGGACCATGTGTCGTCCAAACCACCTAAAGAACTCTCATTCGGACGAACTTTGAGTTCAAACTCTCTCGAAACTCAAACGGAGCAAAGTTTGGACCAACTTCGTCAAAACTAGATCAAAAACTCTCATTGGGACGAACTTTGGATTACGAGCTCTCAAAAACTTAAAGGAAGTAAAGTTTGGACCATGTGTCGTCCAACCCACCTAAAGAACTCTCATTCGGACGAACTTTGAGTTCCAAACTCTCTCGAAACTCAAACGGAGCAAAGTTTGGACCAACTTCGTCCAAACTAGGTGAAAAACTCTCATTGGGACGAACTTTCGATTCCGAGCACTCAAAAACTTAAACGGAGTAAAGTTTGGACCATGTGTCGTCCAAACCACCTAAAGAACTCTCATTCGAACGAACTTTTTGTTCCAAACTCCCTCGAAACTCAAACGGAGCAAATTTGGACCAACTTCGTCCAAACTAGATTAAAAACTCTCATTGGGACGAACTTTGGGTTCCGAGCTCTCAAAAACTTAAGGAAGTAAAGTTTGGACCATGTGTCGTCCAAACCACCTAAAGAACTCTCATTCGGACGAACTTTGAGTTCCAAACTCTCTCGAAACTCAAACGGAGCAAAGTTTGGACCAACTTCGTCAAAACTAGATTAAAAACTCTCATTGGGACGAACTTTGGGTTACGAGCTCTCAAAAACTTAAAGGAAGTAAAGTTTGGACCATGTGTCGTCCAAACCACCTAAAGAACTCTCATTCGGACGAACTTTGAGTTCCAAACTCTCTCGAAACTAAAACGGAGCAAAGTTTGGACCTACTTCGTCCAAACTAGGTGAAAACTCTCATTGGGACGAACTTTCGATTCCGAGCACTCAAAACTTAAACGGAAGTAAAGTTTGGACCATGTGTCGTCCAAACCACCTAAAGAACTCTCATTCGACGACTTTTTTTGTTCCAAACTCCCTCGAAACTCAAACGGAGCAAAGTTTGGACCAACTTCGTCCAAACTAGATTAAAAACTCTCATTGGGACGAACTTTGGGTTCTGAGCTCTCAAAACTTAAAGGAAGTAAAGTTTGGACCATGTGTCGTCCAAACCACCTAAAGAACTCTCATTCGGACGAACTTTGAGTTCCAAACTCTCCTCGAAACTCAAACGGAGCAAAGTTTGGACCTACTTCGTCCAAACTAGGTGAAAACTCTCATTGGGACGAACTTTCGATTCCGAGCACTCAAAAACTTAAACGGAGTAAAGTTTGGACCATGTGTCGTCCAAACCACCTAAAGAACTCTCATTCGGACGAACTTTGAGTTCCAAACTCCCTCGAAACTCAAACGGAGCAAAGTTTGGACCAACTTCGTCCTAAACTAGATTAAAAACTCTCATTGGGACGAACTTTGGGTTCCGAGATCTCAAAACTTAAAGGAAGTAAAGTTTGGACCATGTGTCGTCCAAACCACCTAAAGAACTCTCAATCGGACGAACTTTGAGTTCCAAACTCAATCGAAACTCAAACGGAGCAAAGTTTGGACCAACTTCGTCCAAACTAGTTTAAAACTCTCATTGGGACGAACTTCGGGTTACGAGCTCTCAAAACTTTAAAGGAAGTAAAGTTTGGACCATGTGTCGTCCAAACCACCTAAAGAACTCTCATTCAGACGAACTCTGAGTTCCAAACTCTCTCGAAACTCAAACGGAGCAAAGTTTGGACCAATTTCGTCCAAACTAGTTTAAAAACTCTCATTGGGACGAACTTTGGGTTCCGAGCTCTCAAAAACTTAAAGGAAGTAAAGTTTGGACCATGTGTCGTCCAAAACCAGCCAAAGAACTCTCATTCGGACGAACTTTGAGTTCCAAACTCTCTCGAAACTCAAACGGAGCAAAGTTTGGACCAACTTCGTCAAAACTAGTTTAAAAACTCTCATTGGGATGAACTTTGGGTTCCGAGCTCTCAAAAACTTAAAGGAAGTTAAGTTTGGACCATGTGTCGTCCAAACCACCTAAAGAACTCTCATTCGAACGAACTTTTAGTTCCAAACTCTCTCGAAACTCAAACGGAGCAAAGTTTGGACCAACTTCGTCCAAACTAGGTGAAAAACTCTCATTGGGACGAACTTTCGATTCCGAGCACTCAAAAACTTAAACGGAAGTAAAGTTTGGACCATGTGTCGTCGAAACCACCTAAAGAACTCTCATTCGAACGAACTTTTGTTCCAAACTCCTCTCGAAACTCAAACGGAGCAAAGTTTGGACCAACTTCGTCCAAACTAGATTAAAAACTCTCATTGGGACGAACTTTGGGTTCGAGCTCTCAAAACTTAAAGGAAGTAAAGTTTGGACCATGTGTCGTCCAAACCACCTAAAGAACTCTCATTCGGACGAACTTTGAGTTCCAAACTCTCTCGAAACTCAAACGGAGCAAAGTTTGGACCAACTTCGTCCAAACTAGTTTAAAAACTCTCATTGGGACGAACTTTGGGTTACGAGCTCTCAAAAACTTAAAGGAAGTAAGTTTGGACCATGTGTCGTCCAAACCACCTAAAGAACTCTCATTCGGACGAACTTTGAGTTCCAAAGTCTCTCGAAACTCAAACGGAGCAAAGTTTTGGACCAACTTCGTCCAAACTAGATTAAAAACTCTCATTGGGACGAACTTTGGGTTCCGAGCTCTCAAAACTTAAAGGAAGTAAAGTTTGGACCATGTGTCGTCCAAACCACCTAAAGAACTCTCATTCGGACGAACTTTGAGTTCCAAAGCTCTCTCGAAACTCAAACGGAGCAAAGTTTGGACCAACTTCGTCCAAACTACGATGAAAACTCTCATTGGGACGAACTTTGGGTTCCGAGCTCTCACAAACTTAAACGGAGTATAGTTTGGACCATGTGTCGTCCAAACCACCTAAAGAACTCCCATTCGGACGAACTTTGTGTTCCAAACTCTCTCAAACTAAACGGAGCAAAGTTTGGACCAACTTCGTCCAAACTAGGTAAAAACTCTCATTGGGACGAACTTTGATTCCGAGCACTCAAAAACTTAAACGGAAGTAAAGTTTGGACCATTTGTCGTCCAAACCACCTAAGAACTCTCATTCGAACGAACTTTTTGTTCCAAACTCCTCAAAACTCAAACGGAGCAAAGTTTTGACCAACTTCGTCCAAACTAGATTAAAAACTCTCATTGGGACGAACTTTGGGTTCCGAGCTCTCAAAAACTTTAAAGGAAGTAAAGTTTGGACCATGTGTCGTCCAAACCACCTAAAGAACTCTCATTCGGACGAACTTTGAGTTCCAAACTCTCTCGAAACTCAAACGGAGCAAAGTTTGGACCAACTTCGTCAAAACTAGATAAAAACTCTCATTGGGACGAACTTTGGATTCCGAGCTCTCAAAAACTTAAAGGAAGTAAAGTTTGGACCATGTGTCGTCCAACCACCTAAAGAACTCTCATTCGGACGAACTTTGAGTTCCAAACTCTCTCGAAACTCAAACTGGAGCAAGTTTGGACCAACTTCGTCCAAACTAGATGAAAACTCTCATTGGGACGAACTTTGGGTTTCGAGCTCTCAAAACTTAAAGGAGTAAAGTTTGGACCATGTGTCGTCCAAACCACCTAAAGAACTCTCATTCGGAACGAACTTTGTTTTGTTCCAAACTCCCTCGAAACTCAAACGGAGCAAAGTTTGGACCAACTTCGTCCAAACTAGATTAAAAACTCTCATTGGGACGAACTTTGGGTTCTGAGCTCTCAAAAACTTAAAGGAAGTAAGTTTGGACCATGTGTCGTCCAAACCACCTAAAGAACTCTCATTCGGACGAACTTTGAGTTCCAAACTCTCTCGAAACTCAAACGGAGCAAAGTTTGGACCAACTTCGTCAAACTAGTTTAAAACTCTCATTGGGACGAACTTCGGGTTACGAGCTCTCAAAACTTTAAGGAAGTAAAGTTTGGACCATGTGTCGTCCAAACCACCTAAAGAACTCTCATTCAGACGAACTCTGAGTTCAAACTCTCTCGAAACTCAAACGGAGCAAAGTTTGGACCAATTTCGTCAAAACTAGTTAAAAATCTCATTGGACGAACTTGGGTTACGAGCTCTCAAAACTTAAAGGAAGTAAAGTTTGGACCATGTGTCGTCCAAACCGCCAAAGAACTCTCATTCGGACGAACTTTGAGTTTCCAACTCTCTCGAAACTCAAACGGAGCAAAGTTTGGACCAACTTCGTCAAAACTAGTTTAAAACTCTCATTGGGATGAACTTTGGGTACGAGCTCTCAAAACTTAAAGGAAGTTAAGTTTGGACCATGTGTCGTCCAAACCACCTAAAGAACTCTCATTCGAACGAACTTTTAGTTCCAAACTCTCTCGAAACTCAAACGGAGCAAAGTTTGGACCAACTTCGTCCAAACTAGATGAAAAACTCTCATTGGGACGAACTTTGGGTTCCGAGCTCTCAAAAACTTAAACGGAAGTAAAGTTTGGACCATGTGTCGTCCGAAACCACCTAAAGAACTCTCATTCGGACGAACTTTGAGTTCCAAACTCTCTCGAAACTCAAACGGAGCAAAGTTTGGACCAACTTCGTCCAAACTAGATGAAAAACTCTCATTGGACGAACTTTGGGTTCCGAGCTCTCAAAAACTTAAAGGAAGTAAAGTTTGGACCATGTGTCGTCCAAACCACCTAAAGAACTCTCATTCGGACGAACTTTGAGTTCCAAACTCTCTCGAAACTCAACGGAGCAAAGTTTGGACCAACTTCGTCCAAACTAGATGAAAACTCTCATGGGACGAACTTTGGGTTCCGAGCTCTCAAAAACTTAAAGGAAGTAAAGTTTGGACCATGTGTCGTCCAAACCACCTAAAGAACTCTCATTCGGACGAACTTTGAGTTCCAAACTCTCTCGAAACTCAAACGGAGCAAAGTTTTGACCAACTTCGTCCAAACTAGATTAAAAACTCTCATGGGACGAACTTTGGGTTCCGAGCTCTCAAAAACTTAAAGGAAGTAAAGTTTGGACCATGTGTCGTCCAAACCACCTAAAGAACTCTCATTCGGACGAACTTTGAGTTCCAAAGCTCTCTCGAAACTCAAACGGAGCAAAGTTTGGACCAACTTCGTCCAAACTACATGAAAACTCTCATTGGGACGAACTTTGGGTTTCCGAGCTCTCACAAACTTAAACGGAAGTATAGTTTGGACCATGTGTCGTCCAAACCACCTAAAGAACTCCTCATTCGGACGAACTTTGTGTTCCAAACTCTCTCGAAACTAAAACGGAGCAAAGTTTGGACCAACTTCGTCCAAACTAGGTGCAAAAACTCTCATTGGGACGAACTTTCGGTTCCGAGCTCTCAAAACTTAAACGGAGTAAAGTTTGGACCATTTGTCGTCCAAACCACCTAAAGAACTCTCATTCGAACGAACTTTTGGTTCCAAACTCTCCTCGAAAACTCAAACGGAGCAAAGTTTGGACCAACTTCGTCCAAACTAGATTAAAAACTCTCATTGGGACGAACTTTGGGTTCCGAGCTCTCAAAAACTCAAAGGAAGTAAAGTTTGGACCATGTGTCGTCCAAACCACCTAAAGAACTCTCATTCGGACGAACTTTGAGTTCCAAACTCTCTCGAAACTCAAACGGAGCAAAGTTTGGACCAACTTCGTCAACACTAGATCAAAACTCTCATTGGGACGAACTTTGGATTCCGAGCTCTCAAAAACTTAAAGGAAGTAAAGTTTGGACCATGTGTCGTCCAAACCACCTAAAGAACTCTCATTCGGACGAACTTTGAGTTCCAAACTCTCTCGAAACTCAAATGGAGCAAAGTTTGGACCAACTTCGTCCAAACTAGATGAAAACTCTCATGGGACGAACTTTGGGTTCCGAGCTCTCAAAACTTAAACGAAGTAAAGTTTGGACCATGTGTCGTCCAAACCACCTAAAGAACTCTCATTCGGACGACTTTTTAGTTCCAAACTCTCTCGAAACTCAAACGGAGCAAGTTTGGACCAACTTCGTTCCAAACTAGATGAAAAACTCTCATTGGGACGAACTTTGGGTTCCTGAGCTCTCAAAAACTTAAAGGAAGTAAAGTTTGGACCATGTGTCGTCCAAACCACCCTAAAGAACTCTCATTCGGCGAACTTTGAGTTCCAAACTCCCTCGAAACTCAAACGGAGCAAGTTTGGACCAACTTCGTCCAAACTAGATGAAAAACTCTCATTGGGACGAACTTTGGGTTCCGAGCTCTCAAAACCTTAAAGGAAGTAAAGTTGGACCATGTGTCGTCCAAACCACCTAAAAACTCTCATTCGGACGAACTTTGAGTCCAAACTCTCTCGAAACTCAAACGGAGCAAAGTTTGGACCAACTTCGTCCAAACTAGATAAAAACTCTCATGGGACGAACTTTGGGTTCCGAGCTCTCAAAAACTTAAAGGAAGTAAAGTTGGACCATGTGTCGTCCAAACCACCTAAAGAACTCTCATTCGGACGAACTTTGAGTTCCAAACTCTCTCGAAACTCAAACGGAGCAAAGTTTGGACCAACTTCGTCCAAACTATGATGAAAACTCTCATTGGGACGAACTTTGGGTTCCGAGCTCTCAAAAACTTAAAGGAAGTAAAGTTTGGACCATGTGTCGTCCAAACCACCTAAAGAACTCTCATTCGGACGAACTTTGAGTTCCAAACTCTCTCGAAACTCAAACGAGCAAAGTTTGGACCAACTTCGTCCAAACTAGATGAAAAACTCTCATTGGGACGAACTTTGGGTTCCGAGCTCTCAAAACTTAAAGGAAGTAAAGTTTGGACCATGTGTCGTCCAAAACACCTAAAGAACTCTCATTCGGACGAACTTTGAGTTCCAAACTCTCTCGAAACTCAAACGGAGCAAAGTTTGGACCAACTTCGTCACACTAGATGAAAAACTATCATTGGGACGAACTTTGGTTCCGAGCTCTCAAAACTTAAAGGAAGTAAGTTTTGGACCATTGTGTCGTCCAAACCACCTAAAGAACTCTCATTCGGACGAACTTTGAGTTCCAAACTTCTCTCGAAACTCAAAACGGAGCAAAGTTTGGGACCAACTTGTCCCAAACTAGATTGAAAAACTCTCATTGGGACGAACTTTGGGTTCGAGCTCTCAAAAACTTAAAGGAAGTAAGTTTGGACCATGTGTCGTCCAAACCACCTAAGAACTCTCATTCGGACGAACTTTGAGTTCCAAACTCTCTCGAAACTTCAAACGGAGCAAAGTTTGGACCAACTTCGTCCAAACTAGATGAAAACTCTTCATTTGGGACGAACTTTGGGTTCCGAGCTCTCAAAACTTCAACGGAAGTAAGTTTGGACCATGTGTCGTCCAAACCACCTAAAGAACTCTCATTCGGTACGAACTTTGAGTTCCAAACTCTCTCGAAACTCAAACGGAGCAAAGTTTGGACCACTTCGTCCAAACTAGCTGAAAACTCTCATTGGGACGAACTTTGGGTTCCGAGCTTCTCAAAACTTCAAGGAAGTAAAGTTTGGACCATGTGTCGTCCAAACCACCTAAAGAACTCTCATTCGGACGAACTTTGAGTTCCAAACTCTCTCGAAACTCAAACGGAGCAAAGTTTGGACCAACTTCGTCAAACTAGATGAAAACTCTCATTGGGACGAACTTTGGGTTCCGAGCTCTCAAAAACTTCAACGAAGTAAAGGTTTGACCATGTGTCGTCCAAACCACCTAAAGAACTTCTCATTCGGACGAACTTTGAGTTCCAAACTCTCTCGAAACTCAAACGGAGCAAAGTTTGGACCAACTTCGTCCAAACTAGATGAAAAACTCTCATTGGGACGAACTTTGGGTTCCGAGCTCTCAAAAACTTAAAGGAAGTAAAGTTTGGACCATGTGTCGTCCAAACCACCTAACGAACTCTCATTCGGACGAACTTTGAGTTCCAAACCTCTCGAAACTCAACGGAGCAAAGTTTGGACCAACTTCGTCCAAACTAGATGAAAAACTCTCATTGGGACGAACTTTGGGTTCCGAGCTCTCAAAAACTTAAAGGAAGTAAAGTTTGGACCATTGTGTCGTCCAAACCACCTAAAGAACTCTCATTCGGACGAACTTTGAGTTCCAAACTCTCTCGAAACTCAAACGGAGCAAAGTTTGGACCAACTTCGTCCAAACTAGATGAAAAACTCTCATTGGGACGAACTTTGGGTTCCGAGCTCTCAAAAACTTAAAGAAGTAAAGTTTGGACCATGTGTCGTCCAAACCACCTAAAGAACTCTCATTCGGACGAACTTTGAGTTCCAAACTCTCTCGAAACTCAAACGGAGCAAAGTTTGGACCAACTTCGTCCAAACTAGATGAAAACTCTCATTGGGACGAACTTTGGGTCCGAGCTCTCAAAACTTAAAGGAAGTAAAGTTTGGACCATGTGTCGTCCAAACCACCTAAAGAACTCTCATTCGGACGAACTTTGAGTTCCAAACTCTCTCGAAACTCAAACGGAGCAAAGTTTGGACCAACTTCGTCCAAACTAGATGAAAAACTCTCATTGGGACGAACCTTTGGGTTCCGAGCTCTCAAAAACTTAAAGGAAGTAAAGTTTGGACCATGTGTCGTCCAAACCACCTAAAGAACTCTCATTCGGACGAACTTTGAGTTCCAAACTCTCTCGAAACTCAAACGGAGCAAAGTTTGGACCAACTTCGTCCAAACTAGATGAAAAACTCTCATTGGGACGAACTTTGGGTTCCGAGCTCTCAAAACTTAACGAAGTAAGTTTGGACCATGTGTCGTCCAAACACCTAAAGAACTCTCATTCGGACGAACTTTGAGTTCCAAACTCTCTCGAAACTCAAACGGAGCAAAGTTTGGACCAACTTCGTCCAAACTAGATTGAAAAACTCTCATTGGGACGAACTTTTGGGTTCCGAGCTCTCAAACTTAAAGGAAGTAAAGTTTGGACCCATGTGTCGTCCAAACCACCTAAAGAACTCTCATTTCGGACGAACTTTGAGTTCCAAACTCTCTCGAAACTCAAACGGAGCAAGTTTGGACCAACTTCGTCCAAATAGATGAAAAACTCTCATTGGGACGAACTTGGGTTCCGAGCTCTCAAAACTTAAAGGAAGTAAGGTTTGGGACCATGTGTCGTCCAAACAACCTAAAGAACTCTCATTCGACGAACTTTGAGTTCCAAACTCTCTCGAAACTCAAACGGAGCAAAGTTTGGACCAACTTCGTCCAAACTAGATGAAAACTCTCATTGGGACGAACTTTGGGTTCCGAAGCTCTCAAAACTTAAAGGAAGTAAAGTTTGGACCATGTGTCGTCCAAACCACCTAAAGAACTCTCATTCGACGAACTTTGAGTTCCAAACTCTCTCGAAACTCAAACGGAGCAAAGTTTGGACCAACTTCGTCCAAACTAGATGAAAAACTCTCATTGGGACGAACTTTGGGTTCCGAGCTCTCAAAAACTTCAACGGAAGTAAGGTTTGGACCATGTGTCGTCCAAACCACCTAAAGAACTCTCATTCGGACGAACTTTGAGTTCCAAACTCTCTCGAAACTCAAACGGAGCAAAGTTTGGACCAACTTCGTCCAAACTAGATGAAAAACTCTCATTGGGACGAACTTTGGGTTCCGAGCTCTCAAAAACTTAAAGGAAGTAAAGTTTGGACCATGTGTCGTCCAAACACCTAAAGAACTCTCATTCGGACGAACTTTGAGTTCCAAACTCTCTCGAAACTCAAACGGAGCAAAGTTTGGACCAACTTCGTCCAAACTAGATGAAAAACTCTCATTGGGACGAACTTTGGGTTCTCGAGCTCTCAAAAACTTAAAGGAAGGTAAAGTTTGGACCATGTGTTCGTCCAAACCACCTAAAGAACTCTCATTCGGACGAACTTTTGATTCCAAACTCTCTCGAAACTCAAACGGAGCAAAGTTTGGACCAACTTCGTCCAAACTAGATGAAAAACTCTCATTGGGACGAACTTTGGGTTCCGAGCTCTCAAAAACTTAAAGGAAGTAAAGTTTGGACCATGTGTCGTCCAAACCACCTAAAGAACTCTCATTCGGACGAACTTTGAGTTCCCAAACTCTCTCGAAACTCAAACGGAGCAAAGTTTGGACCAACTTCGGTCCAAACTAGATGAAAAACTCTCATTGGGACGAACTTTGGGTTCCGAGCTCTCAAAAACTTAAAGGAAGTAAAGTTTTGGACCATGTGTCGTCCAAAACACCTAAAGAACTCTCATTCGGACGAACTTTGAGTTCCAAACTCTCTCGAAACTCAAACGGAGCAAAGTTTGGACCAACTTCGTCCAAACTAGATGAAAACTCTCATTGGGACGAACTTTGGGTTCCGAGCTCTCAAAACTTAAACGGAGTAAAGTTTGGGACATGTGTCGTCCAAACCACCTAAAGAACTCTCATTCGGAACGAACTTTGAGTTCCAAACTCTCTCGAAACTCAAACTGGAGCAAAGTTTTGGACCAACTTCGTCCAAACTAGATGAAAACTCTCATTGGACGAACTTTAGGGTTCCGAGCTCTCAAAAACTTAACAGAGTAAAGTTTGGACCATGTGTCGTCCAAAACCACCTAAAGAAGTCTCCTTCGGAACGAACTTTGAGTTCCCAAACTCTCTCGAACTCAAACGGAGCAAAGTTTGGACCAACTTCGTCCAAACTAGATGAAAAACTCTCATTGGGACGAACTTTGGGTTCCGAGCTCTCAAAAACTTCAACGAAGTAAAGTTTGGACCATGTGTCGTCCCAAACCACCTAAAGAACTCTCATTCGGAACGAACTTTTGAGTTCGAAACTCTCTCGAAACTCAAACGGAGCAAAGTTTGGACCAACTTCGTCCAAACTAGATGAAAAACTCTCATTGGGACGAACTTTGGGTTCCGAGCTCTCAAAACTTAAAGGAAGTAAAGTTTGGACCATGTGTCGTCCAAACCACCTCAAGAACTCTCATTCGGACGAACTTTGCTAGTTCCAAACTCTCTCGAAACTCAAACGGAGCAAAGTTTGGACCAACTTCGTCCAAACTAGATGAAAAACTCTCATTGGGACGAACTTTGGGTTCCGAGCTCTCAAAAACTTAAAGGAAGTAAAGTTTGGACCCTATGTGTCGTCCAAACCACCTAAAGAACTTCCATTCGGACGAACTTTTGAGTTCCAAACTCTCTCGAAACTCAAACGGAGCAAGTTTGGACCAACTTCGTCCAAAACTAGATTAAAAACTCTCATTGGGACGAACTTTGGGTTACGAGCTCTCAAAAACTTAAAGGAAGTAAAGTTTGGACCATGTGTCGTCCAAACCACCTAAAGAACTCTCATCGGACGAACTTTGAGTTCCAAACTCTCTCGAAACTCAAAGGAGCAAAGTTTGGGACCAACTTCGTCCAAACTAGATGAAAAACTCTCATTGGGACGAACTTTGGGTTTCGAGCTCTCAAAAACTTTAAACGGAAGTAAAGTTTGGACCATGTGTCGTCCAAACCACCTAAAGAACTCTCATTCGGACGAACTTTGAGTTCCAAACTCTCTCGAAACTTAAACGGAGCAAAGTTTGGACCAACTTCGTCCAAACTAGATGAAAAACTCTCATTGGGACGAACTTGGGTTTCCGAGCTCTCAAAAACTTAAACGAAGTAATAGTTTGGACCATGTGTCGTCCAAACCACCTAAAGAACTCTCATTCGGACGAACTTTTGAGTTTCCAAACTCTCTCGAAACTCAAACGGAGCAAAGTTTGGACCAACTTCGTCCAAACTAGATTGAAAAACTCTCATTGGGACGAACTTTGGGTTCCGAGCTCTCAAAAACTTAAAGGAAGTAAAGTTTGGACCAGTGGTCGTCCAAACCACCTAAAGAACTCTCATTCGGACGAACTTTGAGTCCAACTCTCTCGAAACTCAAAGGATCAAAGTTTGGACCAACTTCGTCCAAACTAGATGAAAAACTCTCATTGGGACGAACTTTGGGTTCTCGAGCTCTCAAAAACTTAACGGAAGTAAAGGTTGGACCATGTGTCGTCCGAAACCACCTAAAGAACTCTCATTCGGACGAACTTTGAGTTCCAAACTCTCTCGAAACTCAAACGGAGCAAAGTTTGGACCAACTTAGTTCCAAACTAGATGAAAACTCTCATTGGACGAACTTTGGGTTCCGAGCTCTCAAAAACTTAAACGGAAGTAAGGTTTGGACCATGTGTCGTCCCAACCAACCTAAAGAAATCTCATTCGGACGAACTTTGAGTTCCCAAACTCTCTCGAAAACTCAAACGGAGCAAAGTTTTGACCAACCTTCGTCCAAACTAGATGAAAAATCTCTCATTGGGACGAACTTTGGGGTTCCGAGCTCTCAAAAACTTAACAGGAGTAAAGTTTGGACCATGTGTCGTCCAAACCACCTAAAGAAGTCTCATTCGGACGAACTTTCGAGTTCCAAACTCTCTCGAACTCAAACGGAGCAAAGTTTGGACCAACTTCGTCCAAACTAGATTAAAAACTCTCATTGGGAGAACTTTGGGTTCGAGCTCTCAAAAACTCTAACGGAAGTAAAGTTTGGACATGTGTCGTCCAAACAACCTAAAGAACTCTCATTCGGACGAACTTTGAGTTCCAAACTCTCTCGAAACTCAAACGGAGCAAAGTTTGGACCAACTTCGTCCAAACTAGATGAAAACTCTCATTGGGACGAACTTTGGTTCCGAGCTCTCAAAAACTTAAAGGAAGTAAAGTTTGGACCATGTGTCGTCCAAACCACCTAAAGAACTCTCATTCGACGAACTTTTGAGTTCCAAACTCTCTCGAAACTCAAACGGAGCAAAGTTTGGACCAACTTCGTCCAAACTAGATTACAAAACTCTCATTGGGACGAACTTTGGTTCCGAGCTCTCTAAAAACTTAAAGGAAGTAAAGTTTGGACCATGTGTCGTCCAAACCACCTAAAGAACTCTCATTCGGACGAACTTGAGTCCAAACTCTCTCGAAACTCAAACGGAGCAAAGTTTGGACCCAACTTCGTCCCAAACTAGATGAAAAACTCTCCATTGGGACGAAACTTTGGGTTCCGAGCTCTCAAAACTTAAAGGAAGTAAAGTTTGGACCATGTGTCGTCCAAACCACTAAAGAACTGTCATTCGGACGAACTTTGAGTTCCAAACTCTCTCGAAACTCAAATGGAGCAAAGTTTGGACCAACTTCGTCCAAACGTAGATGAAAAACTCTCATTGGGGACGAACTTTGGGTTTCCGAGCTCTCAAAAACTTAAACGGAAGTTAAAGTTTGGACCATGTGTCGTCCCAAACCAACTATAGAACTCTCATTCGGACGAACTTTGATTCCTAGCACTCAAAACTTAAACGGAAGTAAAGTTTAAACCATGTGTCGTCAAAACCACGTAAAGAACTCTCATTCGAACGAACTTTTTGTTCCAAACTCCCTCGAAACTCAAACGGAGCAAAGTTTGGACCAACTTCTTCTAAACTAGATTAAAAACTCTCATTGGGACGAACTTTGGGTTTCCGAGCTCTCAAAAACTTAAAAGAAGTAAAGTTTGGACCATGTGTCGTCCAAACCACCTAAAGAACTCTCATTCGGACGAACTTTGAGTTCCAAACTCTCTCGAAACTCCAACGGAGCAAAGTTTGGACCAACTTCGTCCAAACAAGATTAAAAACTCTCATTGGGACGAACTTTGGGTTCCGAGCTCTCAAAAACTTAGAAAAAGCAAAGTTTGGACCATGTGTCGTCCAAACCACCTAAAGAACTGTCATTCGGACGAACTTTGAGTTCCAAACTCTCTCGAAACTCAAATGGAGCAAAGTTTGGACCAACTTCGTCCAAACTAGATGAAAAACTCTCATTGGGACGAACTTTGGGTTTCGAGCTCTCAAAAACTTTAAACGAAGTAAAGTTTCGACCATGTGTCGTCCAAACCAACTAAAGAACTCTCATTCGGACGAACTTTGAGTTCCAAACTCTCTCGAAACTAAAACGGAGCAAAGTTTGGACCAACTTCGTCCAAACTAGGTGGAAAACTCTCATTGGGACGAACTTTCGATTCCTAGCACTCAAAACTTAAACAGAGTAAAGTTTGGACCATGTGTCGTCCAAACCACCTAAAGAACTCTCATTCGAACGAACTTTTTGTTCCAAACTCCCTCGAAACTCAAACGGAGCAAAGTTTGGACCAACTTCTTCTAAACTAGATTAAAAACTCTCATTGGGACCAACTTTGGGTTCCGAGCTCTCAAAAACTTAAACAAAGTAAAGTTTGGACCATGTGTCGTCCAAACCACTTAAAGAACTCTCATTCGAACGAACTTTTTGTTCCAAACTCTCTCGAAACTCAAACGGAGCAAAGTTTGGACCAACATCGTCCAAACTAGATTAAAAACTCTCATTGGGACGAACATTGGGTTACGAGCTCTCAAAAACTTAAAGGAAGTAAAGTTTGGACCATGTGTCGTCCAAACCACCTAAAGAACTCTCATTCGGATGAACTTTGAGTTCCAAACTCTCTCGAAACTCAAACGGAGCAAAGTTGGACCAACTTCGTCCAAACTAGATTAAAAACTCTCATTCGGACGAACTTTGGGTTCCGAGCTCTCAAAAACTTAAAGGGAGTAAAGTTTGGACCATGTGTGGTCCAAACCACCTAAAGAAACTATCATTGGAACGAACTTTGAGTTCCAAACTCTCTCGAAACTCAAATGGAGCAAAGTTTGGACCAACATCGTCCAAACTAGATGAAAAACTCTCATTGGGACGAACTTAGGGTTCCGAGCTGTCAAAAACTTAAACAGAGTAAAGTTTGGACCATGTGTCGTCAAAACCACCTAAAGAACTCTCATTCGGACGAACTTTGAGTTCCAAACTCTCTTGAAACTAAAACGGAGCAAAGTTTGGACCAACTTAGTCCAAACTAGGTGGAAAACTCTCATTGGGACGAACTTTCGATTCCGAGCACTCAAAAACTTAAACGGAGTAAAGTTTGGACCATGTGTCGTCCAAACCACCTAAAGAACTCTCATTCGAACGAACTTTTTGTTCCAAACTCCCTCGAAACTCAAACGGAGCAAAGTTTGGACCAACTTCGTCCAAACTAGATTAAAAACTCTCATTGGGACGAACTTTGGGTTCCGAGCTCTCAAAAATTTAAAGGAAGTAACGTTTGGACCATGTTTCGTCCAAACCACCTAAAGAACTCTCATTCGGACGAACTTTGAGTTCCAAACTCTCTCGAAACTCAAACGGAGCAAAGTTTAGACCAACTTCGTCCAAACTAGATTAAAAACTCTCATTGGGACGAACTTTGGGTTCCGATCTCTCAAAAACTTAAAGGAAGTAAAGTTTGGACCATGTGTCGTCCAAACCACCTAAAGAACTATCATTGGAACGAACTTTGAGTTCCAAACTCTCTCGAAACTCAAATGGAGCAAAATTTGGACCAACATCGTCCAAACTAGATGAAAAACTCTCATTGGGACGAACTTAGGGTTCGAGCTCTCAAAAACTTAAACAGAGTAAAGTTTGGACCATGTGTCGTCCAAACCACCTAAAGAACTCTCATTGGGACGAACTTTGAGTTCCAAACTCTCTCGAAACTCAAACGGAGCAAAGTTGGACAAACTTCGTCCAAACTAGATTAAAAACTCTGATTGGGACGAACTTTGGGTTCCGAGCTCTCAAAAAATTAAAGGAAGTAAAGTTTGGACCATGTGTCGTCCAAACCACCTAAGAACTCTCATTCGGACGAACTTTGACTTCCAAACTCTCTCGAAACTCAAACGGAGCAAAGTTGGACCAACTTCGTCCAAACTTGATTAAAAACTCTCATTGGGACGAACTTTGGGTTCCGAGCTCTCAAAAAATTAAAGTAAAGTTTGGACCATGTGTCGTCCAAACCACCTAAAGAACTCTCATTTGGACGAACTTTGAGTTCCAAACTCTCTCGAAACTAAAACGGAGCAAAGTTGGACAAACTTCGTCCAAACTAGATTAAAAACTCTCATTGGGACGAACTTGGGTTCCGAGCTCTCAAAAAATTAAGGAAGTAAAGTTTGGACCATGTGTCGTCCAACCACCTAAAGAACTCTCATTCCGGACGAACTTTGAGTTCCAAACTCTCTCGAAACTCAAACGGAGCCAAGTTTGGACCAACTTCGGTCCAAACTAGATTAAAAACTCTCATTGGGACGAACTTTGGGTTCCGAGCTCTCAAAAAATTAAACGGAGTAAAGTTTGGAACATGTGTCGTCGAAACCACCAAAAGAACTATAATTGAACGAACTTTGAGTTCCAAACTCTCTCGAACTCAATGGAGCAAAGTTTGGACCAACATTGTCCAAACTAGATGAAAAACTCGCATTGGGACGAACTTAGGGTTCCGAGCGCTCAAAAACTTAAAGGAAGTAAGTTTGGACCATGTGTCGTCCAAACGACCTAAAGAACTCTCATCGAACGAACTTTTTTGTTCCAAACTCCCTCGAAACTCAAACGGAGCAAAGTTTGGACCAACCTTCGTCCAAACTAGATTAAAAACTCTCATTGGGACGAACTTTGGGTTCCGAGCTCTCAAAAACTTAAAGGAAGTAACGTTTGGACCATGTTTCGTCCAAACCACCTAAAGAACTCTCATCGGACGAACTTTGAGTTCCAAACTCTCTCGAAACTCAACGGAGCAAAGTTTAGACCAACTTCGTCCAAACTAGATTAAAAACTCTCATTGGGA